>LPNX010231044.1:983689-1003606 GCA_001517045.1 Pseudotsuga menziesii | reverse complement strand
GAAGAGGAAGGCTTTGCAGCCCCAAAGCCAAGAGTGTCTTTTTGTTGGATACTTTGAAGATTCAAAAGGGTACAATTTGATAAATTTGAGCACAAATAAAGTCTTCATCGAAAGGTGTGTTCAGTTTGAAGAAGAACCCCTTGCAGAAGTGGAAGTTGGTGAAGCCTCTTCACCACCTGAACCTCAAGAAGTAAGTAAAGAGTTTGTTGAACATGCTGATTCTGATTTTTCTGATGGAGATGAGTTTATTGCAGACCCTAACAGCCCCACAAGGCCAAAATGGGCATCCAAGACACTACATGCAGCAAGTGAGCTAGCTGGGGATCCCAATGACCCAAGGAGGACTAGATCTCAATTTGAGAGTGGTCTGTGCATGAAGGATCCTATGTTTGCTGAAAAATGCTATTTGATGGTGGAATCTCATCCTCAAACATATGAAGAAGCAGCAGGAGATCCAAGATGGAAAACAACCATGAAGGAGGAGTTCAGCTCACTCCAGAAGAGCAACACATGGGAGCTAGTGGATCTTCCTCCAAGGAGAAAAATAGTACAGTGTAAGTGGGTCTATAAGACTAAATTTGCTGCTGATGGTTCACCACTGAAGTACAAGGCCAGATTGGTAGCCAAGGGATACTCACAGGTTCATGGCATAGATTACAATGAGACCTTTGCCCCAGTGGCAAAAATGGACTCCATCAGGCTAGCTCTAGCCATTGCAACCTCAAGGCAATGGGAGGTACATCACATGGATGTAAAGTGTGCCTTCCTAAATGGAGATCTCACTGAGGAGATATATATGCAACAGCCTCAAGGTTTTGCTTCTAACCCTTCTCTTGTGTGCAGGTTGAGAAAGTCATTGTATGGGCTAAAGCAAGCTCCCAGGGCTTGGTATGCCAAGATTGATAGCTTCTTGTTATCACTGAATTTTGTTCGGTGCAAATCAGATCCAAATGTCTATTTGAAGTTAGTTAATGGTTCATTAATGATCATTGTGTTATATGTTGATGACCTCCTCATTACAGGAAGCTCACAGGCTGAGATTGCTTCCTTAAAAGGAGCTATGAACCAAGCCTTCTCCATGACATATTTGGGGCTCTTAAGTCAATTTTTGGGGCTTGAGATCTCTCAAACCAAATCTGGAATCAAGGTGCACCAGTCCAAATATGCCTTGGAATTGCTGGACAAATTCAAAATGAAGGATTGCAAAGCAAGCAAAACTCCTTTCCTTTCAGGAGTGAAGCTGGAAGAAGCTGATTCTTCACCGATGGTAAACAATACACTGTATAGACAATTGATTGGCTGTTTATTGTATTTGACACATACTAGACCTGATATTTGTTATGCAGTAAGTGTGGCTTCTATATTCATGGATCAGCCTCAAGAGATCGATTGGAAAGCAGCCAAAAGGATCCTAAACTTTGTTCAGGGAACAAGGACACATGGGATCTTCTATAAAGCAAAATCTGATCTTGAGTTGATTGGATTTACTGACAGTGATTGGGTAGGTGATAGCACAGACAGAAAGTCCACTTCAGGTTATGTGTTCATGCTTGCAGAAGGTCCAATCAGCTGGTCAAGCAAGAAACAGAGTGCCATTGCACTCTCATCTACAGAAGCTGAGTAAAGAGGAGTTGTTAATGCAACAACTCAATGTTTATGGTTGCAGGGTTTACTTGGAGAGTGTGGTTTCAAAGCTGAGTTCTCAACTACCATCTACTATGATAACCAGAGTACCATTCGAATCTACAAGGATCCATTTCAGAAGCAGAGAACCAGACACACTGAGATCCATATGCACTACATCAGAGAACTTGTGCATGATGGCACCATTCACCTACTCTTCTGTTCATCTTCAGAACAAGTAGATGATATATTCACCAAAGCATTTTGTGAGAAGACCTTCAACAATATCAAATCACTACTGGGGATTGCTGATCATGCTGTGAAAGCATAAGTGAAGACAAGATTCTACAATTTTGTTTTACAGTCCATGTTTAAGGGAGGATTTTCCCAAGTTGGTTTTGCCTCTTTCCTTGTTTATTTGGACATGCAGTATGTAAAGGGTGATTAAGCCTTGTTGCAAGGCCCTATATTTTTTATATATTACTCATAAATTCAGGCTTAAGGGGGGGTTTTAGAATAATCAACCCATAGTTTACCCACTTAGACATTAATTCATTTATTTTTGTCTTATTTTCCTAGTTCATGTGTCCCACCTTGTGCAAGTTGCTATTTGCCTATCCATAGAGGTAAAACTTGCCATATTTGAATGATGTAGCACTAGGGAAAGACTTAGGAATCAAATCTACTTTATTCCTGGCCTCCTAGGCACCTATCTACTTTTTCTGCTTTATTGCCTGCTTTTTCAGTGTTTTAAGGCACATAGGAAAGCTAGACTAGGTGAGGTGAACTAGTTTTTTGTCCTCTTCATCCTCCACTCTTTTATCCATACAAAAGCATGCATGAACTGCCATTTCATCACTCATTAGATTACCCATGTGCCCTTGCCAATTCGTGAGCTCCATGACAGATTTGGGATCAGCTTTTTTTCACCTATGGGGGATTTGCTTATTTTTGGTAAGCCTGCTTTATGCTAGATTTGGATGATTCCTCGTGCATTCGATTTCCTGATGTATTCTATTTATTCAACAGCCTATGTTATTATAGGGTTGTATATTGTACACTTACATAATACAATTTACTGTTACAGCTCCATTTTCAGTCTCTTTTGTGAGTGATTTTGCATGATCAATTGTTAATTGTTGTGAGTAAAATTAATATATTGCTGGCCTTAATTTCCTTAGGAACTCACATAAATATTCAACTGATACCACCATAAAAATGGAAAACAAAGGCAAGTAATCATGGGTAAACAACAGCCCACAAACAATCATGAACCCACAACACCACATCGTCAATGCAATCGCTGGAGAAATTGCACAGGCAGAAAATGGGGAAAGAACAAAATCCCAAACTATGCGTGATGGAAAAAGACGCAGTCAGGAAAAATTGTGAATGGAATTATGATCATGACTCAACAACTGAGTAGGAGAATCATTACACAGGTCTGATGATGGTGGAGAAGACACAAAACTCTGCGTGAACAGAGGAAAGAATCGATCTGCAAGCCAACAAATCCATGCAGTAAAGGATAATCCACCGCAAGTAAGAAATCCTAGCGAAAAGGGAGAACCCTTCACAATCGGAAATGGTGGAATAAATGCAAGTTCTATTCGTGATTAGGAGGAAAGAATGTCTCCGACTAGCAAAATGGTGTATGAGAGGGAAAGGATGAACCCCCACACAAGGAATTTCCATCATTTTAACTCAGCCTGCATGAGGAAACTGAATAGACTCTTGATCCCCCTAGTGGATAGACCATCCGCATGCAAAAGGCACGTCATGGAGAGAGAGAGAGAGAGAGTAGGCGTGGGCATAGTAGTGGTCATTTTCCAGCAAATAGATTGCTCAAGTAATCAACAGAACAAATGAAGGTGGTGGTTGGATGAAACAAGGGAAAATGAACAAAACAAACAGGGTCGTGACACATGGCTTTTCCCCCATGGCTCAAGGTTCATCATTTCCCCTCCTTATCCTTAGGAATCATGCCCCTTCTCAATTTAGTTGTAGTGAACATAGCTGGTTGGGTTATTTAATTAAAATGCACATTTACATGATGTCAGAATTTAATATATGTCGTATGTCGCTATATACCATTGGTGACCATTCCAATCTAAATCATAACATAACCAAATCAATGGTGGGTATTTTTCCCTTAGCTCCTGACCATGATTATTACAACATATGTATCATGTATATTTAATGCAAACGTGGTCAAAACTGGGGTGTTACATAGAGCTAGTCCTTTTTCATACTAGATGTGGAACAAACATAGAACCAGTCCTTTTCATACTAGATGAGTCTTCACAGAGCCAGTCCTTTTTCATACAAGATGTGGCACACACTCAGAGCTAGTCCTTTTTCATACTAGATGAGTCTACATAGAGCTAGTCCTTTTTCATACTAGATGTGGAACATACACAGAGCCAATCCTTTTTTATACTGAATGAGTCTTCACAGAGCTAGTCCTTTTTCATACTAGATGTGGCACACACTCAGAGTTAATCCTTTTTCATACTAGATGAGTGTTCACATAGACAGTACTTTTTTATATTGGATGTGGCATCTACACAGAGATAGTCCTTTTTCATACTAGATGTGTCTTCACAGAGCCAACCCTTTTTCATGCTGGATGTGGCATCCACACAGAGCTAGTCCTTTTTCATACTACATGTGTCTTCATAGAGCCAGCCCTTTTTCATGCTGGATGTGGCATCCACACAGAGGTAGTCCTTTTTCATACTAGATGTGTCTTCATAGAGCCAGCCCTTTTTCATGTTGAATGTGGGATCATCACATACACCTGATAGTGGAGAGAACCAATCCTCTCACCATGTCACAGCTCTTACATATGACAATGGAAGGAACCAATCCTCTCACCATGTCAGAAAGGCACAACACTTATATCTGACCATGGAAGGAACCAATTCTCTCACCATGTCAGAATGGCTCATAATATACTCATCACTTCCTCTTGGGAGGAATCTCGATCTGGAGACCACCAAGCTTCTCCCTGAAGTAGTCAACACATTAGCTATCTATTCATCTGTCGCAACATACTGGAGCTTCACTGCTCCTCTCTACACCATATCCCTGATATAGTGATACTTGATCTCGATATGCTTCGACTTGTCATGGAATCTGGATTCTCTAACAACTTTACACAACTTTGGTTGTCACAGTATATACAATTAGCATCTAACTGGAGTCAAAAAATCAGACAGTAGCTTCGTCAGCCATACTGCCTCACAACTAGTTGAACAAGCTGCGACATACTCTACTTCAGATGTACTCAGTGCCACACAAGATTGCTTCTTGCTAAACTGCGAGATCACACCTGATCCCATACTAAAGCAACACCCTGAAGTACTCTTCCTCTCGATGGTACTTCCTACCCAATCTGAATCAGCATAACCTTCTAGGTTAATCCTTTGATCAGTATTATACTTGAGCCCATAATCAACTGTACACTTCAGGTACCTCAGAATATGCTTTGTAGCAGTCAAGGGAGCATGTCTTGGATCTGTCAAGTATTGGCTCAAGGTATTCACAACAAATCAAATATCTAGTCTCATGTTTGTCAGGTACATCAAGGACCCAATCATCTGACGATATATCGTGGCATAAATCGACTTTGATGAAGCATCACTCAATAGCTTCAGATTCGATGCCATAGGTGTGGTTAATGCCTTGTATTCCATCATCCAAAATCTCTTCAGGATATCTAGTGCATACTTCCATTATCCAAGGAATATTCCATCTATATTCTACCACACCTCCATACCTAGAAAATAATGCATCATACCCAAGTCCTTCATTTTGAACTCGGCAGCAAGATTTCTCTTCGTATCAACAATTAACCCATCCATACCTGTCATAAACATATCATATACATATAGTAGAATCATCACTGGGTTGCCATCTTCAACCTTGTAGTAAAGGTTGGAATCTGATTTACTCTTGGTAAAGCCCAAACTAGATAGAAAGCTATCAATTCTGCTGTACCATTTCTTGGGTGCTTGTTTCAAACCGTACAGGGATTTCTTCAATTTTCACACATGAGACTCCCTGTGATGTGTCTCAAAACCGACTGGCTGCTCCACATACACTTCCTCTTCTACTACACCATTCAAGAAAGTAGTCTTGACATCCATTTGGTGTATCTTCCATTTCATCACTGCAGCCAGAGCAAGTACCGATTTGATGGAGGTGTATCTGGATACAGGTGCAAAGGTTTCTTCATAGTCTATTCCTTCTTTCTCTGAGAAACCACACGCAACAAATCTTGCTTGATATTTTTCTATGCTACTGTCTGCAGCATGCTTAATCTTGTAGATCCATTTGGAAGTTACAACCAACTTCCCTTCTTGTCTTGGGACAACATCCCAAACATCATTCTTCATGATCGATTGATAATCTTCGATCATAGAATCCTTCCATTCTTTCCGTTTTGTCACCTCTTCATATTTGGAAGGTTCTTTGTCAATGAAATCACATAGTAAAGCTACATAACTGGAAGAGGATCTGGTCCTCTTTCTTTCTCTGAGATTCTCTTCTGGAACCCCATATCTTTCTACACCTTGGATAATCTCTCGTACCCAAGCAGGTTTCCTCTTGTGATTCTTCTCCTGTGGTGGATCTACAGGTCTTTGTGGTTCTTCAAATTCTCGATCCTCTTCTTGAGTTTCTTCGTTCATTATTGTATCATGAATTCTGGGAGCTTTTTCTTCTTCAGGTTCTTCAACAGATTTCTTTCTGGATTTGATGTAGGATGAATGTTCGTCAAATGTTACAACCCTATTGATTTCAATATTCTTGAACCCTAGGAAGTATATTCTGTAAGCCTTCACGTTTTCAGAGTATCCCACAAATATACCCTTCTTTCCTGAAGGATCTAATTTTTTCCTCTTCTCTTTTGGAATGTGTATGTACACTGGACAACCAAATATTCTGAGATGGATGTCATTTGGTTTCTTTCTGGAGAATACTTCTTCATGAGTCTTGTTCTCAAGTACTCTGTGTGGAGTATGGTTCTATACATACACTGCTGTTCTGGCTGCTTCTGCCCAAAGATGCATAGGAAGATGTTGATCATGAAGCATAGCTCTTGCAGCTTCCATGATAGTTCTATTCTTCCTTTCTGCAATCCCATTTTGTTGTGGATTATAAGGGGTGGAAAACTCCCTCTTAATCCCTGAGTATTACATAGTTCCTTGAACTCATTCAAAGTGAATTCTTTGCCATTGTCTGATCGAAAATTCTTGATCTTCTTTTCTGTGTGGTTCTCGATCAAGGCTTTGAATTCCTTGAACTTGCTGAAAACTTAATCTTTGTTCTTCATGAATTAAATCCATGTATTCCTAGAAAAGTCATTAATAAAAGAAACATACTACACATACCCGCTTAGTGAGCTTGATGACATTGGTCCACATACATCGGAGTCGATGATTTCCAAGATTCCTTTTGCTTTTCTTTCACTACTTGGAAATGTCTTCTTTGTGTTCTTTCCTTTCGCACATCCTTTGCAGACCCCTTCATGTTTTTCTTGAATTTTTGGAAGACCTTCAATATATTTGCTTGCAATTGGTAGTGCTCTGTAATGCACATGTGCAAGCCTTCTATGCCAAAGTTCATTTTGTTCTACTAAGTCATGAACCAAATATTGTTCTGGTTGGCCCTTCAACTTGTATAGACCTCATTCTTGTTCCCCAATTACTATTGCATCGTCAAAAGTATTTCCTTTTGGCCACATATGAACTTGGCCATCTACGAAAGCAACCCTCATTCCTTTTGAATCCAATGCATATATGGAGATGAGGTTCTTCTTTAGTCCTAGAACAAATATTACATTCTTCATCTTCATAGATTTTCCAGAGTTTAGTATATAGGAGGATTCACCACTACCTTTTATTGGATACTGGTAGTCATCCCCAAGTTTCACCTTGTGAGGTGACTCATGTTTAGATAGATTCACAAATTATTCTTTGAATCCCATCATATGCTTAGAAGCACCACTTTCTATGAGACAATCATTGCTTCCATGTGAAATGGTTCCTGTAAGAGCGGAGATCAACACATATTCTTCATCACTTGAAGAATCACTTTCTTGTCTGATTCTCTTTGTGGAAGGTTCATCATCTTCTACAGCATGAGCATGATGCCATCTCTTGTTTTCCTTCTTCTTCTTTAAGTTCCCTTTATTAGGGAAGAATCTAGATATGTGACCATTCTCATCACATGTGTAACATCTAATGGTATACATATCTCTTTTAGGGTGTGAGATCTTACCTTTGGAGTGATGATGGTTCCTTATAGTTCTCTTGGAGTGAGTAGTGAGAGATTGATCTTCATTTCCCATCTCCTCTTTTCAAGATACGATCTGAGATTATTCTTGAGAGCATTCTTCCCATAGTCTACTGAACTTGACTAACTTCTTCCTGGAACAAATCCCTTGAATGAAAGAGTCACATGATCTAGGGAGACCATTCAAGGTGGTCATCACAATCTCTACATTTTCCACTTCTTCATCTACTGCTTCGAGTTGTTCCTTGATTTGAGATAAACTTGTAAATTGATACTAAATAGTATCATCATTCTAGATCTTTACATTCTTCAATTGGTTTCTTAGAGTCATCTTCCTATTTACGTTCTTCCCTTCAAACAATTTTTTGAGGGCATCAAACATAGCTTTAGGTGTCTTGAGGGAGGACACCTGTGGTATGAGGTGATCCTTGATAGATTAAGCAATGATTATATTTTCCATAGCCAAGCTCTTCTTATATAAGGCCTTAGCCTCATCTCCCTCTGGAACAGGAACCTCCTCATTGATATAGGAGTCCAACTCATTTTCTTCCAGGACCAGGGAGATCCTATACTTTCAGGCTCGTAAGTTATCAGCTCCCTCAAGATTTTAATCAAGATTGGTATGATGAGACATCTTAAACTAAGAACCTCAAATGGAAATACAAATTATTTATATCTTACCAAGTCAAGATGTCGGATTTGGATTTGGAGCTAAAATCCTGCAGTGCTAGTTCAGTAGCAAATTAGGGTTTTGCTTTTCTGGAGTTTTGTCCAACCAAATGCTTTGACTTTGATCTCTAACTTCGATTTTGGGGAGGATATCAATCCAGGCCTCGGATCACTAAAAAATTCCTCTTTTGTGAAAATCCCTAATTTTCGGCAGTAGTGTTGGGTCCAAAACTGAAAAACCTCAGAATTGGATTCTGCTTCGACAGAAATATGCACCCTAAGGAGGAGAGTTAATCGAACCTTATTTTTCTGAAAATATGTGGAGGAATATACACTAACTAGGAAGCCCTAGTTCTCGTAACTGCACAATGTCTTCTTCTTAGATTATCTCTAATACCATGTTAGAATTTCATCATTAAGCTAGAAATACTTTAGGATATTTAACTGAGAGAATAACAAGCACAACAATCAAACAAAAGAGACAATGAACACAACGTTTATCCCCGGGGAAACCATAAATGGTGAAAACACTGCAACTTCCTCAGAGATAGAATCAGCACCAAAAATAGAACCCAAAATAGTAAGTGATCTCCCAAAAGCAGTAACCTTCTTTCTATCTAGCTCCAGTGTCTTCTCCTTCCTCAACTATGCGCTACACTTGAGTGTGTATGAGATGTGTAATAAATAGAGAGGGTAGCTCTCTATTTATACTAATAGTCTAATTCTTGACTTGACTAAAACCTACTAGGGCCAACCTCACTAAGAGAGTCTAATAACTCTAATGCCCCGGAACTGCGGGGACTTTAACCCTTAGCCAATAGGAGGGTTACCCACAATGACTTGACATGACATGTTTACATTATAGATCTTCCTGATAGGAACATCGGGGCATGACATGACTCAAGTACATCCTAGAATAAACATCAGGTTACAATATATATAACAAATACAAGTGAAATACATTCCAAAGTTACATATACATCAACACCTTGTTACCTTGCCGACGAATACCCTTGGAGTATCTTGATACCATATTATAGCTAGCACACAGATTTGGAGAATCTAGTAGAATATTTGCTATGAATTCTATATATTTTTTTAAAAATACACAGAGAACATCATTATAGAGATGAACATAGAATTGGGTCTTCGAGTTCTGCGACAATAATCCATGGCTAAAGAGACACCCATCCATCCCTTGTTTGGAAAATTCATCAGTTTGTATGTCACTATACCAACATATTGTTGTTGTTATAGTGACACATTGACGTTGATATAACGACTCATTGACATTGATATAGCATGGACTTATAATTTTCTTAGTTGTAACATACTTTTGTGACTATATCGATGAATTGACGTTACTATTTTGACGAGAATACGTTGCTACAGTGACACATAGACATCAGTCTGGTGATGCATATAGGTTTTTTAAGCAAAGGCCACACTTACCACGTGTCATCTCTCTTTTGTCGCTATAGTGATGGGAAGTTCGAAGTGTGGATACTATGATGATAATTTTCCATGAAAATTTGGGTTCCTATTCGTCACTATAGAGATACAATAGTGTGGGCATAGCGACGATTTGTTGTGGGAAAAATGTTCACATGTACTAGTGTATAGGGTTTTTTCTTCACAACTCTTCTCGACATATCCATCATCCTTAGTGATTTCACGATCTGGAAATATATTTTCATCTTCACTGATGATCTCAACTAATGGTGTTTCCTTTTTTTGTTGAATGGTTGTAGGATTTACTATCGTGGCCATACTCTAGGTGAATCTACGAGTAGTTGCAGAGATTGAATCCCTTTTCTTAGGATTGATTTTATCAAACAAAATAGAATCTTCATTTTGGGTTTTGACAAACGCTTCATACTTTTGGATAGATAATTTATCAATTTGATGATGTTGCAAAATAATAGAATGTCCACCTATTTCCATATGATTACCCTTAGTCACGTTGGAATTTAAATGTTTGGATAAGTTCGGTTGAATATCACTAAACTCCTTAGTGTTGACATCATTTTTTAATACAAAGGATTTGCTGACAGATAATTTCCTTTGCCATGATCTAGATACAACAGGAGGCCAAAACTTAGTTGAACCAAAACCATTCTAAGCTAGAAATTGATCCCAATCTTTTCCAATTAATGACAGTTGATATTGAACCAACATTTTAATTAATACATGATGAAACATGATATGGTCTCGATTTACTATATTACTTTGAACTAAAATCACCATTTTTCTAAGATATTGAACATAAAGCAAGGTTGATTCAATTTAGACCCTCTACATGCCATTAACAACCTCATATGGTAAAATGGTATAGAGGATAAACATCCATTGCTGGTTATGTAGCTGATAATTAGTGTGAAATTTAGTCACAACAATATTAAGACTAAAGAAGATCTTACAGAAGATTCAAGACAAATTTACACATGAAATGACATTAACAGTGCTGAAATTGGAGGTTGTAGCTATATATTATCAATAATCAAAGAATTAGATGTGATACAACTTGCATGAATGCAAAAAAAATTGACTTCCATGAAGGTCATTCGAATTGGATAGATGAGAGTAGCTTAATTGTCTGTTAGGCACACTAAAAACACCAATTAACCACTAATCAAGCCATGATTGACTCTAATTGATTCCTAACTTAAACATAGTGCAATAATGATTGAGTCTAACTTAATAGAACTCAACTGCATGTCAAAGAGTAGGTGGGGGTGCATATCTAAATCAAGTGAGCTCTGATGAAGTGAACTGAACTAAAAATAGTCACCAGAAGTTGTTGGAGGCGCCTTAAATCACTCCAATTAACTCAAATAATCCAAAAATAGACAATGAGATGAGGAATCCACCTTTCCAACTCAGCGTAACTGATTTATAGGTGAGACAACATTTAGTTAACCAATTGGTGCACTTAGGATAAGCAGATCACCCCATATTTTCTCCCTGATTGAAGCTGGAAGCCTAGTTAGCCTCCCCGATTGAAGGAGAAGGCTTAGTTGGCCCCCTAATTGAAGGAGGGCATGGGTGTGATGATGTTGATGTTAGGAGTGTGCTGGTGTGTTGATGTTGATTTCTATTAGAGTCAATTAACTTAGGATAGTGGGTAATTAGGCCAAAATTGACCAAATATGTGTGTGGGTTGGATAGTGACTCCAAAACCCCTCCTTAAGCTATACTCATGTGGAGGATTAAAAATAAAATTCTAGGGCCCCAAAAACAAAGGCCATAGGTCACCCTATACAAAAAGTAACTCTAAAATGCTCAAATAAAATGCTAAGTGAGGAAAGAGGGAAAACCCAGTGGGAAAACCCCCCTTCAAGATGAAAACTAAAAAAGTAACTGCCTTCACCCTGATGAAATCACCCCCAACAATGAACAAAGGTAAGTGAATTTTTTCTTAGTAAAATTCTTAGTGAAAATATCTGCAATCTGCTCATCTGTAGGGTAGTATTGCAGAACAATTGTCCTGTCATGCACCAACTCCCTGATGTAGTGCATGTGGATCTCAACATGTTTGGTCCTCTATTGCTGAAATAGATCCATTGAGATCTTGATAGAACTTTGGTTGTCACAAAATATTACTATGGACAAAGCACTACCAATCTCAAACTATGAAATAATTCCTTACATCCAAACTACTTGGATGCAAGCATTCACTACTCCCCTGTACTTGGCCTTTGCTGAAGACAGTGCAATGGAGGCCATCCTTTTGATGGAACAAAAAATGGGGCCACCACCAAACATAAACACAGACTCAAAAGTGGAATTCTGATATATGGAATCCCCTACCCAATCTGAATTTGTAAAATCAACCAACTCTATTTCAGAATCTGCAGCATAGTGAATGTCGTAGGATCGAGTGCCCTGAATGTACTGAAGGATACTCTTGGATGCTTTCCAATGGATTTCATGAGGCTATTGCATATATATTTATATTTCAGTCATGAAATAACGAATTTCAGGCCTTTAATGTGTCAAGTATAGCACGATTCCGATAAACTGGCAGTAAATAGTGGAATCCATGGGTGGAGTGGATTTTCCCTCTTCAAGACTGATTCCTGAGAGGAAAGGAAACGGTGAATCCTTATAATCAGCCATGTTAAAATTAATTTACAGGTATGAAACATATTTTTACTAAGTTACCATTATTCCATTAAAGTCTTGTGTGATCTCAAGACCCAGAAGTTGTTTCAGTAGGCTCAAATCACTCATTCAAAAGCATCATGGAGAGCAGTTTTTATAAACGAAATCGAAGCAAGTGTGTTTCTTGTTATAAAAAGATAATAAAAATATAATACTATGATCAGAATATTACCATAATACTCATGAAAATATACATTAGGATCATATTTTCATCTGTGGAAGTTTTGTGAGAGCAGAAAGGCATCTATTTTGGCATACCAAGAACTTGGGGCCTGTTTCAACCAATACAATTATTTCTGCAACTTACACACCAAGGAAGGATCTGATGTATAGAATTTTGGCTGCTTCATGTATATCTCCTCATGCAGTTTTCCATGAAGAAAATAACTCTTGATATCCATGTGATGCACCTCCTAGTGCTTGGATGCGACGATGGCCAAAACTAGTCTTGTGGAATCCATCTTTGCCACAGGTGCAAAGGTCTCATGATAGTCCATTCCTTGGACCTAAGAGAACCATTTTTCAAGAAAAAGTGCCTTGTACTTGCAGGTTTTTCCATATTCAATAACCATTTTCTGATACACCCACTTTCATTGAACTAATTTCGTCCCAGGTGGAAGGGAAACTAGCTCCCAAGTTGCATTTTTCCGAAGAGAATTGAACTCTTCGTCCATAGAAGCTTGACATCTTGGATATTTTTGACCATGTTAGTAGGACATGGGATCAGAACCAGTCACAAAATAACAGGTCTCGTACATTAATGAATCATGACAAGAGAGAGCAATAACCTTCTCTTTGAAAAATCATACCGACTTCTTCTTGGAACAACAGGATTTCCAATGTTTGTCTCGGCGGAAGATAGTGTCTTTTTGGACCAAGTTGGGAGGTGAGTGGACACATTAGAATATAATTATGAACTTGATATACTTTTCTCATTGATATCAGACATCAAATCTACAATATCAAAGCCTTCAGTCCCAATTTCATCATCAAAATGATCAGCAGAACAGGAGGGGATTTCAACAGTTTTCTCCTTGAATAGTTCTATTGCTTGGAGAGGTTCTTCAAAACAAACACTTCTCTAAATGAATATATATTTGGTTCTGATATTTATAAGTTTTAATCCCTTTTATTCTTTTGGATATCCAATTAAAAAACATTCATAATTTGTGATTGCAAATATTTTCTCTTGTCAAGCGAAATTCAAGACCATGCAATGGACCCAAAAACCTTGAAATTTGACACATCTGGCTTGTGTCAAAAATAGGCTGCGAAAGGAGATTTTTCCTCCCAGGAAGAGTTAGGCACTCTGTTCTAAATGTGTACAACAACATTCATGGCCTCAACCCATATGTTTGTAGTAAAACCTTTGGCTTCCAGCATGTAGGTAGTCATCTCTTTGAGGGACCAATTTTTCCTTTCTGTTGAGCCACGGATTTGTCCATATTTTCATCACCTATCGACATACATTTCATCCCTTTCTTCATATTATTATCAATTTATCATTTCATTTTCCATCCATTTGATGTAACTTCCCGTAAAATATCACATTACTTCCATTGATGCTTTAGTGGTTAATCATGATTTTTTTCCTTTGTTTTTAATGAATTGAAAACTATTATGCATAATTTTACTAATGATGGCTTGTGGAGTGATTTTTCATGTACAGGAAACTCACAGCTAGCTATTATAGCCTTAACAAAAAATGCATGTCAGATAAGAACACCTTGATTCGCATCTTGATTTGCGGGTAAATGCAAAAGAAAATCGAAAATCCGAGACATGGGTTTTGTGCGTAACGACCTCATTTACCTGAATCATGAGGAAATATCCAAACAAATATATGGTTTAGGATATGAAACTGGTTCTATAAATGTGTAATTCTCAGATTTACTGTTGCAGTCGGTTTTCCAAATTAGCAAATTTGTTGAAACATATCAGAAGTTGGGGATTTAGTTTCTCATTCTCCCGAGAGAATTTTATGTATAAATATGTAATCAATCTCATTGAGAAGGGAGGAGGAGAAAGCAATGTCATGCTGCAGGATTTGACCCAGATCTGTTGTAATCATTTTGATTCTGATAATACATTCTGGCAGTTTCTTAATTTTGGATTTGTAGACTTTCATTGTGGCGATCTAGCTCTGCTTAGTGGAGGAAGGGCCCTCTTCCCTAAGTAGATGCTGGTAGTGTTGATTGTAAGTTTTTTATTATGTATTATTGTTTATTATCCAGTTCATGCTTTCATTCATTATAATTTTCATACCTGTTCTCCTATTAATTCGTTTGATAGATCATTGGCCAACATAGTACTTCTTTTAGATTCATGCAATTAGATCTTGGTTAAGAAGAATTGATTTTGTTTGAAGTGTGTTAGATTTACAGTTTAGTTTCATGAATAGGTTTTAGGTTTGATTCTTTTCAAGAAGGTGTGATCTAGTCTACTAAGAGTTTTTATTTCATACCAATAGATCAACAATGTCAGGTAGAAGTTGTGCTTGCATAGATCTTGCATGATAGCTTTGAAATAAAATACTTCCTCGGGTTGACAATTTATATTTTGGGAGTTTCAGATGTTTAATTAGTTAGACAATTAATCCAACCAACATTTTGGCGCCATTTTCGGGGAGGTTATCAATAGTGCAAAAGTACATTTGACATTGTTTTGTAGATGCATTGTTAAAGTAGGGCATGTGGGTTGCATAATTAAATTTCAGTTTATTGAATTTTCTTTGAGTGTGTTTTTTTATTCTTTCTTTTCATTGAGTTTTATTTTGTTTTCAACTTTTGGAGCGTAAATCTTATCATTCCCCTTAGTGGTGTTGTAAGCACCACCCATTATACTAACAAGTTGATAGGAACATTTGAAGGAGGATCCTCAAGATAGCTGTCACAACCCAAAATTTCAAGAAAATTTAAATTTTTTAAAATACATGTAATTTCAATAAATGCAGTCACTAATTGTTTGATTAGTTATCTGTTATCAAAATTTATTAAATTGCTAGTTATGTTTGGCAGTAGAACGGTTCTTTCCAGTTTACTGATTTTGTTCTTTTTGCGACCATGCAAAAGAGACTGTCAAGTAAAAACTGGGCTTACTTAGCTTCCGAGCTAATGCAGAATGTTCTTCTTGCTTTTACAGATTACAGGTAAGAAGATTTTGGTGCTGCTTAAAAAGTTTTTAAAGCATTTTATTAAATAAAATTCGTAAACAGTGGCCTCATTAAGGAATAGATACTTAAGCAAAAATTCCAGTAAACAAGGTATAATTACTTCACTATTTCCAATCTTTCATTTCTTGAGGAATAGAATTTAGTTCAACAATGATGAATGCAACTAATTCCTTTCTAGTCACAGTATGTCATAATCCTCAAAATATTAATGAAATGTTTCACATCTAACATGGTTATCAAAAGTATGATCTAAAACTTTAATTAATTCCTTACAGGTAGAAAAGTAAGATCAAAATCTACTTTTAGTTGTCCACTTCACTAACTAAGTCATGACTGAGAAGGTATACTACACAGTGTTAAGGAACTTATGAATCCATTCTTACTGTTAAACTCCTAAATTAAGGTAATTACACTTTCAAAAGAACCTTCATATCTTTAAGGACCTAGCGGCTTTTCATACAAACCTGCTAGTTCCATACTACATCATTTAATGTAAGTAACTACTATAATATTGAATTACTTAACATGATTAGAGTATGTACTTAAAGATACTCTTTTTCATGACTTAGTAATATTCTAGTTTTAAACTATTAACAGATTGGCAGTAAAGAACAATAGCCAAAATTATAATAAATTAAGTCATAGTATAAGTTTTTATACTTAACAAGCCTATGGACTATCTCTAAGTTCACCTTCTATCCTCTTTTACCATGATGGCTTCTTTAACTTCTTTGCATGAGCAATATAAACTTGTTAAAGTATAAGTCTACTTTGGTTACTTATTTACTAAGAGAAATACTATTATCCTTGTCTCTTAAGTGATACTCTTTAAGAACCTTGTCATTCTCATGAATAGAATTGTTCGATGATAGCATCATAATAAGGAAAGGAAAATGCAAGGGTATAAGTTATATTACAAGCCAATATGTAAATTATAAAGTAATTTAATATTATAGTCGTAAGGGTCGTATCAATCTCCATACGCTTGATGGTTACTAACCAAGATTTTGTGATGATATTATAATGTAGATTCATGCTACGTGCAAAATGATATGCGTGGACTAAGGATAGACAAAAAAATGATTAGAAATCATTTGTGGAATCCTGGACTATACAAAAGTGACCCGAACTGCATGAAAAATCTAAGTGATAACGTGGCATAACCCAGTCCATGCATTTGAATGTTAAAAGGCCGCAGTTTAACCCTAGCTCCATCATTCTTCTCTTGCCTTTGGCCAGCTTCTGCTCTGCTGAGATTTCTCCTCATGGCACTGTCGCTAAATGCTGTATGACAGCCTCTCCATCATTGTTCTTCCTTGAAGAATCATCCACTGCCAGTGTTATGGTGACAATGATTGGTTTTCTTTTGACCAAAACTGATGAGCATTCATAGGGTTATTCTCCCTCGCCGTTGCCTTGTTCAAACCCTTGACTGCAACTTCTTTCTTCCTCGTAAGTGTTGAAAGTGTGCTGCGCAGTTAACCTTTCCTCCCTTTCTGCAGAAGGATTCATGGGTGCTTCTCAGTTCGTTGGTGGCCACGCTTACTCAAAAAAATTATGGTAAGAGGATTGGCAGTTCTTAATTTTATTCATTAATTTGTTTTTAGAAAACATAGAGTTGCTTCTAACAGTTTTTAAATGGATAAATTATGTTACAGGTCGACCCCTTTCTTTTTTTGGATGCGCGGAAATACAACAGCGGTTCAGGGTTCACGATAACCCTGGTTTTTAACCATGGCCATTACTATTTTGCTTGGTCCTTCTGGAACAAAAGATTGCGTTGGGAAGTCTGTCACCCTTGCGGGTTTTAGTTTGCTCGTTACTTTTTTTTTTCGTTGTTTTCCTTGTAGTTAATGAGGCCTTTGAGCCGTGTAAGAAGACTTTAGCTCAGGCCGTAACTGTGATTTAGCTTTGTTTGTAAAAGCCGTAGCTTAAGAAGTCTTTCAGACTTTTACTTGGCTTAATTGTGTATGATGTTTAAGTTAAAGAAATACTTATGGAAAACAAGGGGTTTGAAGCCCTCGACTTTACAATTCTGTTAGTTACTCTTTTGCACTTACAAGGTTAAAACCCTAACTTGAACCTAAGTTATTTAACAGTACTCTTTGGTTAAATGTGCTTACAGTACCATACCGAAATGTATTTAATTTATTTTTACTGGTATTAAGTTGATGACATTGGGCTCGGCCGTAAAGAAATATTTACTTGCACTTGAACAATGTTTTGTTAAAGATATACTTATGTATTTTAATATAAATAAAGAATTAGCTCAGTCAGTCGAGCTCACTAAAACTCTATTTGTTTTAAAAAAATAAACTTTCGGAGGAGTACTTAAGTAACTAATGGTTACTTCCTTTATAAGTTCTGAAATGGGATTTACCTTGTACTACAAAAGAATTTATCACCCATGTTACTATTTGTTCTTAATATTTAACTTGCATACTTTGTCTATGTAGTACATATAATAAACAGAATAATATTATTCTTCTATTCATGGATACTCAGTTATTTTAATTGAGAATGTTGAAATTGTTATTATATAATTATTATCTTGAATCATATAATAACTTTATGTTTACTTACAGTAATAAGGGTATTTGCATGAATAGTTCTTTTATATAAGTTCAGTTCTAGTTATTGTTTTAAAATTATAATCTAATACATTGTTTCATTAAATGTATAATAAAGCTGTATTATACATATTATATTTAATAACTGCATTCCTGTTTAGTTATAAACATAACATAAACTATTATTTAACTACTGTGATAGTACATTTCCTATGTTCTATAATATCTTATTTTACTTAACCAGTTAACAATATATTATTTATTTGTACTAGAACTAATTTGATTACTGCATAGTTAGTATTTTCTCCTGTTGATAATTTTCAGATTATAAACTATTTTGTTATATAAATAACTTGAGAAAATAGAATATAAGTGAATAACCTATGTGCCTTTATAATTATTCTTTTGTAAAAGAATCCTACTAAGAACTGAAATACCTGTAGAATGAATTCGAGATATAGCTATTCCATTTTTCCATTAAATTTTCAGATAAATCAGTCATTAGGATTGAAAGAAAATATACTGTAGATCTATGAAGCACTTTAGGTTACTGAATATAACTAAATAACAAGAACTGTACAGAAAAATACTACTTTATAAGTTTACTATCATTCTATTCTATATTATCATCATAACATCTTTCTATAATTCTACCCCTGCGCTGGACTACGGTCTGGTGAACCCAGATGTGGAAAAACACAGTGGGTCTTTATCTTTCCTCAAACTAAATTCAATTATAGATAAACTAACATTTAATTTACTAAACCAACTAAATCTTATGTCACATAACGCAAGCATAACATTCATTCATTCACATTCATTAAAACATAAATAGATAAGTGACAGAACCTGTTTGGAACTGGGACAACAACAGCAATGGGAGGCCGTTCCTCCCTACCAACTCCTGGAGAGCGCTCAGACAGCGACTCCTCAGGACCCCCGAGCTTGCTCTGGTCTCCCTGGCTAGAACTAGGTGCAACAAAGTCAGATACCAGTCTTCAAACATAGTATTAACTCAGAACTTATCAATAAGTTCTCCCAGCTAAAAAAGCTGTAAATAACCAAGTTACTGCAGCACTCCTCTCAGACAACTTCCTTACTGTTTTTCCCTCTTTCCTCAATGAATTTCCTGAATAACATTCACCTGAATGAATTCTCTCTGGAAAATATCTGAGCAGCCTCAGCTCTCTTCATTGAGTACTTTTAAAAGATTTCTTAGGTCTTTTTTGGGTTAACTGTCATTTAATGAGCGACCTGCTCTGATCCCACTTTCTTGGGGGATCATGACCCCAAATGTAGGGAAGTTGCCACCTGCAACTTAGGAAGTGTTTGAGGATGCTGCCACTTGTCTTTTTCCTTCTACCTAGTTCCATCCACCAGTTTGACTAGTAACCTCTTTTTAACAGATCTCCCATGCCG
>LPNX010231044.1:950534-971423 GCA_001517045.1 Pseudotsuga menziesii | reverse complement strand
AAAATCAATTATTGATTATTTTAATTAATAAATTGATGAATAATGGAGCAAATCCAAAATCCTAGATCAGTGGATTCTCAGCCGATTTGATTGAAATTATTCAGATATGGACCAAATTGACTGGATTTGACAAATACTTGACTGAAGGAGGTGATCTGGATAGATCCGGAATTGATCTTCAACATCCTTTATGGGGAATTGCACCCTCTCTCTCTCCTCCAGAAGTGTGGGCTCTCCTAGAAGCTCTGTGGATTGATGTGTCGGTCTGTGGGTTGATATGTAAGTTCAATCAGCCCCCTGATTGACAGGTAGGCTTAGTTCGGCTTCAAATCAGCATTGATTGACTCTCCCTCAGCTGCAGTGGTCTATCTCCTTGGGATTTGTGCCCCCTAGGTTGGATCTCCTGTTTTTGTATAAATCAAGCTCACGCTACCTCTTCCAAGCTAGTTAGAACTAGGATTGAGGTGTTGTTTCTCTTGTACCGTGTTATTGTTTATTATTCTAGAATAAAGAAGCTTTGGAGGAAATATCTATGGTGTAATGCTCTACATGTGTGGATGGTGATTGCCAGATACTTATGAGGTATAATCTGTGTTATTTATCATTGCTTTTGCTGGTTAATTGTTTGCCTTGAAGGAGAGAGCTCCCTCCTGTTAGGTAAAAGTTTATTCTAGTTTGATTTATGCTCTTACTGTTGCTTGTTTCAGATCTATTGGATTCGTATGTATTTTAAGTTTAATTGCATGCTTTCCAATTATCTCTTCCAGCAGCACCTATGTTTTAACCATCTGTTTGTTCAAGGATTTCTAACTTGCAGGTGATCTCGCTTGTAGAAGAGGTTGAGCTGGTTTGCATCTTCCTCATCTTCAATATATTTTGAATGACATAGTCCCTTCATGTTCCACCAAAGAATACTCGAAAGCCAAACATTCCCAGGCTTCCAACACTCTTTCTCTCTCTTTCTCCTTAAAAAAAATCAATTTTCTTACCCGGTTACTGTGTTCTAAAGATTTGTTATCATTTGGATCTGTTATATCAAAGCAAAATCTACATAGATCTGATATTTGAAAGTTCATAGTCTATATATCAATTCTTAAAAGTATCATTAAGCATTCTAGATCTAGCATAAGGAAATCGTCCGTTTTGCATGGCAAGTTAAAGAAAATCATTAGGTTGCATGCTCTAGATTTCCTTTTATGTTTAAAAAAAGATTAAATCCAGAAATCAATGCATATTTCATTGGCTGCACAAACGGCAAGCCAATATCCCTAGGAAATCTTTCTTTCCTTGGTCCCTTTTTCACCTGTTTAACTAGTTTTAACTTAATCTTTTTTGAGTTAAGGTAGGATGATCCAAAGGTAATCTTAAAGTGATTTTGGGCATATGTTATTCTAACATGCTTGCTGGTTTTTATCAGGTGTAAAAGAAAAGAAAATAATATTTTGTTCGAAAGTGGCCTCCGGAGTGTTCAAATCCCCCCAGGGGTCTTCCCTTTCACTAAAATTTAAAATTTTTGGAGAGTTGTAAGATCTTGGTTTCATCGCGTATACGGACCAAGAGGTTCTGATATTTCAGTTTTCTGATATTGTAACCAATAATAATAAAAGAAGATATTTTTTGAGTAGGCTCTTTCGAGCCCGCTCCCCATCCCCCCTGGGGGGATCTGTGTCTGTTTCACTTTTTTTTCTTTTTTCCCTTTTTCTGCTCTAGTTTAGTACTAACATGCAGGATTGTATACTTTGATATAATTTTGCATTATTCCATACTCTAATTTCAAAATTAATCATACTACTTACCCCATGACTTCCTGATTGACTTGCAAGGGGAAAGAGATGCGTGGTAGGACTAATTAGAAAATCGGAATTGTGTATATTTGATTCCTTTTGCATCAATTGTTTCATTATACATAATAAAATTAACCCCTCCTTAATTCCCCGATTGAGATCCACTTGGATCGAAAGAGGTTCCTAGAGGGTTTTCTTTTTAACAAGAACACCTATCTTAAAATCTACTAAAAATAACGAAGACTCCAGTGTGTATGCTCTGTACTTGGTTGTGGTTCATCCAATCAGTTAAGCTACATCAAAAGCACTTGAGTGACTATATTAATTAGTCTTCATCTCCCAAATTGACAAACCATCAGGCGAAAATCCAACACCTTGAACAAACTGTAAGTGATTGCAAAATACCCAAAGGAGTGGGAACAATTGGAAAGTGACATCGAGGCGCCGATCTCTCTCACACACTAATGGGTACGTTATGAAAAATATTCTCTGAGACTCCATTCCATCCCACAAACACCTTGCGGGTAGCCGTGAAAGTTCACTTTTGGATATACTCCAAGTACCCCTCGGGTATATCTCGGGTCCCCTTTTCGCCTAATTTAGTTCATTCACATTCCACATTAATTTAAAATATACCAAGAGACATTTGCAAAACATTATTTCAAGTGCATGCAAGCACATTATTTTCTCTGTTGAATCCATTTAAGGCACTGGTGATTTATTTCTTTCGATTATATATATATTGAGTGTCGTTATTGTCCTTATATGCTTCAAATCTTGCATCTTGTTATCTTTCATTTCCACTGGTTAATTTCAAAGCTCCTAAACAAATTAATCAATATAACACCATCACACTAAGTAATTAGCCTTAAGACTTAATAGGGTCTACCCCCCTTGGCTTCGTTAGGAGTTGAGCCTAAACGGAGGAGTCAAGAACAAGGTGACAGCCTTGACTCGATACTTGCCCCCAGGGATACACCGAGTGGTTTGAATATTTCTGCCATGTAACTTAGGTGTGTGAAAGGAGGCAACACTTTTTGGCTCAGTTTCCAGCGATAAATATTTTTATTCCCGACTTCGACTTTTGTTTTCTTCCTTTTTGTTTTTTCTTCGCTTGATGAATGCTCAGAGTAGATCTTTAATTTTCATCTGGTGACTCCAATGACCTTTTGCTTAGTTTTTATTTTTTCAAAGAAAAGCAAAAACAAAAAATTGTGAAAAGATTTATAAATGCTTATTTTTCTTTTTCACATGGTGAATCCAGTGAAGGGATAAAACCCTGCTTTCTTATAAATTTTTTGACACTTGTTGTGTGTAGATGAGCTCATACGACAGAGTAAAACCTTAAAATGCTTATTATTTGACAGCTCCGTTTCAATACAAAATACATGGTTGATATATGCTACCGATAGGCCATTATGGATGATGAAGATTATGGTGCTCTAATTTCTAATGCATCTCCTTCCATCGATTTCTTGGGCATCCCAGGTTTTCCTAAATATGAACCATATCTCCAAGATGAAAGATATTCCCAGGCTCCGACTTTTTATGGAAATGGTGATTCAATTGTTTGTCACATCATATTTGTTTTTGCATTTGTGACAAAACTCAACATACTTCATAGGGATAATGTGATGTGAATCTTTGCTCATTCTTTGAAAAATAAGGCTTGGACATAGCTTTGTGGTGTTCTTGATAAATGCATTACCTCCCACGGAGATTTATGTGCTATGTTTTTTGAGAGGTGGCATGCTGGTGAGGGAGATATGATGATGGTTGTAGAAAGGACCCTCACCTACCTAAATGAGATAAAGGATCCCATGAATTCCAGTGTAGATGAGGACACTCAGGATGATCCTATTGAATAGCTTCAGGAGGAGCCCATGATTGAACATATTGTTCAAGACTCTCCTCATGTCACCATAGCTGAAAACATTGAATATTTGGGGTATTCTCAAGTGTGTTGCAATGCTGATATTTTTCCAGAAAGACCTCTAGAGGAACCCACTGAGCAACACATCCTAAATGATCCCATTGAGTATGTTCAGAAATTTTACTTGATTGAAGATAGTATTGAGGATCCTTTTCATGATATCATAATAGAAGCCTATAAAAAGACTTATGATAAGATCAGTATGGTGTCTGATGACACTAGACCATGTTCACCATATACTGATGACAGTCTGGAAGGTTTACTACCTTATGACCTTTTTTCTAAAGAATATGAGTATGAAAATGAGGACAAGTATAACTTGGAGCATGACACAAGTGATAGAGACTCCCTTATCTCCAACAAAGATATTGATGAGGAGTCCTGGAAATTCATGGAAAATCCAGTCTATGACATGAATAAAGAGGAAAATAATGAACCAGAAACTATTGATGGTTTTGTTGATTCTCCTGTCTATGACATATCTAAAGGAGAGAGCATGGACCTTGTGGCCTTGGGAAACTTTGATATGGAAAAGGATCATGCAGTTTATCCATATGATCAGTCTGAGCCATATATCAGTATCAGTAATGAGGACAAAGAGAACTTGATATCAGTAAAGGGGAATCCATCACATATGACATGGATGGGAGTGATGACTATTGGAATTTTGTAGATAATCCAACTTGTGAAAATCTTATTAATAATTCCATCCATGGTATGTTCAGCAAGGGGAGTGTCTATTCAAAAAATTGTGGAAGTCCAATCTACGATACATCGATAAAGGTTAGCACGGATCTGGATACCTGGGAAAATCTTATTATGGAAGAGGAGCATTTAGAACCTTCACATGGTCATTCAGAGTCATATCATGCAAAGACGCACAAAGGTATTAGTAATGAAGACATTGAGAAGCAGTGTTGTGAAAAGTCAGATGTGATGCAGTTAATGGAATATCAGTGTCAGCCATCTTTTTCACATATAGAGGTTCCTTATGATTTGGAGCTACTTGGGGCTTGTGCAACGAGTTATCATCTGATAAGCCATGATGATCAGTATGATGATGTAGTCAGTCTTCCTCATTGTGTCAATTGGTATATCAGTCCTTTCAAGTCATGGATAGAAGCAACTTGCATGAGCACATACAAGTTGGGGAAGAATTGTTATGACGTTATTCATGCCTATGATCTCCCAT
Organism: Pseudotsuga menziesii; assembly: GCA_001517045.1. Taxonomy (NCBI): domain Eukaryota; kingdom Viridiplantae; phylum Streptophyta; class Pinopsida; order Pinales; family Pinaceae; genus Pseudotsuga; species Pseudotsuga menziesii. The sequence continues at coordinate 966,514 of LPNX010231044.1, read as the reverse complement.
CCATCCCGGCCATTCTGAATCATCATGTAGGTTTGCATTTTCTGAATAAGGTATCCTTACCTTGGTTGGTAACCAAAGACAAGGAATTTTTTTTGTATGCTAATAAAATGATTAGGTGGTTGCATTGTATTTTTTATTACACCTAACCTTTTTATATCATGCTTAGAGTAGGAAAATAATCTCCTAAAAGAGAGCATTTACTTTCTGCATTTATGTTTTTTACTTAGGTATAATAAAACATTTTTTTTCATTAGTTAATTACATTTATTTTGTTTAAATAAATCATCTTAATGGATCATTTGGATTTTATATAAAGCTTGTGCTACTAAGGTTTTCTTGTGAAGTTGAGATGTTTTTACAGGGCATATAAACTCGAGATTCTGGTGTTCTCGTATCCTCTCCTTGACTTAAAGACCAGATCGATCACACATACCATAGTTGGAGCAAGAATGTTACCACCTAAGTTGTACTTAGTGGTTTTTTATCAAGTGAGCCTAGTGAACCGAACAAAGATAACTTGTTCGGACTTCAGAAGACCTTCAGTCTTACTTCTGGGAAGTGCTTGTTGTATTATATCACATGTTCATACCCCCATGGGGGAATTGCAATAAATATTCTAGCATGGTAGTGTCTGTAAAAGACTCTGTCTCTTAGAATTTATTTGTCAATCCGATCAGCCCAGGGTGTTTTTTCCCTTGGTTATTATTGGTTGTTGAATAAACAACTAATAATTTTTGAGTTTTTCATTCCATACCTCCAAAGTTGGGGTGTTCGGCTTGGCATTTAGGACTTTTGAGGTTATTAGAGTCTATGTGTCAATGTATAAACATGCAAGGAATCATGGTCGAGTCATATGAACATGTCTAAGTCCCCCTAGGTTTTTTCAATTTTTTCAATTTTTAATTCTTTCAGTGTTTTTTATTAAAATTTAATATTTCCAAAACTTACGCTATTTTTTAATAGTTTAATTGGAAAAATTGGTTTTCTAATAAAAGTGGGCCAAGTAATCAGTTTCAGTCATGTATGTGCTCATTTTCAAGCTAAGAGCACCATGTAAACCCATGGAACCACTTTTTTCAGGTTTTGAGTGATTTTTCATCACTCGGGTCAGAAAACCCCAAAAAATCAATTATTGATTATTTTAATTAATAAATTGATGAATAATGCAGCAAATCCAAAATCCTAGATCAGTGGATTCTCATCTGATTTGATTGAAATCGGTCATATCTAGACTAGATTGACTAGATCTGACAAATCCTTGATTGAAATAGGTGATCTGGACAAATCCAGAGTTGATCTTCAGCATCCTTTATGGGGAATTGTGCCCTCTCTTTCTCCTCCACACGTGTGGGCTCTCCTGCAAGCTCTGTGGATTGATGTGTCAGCTTAATCAGGGCCTTGATTGACAGGTAGTCTCAGTTCTATTTCAGATCAGAATTGATTGACTCTCCCTTAGCTGCAGTGGTCTGTCTCCTTGGGATTTGCGCCCCCTGGGCTGGATCTCCTGTTTTTTGTATAAATAAAGACCAGGATGCCTATTCCAAGCTAGTTAGAACTGGGAATAAGGTGTTGTTTCTCTTGTACTGTGTTATTGTTTATTATTCTGGAATATAGAAGCTTTGGAGGCAAGATCTATGGTGTAATGCTCTTCATGTGTGGATTGTGATTGCCAAATGCTTATGAGGTATAATCTATGTTATTTATCATTGCTTTTGCTGGTTAATTGTTGGCCTTGAAGGAGAGAGCTCCCTCCTGTTAGGGTAAGAGTTTATTCTATTTTGATTTATTCTCTTATTACTGCTTGTTTCAGATCTATTGGAGTCATATGTATTTTAAGTTTAATTGCATGCTTTCCAATTATCTCTTCCAGCAGCACCTATGTTTTAACCATCTGTTTGTGCAAGGATTTCTAACTTGCAAGTGATGTCTCCTGTAGAAGAGGTTGAACTGGTTTGCATTTTCCTCATATTCAATATCTTCTGAATGACATAGTCCCTTGGTGTTCCACCAAAGAATACTCCAAAGCCCAACATTCCCAGGCTTCCAACACTCTTTCTCTCTCTTTCTCCTTCAAAAAAATCAATTTTCTTACCTGGTTATTGTGTTCTAAAGCTTTGTTATCATTTGGATCTGTTATATCAAAGTAAAATTTACATAGATATTATATTTCAAATCTCATAGTCTAGATCTCAATTCTGAAAAGTATCATTAAGCATTCTAGATTTAGCATAAGGAAATCGTCCATTTTGCATGGCAAGTTAAAGAAAATCGGTAGGTTGCATGCTCTAGATTTCCTTTTATGTTTTAAAAAATATTAAATCCAGAAATCAGTGCATATTTCATTGGCTGCACAAACAGCAAGCCAATATCCCTAGGAAAGCTTGCTTTCCTTGGTCCCTTTTTCACCTGTTTAGCTAGTTTTAACTTAATCTTTTTTGAGTTAAGGTAGGCTGATCCAAAGGTACTATTAAAGTGATTTTGGGCAGATGTTATTCTCACATGTTTTATGGTTTTTAGCAGGTGTAACAGAAAAGAAAATAATATTATGTTCGAAAGTGGCCTCGGGAGCATTCAAATCCCCACAAGGGTCTCCCCTTTCACTAAAATTTAAAAATTTGGGAGAGTTGTAAGATATTGGTTTCATCCCGTAGAAATACCAAGAGGTTTCTGATATTTCAGTTTTATGATATTGCAACCAATAATAATAAAATAAAATATTTTTTGAGTAGGATCTTTTGAGCCCGCTCCCCATCCCCCCTGGGGGGATCTGCGTCCGTTTCACTTTTTTGTTTTTTTCCCTTTTTCTGCTCTAGTTTAGTACTGACATGCAGGATTGTATACTTTGATATAATTTTGCATTATTCCATACTTTAATTTCAAAATTAATCATACTACTTATGCCACGACTTCCCAATTGACCCGCAAGGGGAAAGAGATGCGTGGTGGGACTAATTAGAAAACTGGGATTGTGTATCTTTGATTCCTTTTTTATCAATTGTTGCATTAGCCATAATAAAATTAACCCCTACTTGATTCCCATATTGAGATCCACTTGGATCGAAAGAGGTTCTTGGAGGGTTTTATTTTTAACAAGAACACCTATCTTAAAATCTACTAAAAAAAATGAAGAGTCCAGTGTGTATGCTCTGTACTTGGCTTTGATTTGTCTGATCAGTCAAGCTGCATCAAAATCACTTTAGTGACTAGATTAATTAGTCTTCATCTCCCAAATTGACAAATCATCAGGCGAAAATCCAACCCCTCGAACAAACTGTAAGGGGTGGAAAAATACCCAAAGGAGTGGGAACAATTGGAAAGTGACATCAAGGCACCGATATCTGTCACACACTAATGGGTGTGTTATGAACAATAGTCTCCAAGACTCCATTCCAGCCCACAAACACCTTGCAGGTAGCTATGAAAGTTTACTTTTGGACATACTCCAAGTACCCCTCGGGTATATCTGGAGTACCCTTTTCGTCTAATTTAATTCATTCACATTCCACATTAATTTAAAATCTACCAAGAGACATTTGCAAAACATTATTTTAAGCACATGGAAGCACATTATTTTCTCTGTTGACTCCATTTAAGGCACTGGTGATTTATTTCTTTCGATTATATATATATTGAGTGTCATTATTGTGCTTATATGTTTTAAATCTTCCATCTTGTTATCTTTTGTTTCCACTAGTTAATTTCAAAGCTCCTAAACAACTTACTCAATATAACACCATCACACTAAGTAATTAGCCTTAGCAACTTAATAGGGTCTACCCCCCTTGCCTTCATTAGGAGTTGAGCCTAAACAGAGGAGTCAAGAACAAGGTGACAACCTTGACTCGAGACTTGCCCCCAGGGACACACCGAGTGGCTTGAAGATTTCTACCACGTAACCCAGGTGTGTGAAAGGCGACAACACTATGATTATCGATGTTGCCACTTTTGGGTAATGAAAGTCATGAACATGTGTGGATGGGCTGGACGGTCACGGTGATCAAGCTCTCCATACTTGATCGTGCTGTAGTGCTATCCCGGTCCAAGCGCCAAATCTATGTGGATTCTTGATGCAGTTAATGGTTTGTTAAAACGTGCCAGCTGTCTCAGATTTGCCATCACTTGCTTCAGAACTGGTTTTGGCAGTGGTTGTAATTTGTCTCATCATATCTGCACTACTTTTGCCATAAGTTCTATTGGCCTACTACATAGGCACGATGTTATTGTTGCCTCCAAAATTCAATTTATTGTTTTCCAGCCGAATTCCTTGGTTGCATTTTTGTACATTATTGTGAACTTGTTGGTTCCAGGTCTATTTGCTCAACAACACAGACCTTTCCTTGCAATGCTTGCACTAGGGCTTCTATCTTCGCAACTTCTGCCGTAGCTTCCTCTACTTGCGTGACCAATTTCTCCACCTGTTCAAACTATACATTCTCCAACAAGTCTTTCTCTATTGACAACAATATGCCTTGAAACTTCTACTACATCGGCTGAATATGGTCTATGAGATTTTCTACCTCTGTATGGAATTTCTCAATCTTGGCTTCCCTACCCTTCTCCTGCTCGTGAAGGGTCTAGACCTCCTGTTGGATATTTTTTATCTCTACATGCTTAAGGACCTTTTGCTGGAGTGGCAGTTTCCGCATGTCCACCTTCGCAGCAGTGATGCGCTCGTCTGCCTTGCGAATGCGTTGCCTTATTTTCTGAGTTGTGCCATCCTCAAGCAATCTTTCCCAAATGGTCACAACATTGTCTGCAGCCTTTGCGCAGATTGTTTCTCCACCTTTAAGTCTGGTAGCAGCTTCAGACACTCCTACTTTTCTTTCTTCCAGCAGCTTTGGGGGTGTGCTTGGTATATGCTAGGCTTGCAGATCTTCTACTTGGCGCTAAAGATATTGCACGATCTTGGAAATCCCGGCCACTTTAGCCAAGGAGTCTTCATCAACCTACCCATTCTTTAGAGGGAATGCTACGATGACATTCTTAATGGAATCCACCAATGTGACATGACTTTACTCATGGGCTAATATTTCCTATTCCTTCTCGTTCAAGGAGTTGGTGTTCTCTTGCAGCTCTTGCTCCTTTCCTTGCAAGACGGTCTTGCGCAGTTTTCCGTTGTTTTTCCGCTTTAATACTTGATGAGAAATAATGTTTTTCCTTATCTCAAGTTCTACTACAGCTTCCTGCTAGATAACATGGACCTCGTCCAAGAGAAACTTGGAGAACTCTATCTCGACGGTGCTATTATCAGGATCTGAAGTTGTCTCTTCTTTTACGTCAAGTGCTTACGTCTAAATGAGTACCTTGATTGGTGGTTCCCATGCGTTGTGAGCAATGGAATGTTAGGATCAATGCGATATGCTTTGGTGTCCATCGTTTGCTTGACCTCATTGATAACTATTGTTAACTGATTGAGGTGGGTCTAGACCTGGGCAATAATTCTCTCTTACTAGGCCCTTATGTCACCAAGGTTATCTTGTGCAACTTTCGCTACAGCACTGGCAAATTCTTGAAACTCATCCTCTGTTAAGGTATTGGTGTTTGCTGTTTTGTCTTCCTTCTGCTTCTTCTGTGATGAATGGCCTTCCTTGAGTTGTACACCATTTTGTGTCTCCGCTTCAACATGTAGCTATGTGGAAGGATGGTGGTATGATTCCTCTATATAATAATCATCTTCCATGTTTTCTTGTGATGGGTCCCCTTGAGTATCATCACCTTCTTGCTCTTCACCTTGAACTTGGTGAATTGGTGGTTCTTCTACATTCTGCTCTTTAGGAAGTGGTTCTACAAGTGGGTTGTGCCATTCCTCCAACCAGAGCTTGACAATTAATTCCACATCTTCGCCAGTTACTACAAACCTGGTTTGATATATATGCTAAGGTGGACCTTTAACAAGCAACATGTTTATCTGGTGCATATCAGCTTCAAATTTGACAAAAGAAGCATACCTTTGCACAGTTACGATGCAGATCCTGTGGGTTTTCTGAACAACCTGGCACAGTGCCTCTTGCATGCAAAAATAATACAACATTGCTACCCTGCTAATTATTGGTGTCAGTCTTGTCTTCCTAGAAATTTTGATATTTTTCCCCCAAACAGGATACCGATACATTCATATGCACATAGTCTGGGGGGTCGGCCCAAACAATGAAGGAGATCAAAATTAACAACCAGGAATAGTAGAATTTATGACCTTCCATTTGTTGCACCAGCATCACATATTCAAAAAGGGTGGTGAGAAAATACCACAAGCAGTTAAATTTCTACCCCTGTGCACATAAATCTGCAATTTCTATTACTCCTACAGAACATTGTGTTGGTACCACTTTATGAAATATTTTATAGGATAATAATTTTGTAGCAACCCGAACACTTTTGTCCTGGATGGGCCCAGTTAAGTATCCCCATCCTATGCGTTGAAGGTTGTGCTTCCGCTTAATGTCTTGAGTTTTATGCTTAGCGAGGTAAGGAAGAGGGTCTTTGCGTTCACTTGGAAGCCTTGTAATTCTCACTATTAGTTCAACAGTAATTGGGTATGGCTGATCCAGCAATAAGTATCCTCCATGAACACAAACCAGCAATTGCTTTACATACATACTGACCTGTACACTATGGCTGAAATGGGGCATGAAAAACATATTTGTGAGACCTGAAGTGGCTAGTCCTTCATCCCACTTCTGTGGTTTGATTATCTTGACAATAGGGTCAGTAGTTTTTATTATATCCATGCAGTCTGTTATCTGTAAGCCCTCCTGCTGTCGAGTGTTGTAGCCCCGGAGTTTCAAAACAACTAACATGGGGAGGATGTCCTTCAGTATAGGTATGTCGACAAGGATCCTTGGTGTGATCAAATTGGTCACTGGTTTTGCTGGGAGATCTGTATGCACTGCACCAAGTCTTCTTGGTCTAATGTAAGCTGGAAAGTTCAGGTCGGCTCGTTTTCTCTCTGGATCATCCTATGGTAGCAGTTATTCATCTTCATCATCAGTTCCCTGGTCAATAGCAGACATATTTTCACGCTTGTCTGGAGTGTCTGGAACTTTACGTTTCTTTTGTCTTGGCTACGGTCATGCAGATGAATCGCCTAGAATAACTGGTATTTCCTAGACTCGGTTTGGCATAGGATGCGAACTAGGGGTTGGAACTGTTTGTGGCCTTCTGGTTCTTTCCATTGCGTCGGTCTCTGGTGACTACTGTAGCTGTTGGCTTGCGACTGACTGTATTTCTACTTCCTCCTCAATTAGGCAGCTGGAGATGAAAGTGGCATCTGAAGCCTCACTTTCACTGGGAATGTTAATTACCATGGGTTTGAATGGGATGGAAAACATGTGACAGGATACAGGTCTGCAATGGCTTGGCTCTGGTGCTCTTAGTGTGTAACAAAAAACTGTCTTGATGGAGAAACAAATAATTAAATAGTGAAAAATGGCATTTAATCATTTATTTGACAGTATCTTAAGGTCTAATCACACTTCCAGGTTGCATTTTCTAATGCTTCCTCCATTAATTTTTGTAGCTGACCTTTCAAGCTGTACTTGTTAGATTATTAATGGAAATTAGTGCTACGATGGTTGTCGAGAGCTAACAATATGCCACCTTGCTCCTCGTAATGGGTTCATTTAATTCCACACAAGTGACCCAAGCATACAGATCTTTGGTATGGATTCGGTGGTTAATGCTAGCTAGCCTATCATTGGGTGCACAAAGGCTTTGCTGTCGTAGTGTAGGATAAGTCTTCCTTTTGTGGATGGCTTCACCCTAATATATTGAAAATGCCATGTTGATAGCTATTGTTGAATTGGTTTAGTCTGCAATCGCAAAGGTATCTTCATCCTCTCTAAGTATTCCACCATTCCCTTTCTTGTTGTTCCATTTAGAGGGAAGAGGGTCTAATATTGCTTCATGAGTTCTACGATTTGTACAACTGCTTTATCATGTGAGTGATTTGGGATTACTCTATGATCTTTGCTTAGTTCCATTTTTTTTGGCCTGATGGAGTTAGTTGGGCTGTCGTCTGTGTCCCTAAGTAGTGTGTCTTCTTGAGTAGTTGTTCTATATGGGTGAGCATTAGCATCATTTATCTTTTCAACTGTACATTCCTTGTCCTGCTGGATTGCACTATGAATTATAGGGTGTTTGTCAATCTTTAGAACTATATGTGCGACCTGCTGGGTTCCTTGTTGTAGTTGCTCAGATTTATCACAGGTCTTGGTTGCCGTATCCAAAGCGTAGATGAAACTCATGTAGGTGGGTAACTCCTTTGAATTAGTCTCCACCCATCACAAAGACGTTGTGACTCTTTTACACCTTCTCATGGAGACTTCACGTAACCTATTTTTCCAATTCTCTAAAGCCTCCCCTCAATCAGATGTACATGAACTTAGGCATTTCCAGCTTAGGTTCCCATCTGCCATTGGACTGATATGATTTTCATGCATAGCTATAACATTGTAGATTTGTTCAAGATAGTCGACCTGCCCCTCATTATAAACATGTTCAACATATATTTGCCCCTCAAATGGATCAATGGGTGATACTACTCTCATCTCCTCATCTTCAAAGGAGAGGATCCTTTTCTTGAAATTTATAATTGTTTGATTGTCTATAGCCCAATCTATCCCTAGTAGTGTAGGATAAGGATTTGTGTCATGTAAATTGTTGATGACCTCAAAGTCTGCATATGTGCGCAATCCCTCAAAATCGACGATGACATTGTTTAATCGTCCAATGAGTAGTACCTTCGCTTGATTGGCAAGACATAGCTGGATAGGAGACCAGTCTAAGTGTGGCTTACCCATGCTTTCCCAAGTATTGCATGTTAGGATATTGACATCCGACCCCAGATCCAAGATGATAGAGTCCATATCATAATCACCTATTTGTGCATTCATTCTCAATTCACGTCCAGTCTTACATTTTCATCGCACTTGATTAAACTTCTTCTCAATGTGTGGTACTACACGGATCTCATCTATTATTTCTTGTAACTCTACAATAGCATATTTATCTTGGATTAGCATCAAACAACTTGATAGAAGAGGCCTCATATTACTAACCTTAGTGGAAGCTTTCTTCTGGAATGGATGTTGGAATCATTTCGGCATGTCCTTGACTTCTGCTAAATTTGATGGTACCTTGGGGCTTATGAAGTCTGATTGCATATATCAGAATACTTTCTTCTTCTTTGGACTGGTCGGTGATTCTTTTTTTTGTACCGCCAACCTCACTTGGGGCTGCGTTTGTTCTTGTGGGTTCTCGTGCTCTACTCTAGTCGTCGCACCTTCTCTTGTTATGGCAGCAATGCTCAGGTCTTGCAGTTCAGCGATGATCATCTAAACATTTGCATTTTCATTCAGGTTTAGGTTTGGTGGGGGGTTGGGTGCGGAAACAGTTCTTGCTTTCTATTTTGCGATCAGCTGAGGGCATTGCTCACCATTATGGTTCTGCCCTTTACAATATGAGCATGTCCTTTCAGTCTCCAAGAAATATCTATAAAAGTGACCTACTTGTACATAGTTATATCATGTAACTAGACCTCTCCCCCTACCAAATCCTCCTCTGCTACGTCGTCCCCTAAATTTTCCGCCACCCCTTCTCTGAGGGTGTAATTGGTGCTGTGGGTACTGGTTTTGCTGATAAGGGTTTTGCTGCATGTATGTCTGCTGAAGCACATAGGGGTGTTGGTACTGATTAGCTAGGAACTATGCAGGTTGGTACAAGGCTTGCACCTATTCAACTCGAGGGAACCCCTCATTTTTCATTAAGTATGTATAAACTGTTTTCTCTTTCAAGAGATGGTATGCTCTACAGTCTTTCTCATCATGTCCTACCGATCTACAAAATTTACAAAATAAGTTTGTAGGGATACTTACAACCTTATTCAAATACACACATTCCTCATCACGATGACCTCTTGACTGGCATATACAACACCACAGTAACCCTTTCCCATTTAATAGGTTAGGTACACTAGATGCATAATAATTCATGAAGGTCGGACAATTATCCTTGGTGTGTCCATCGGTTCTACATTTTGTGCACCATAAGTCCTCCTATCCTTCTTTGCCCTTCTTGATATCTTGAAGTTGTAGTGTGAGGTTGGGTAGCTGCGACTGAATCTGGACCATTTCGACAACACCATGAGAAATAGGTGAGGCCTCTAGTTTCATCGCTAGCTCCAATGCTTCTGTCTGCGATTCAATATTCTGCTGCATCAGTGGCCCTTGGATATGTGGTGGTAGGGTGGCAATAAACCACTCCTTATGTTGTACATCAAACATTTGGAAGCTTACTTTATCCATCAGCGTCTTGAATCTTTGGTCGAAATCCCACACAGTTTTTGCTAGAGCTTGTTAATCTCCTTAATCTCAGTAATACATTGGGACTTTTATTTAGGCTTTCTGAACTCTTAAATCACTGCATCTCGGATTTCCTTGAGGGTTTTCTGTGGTCTTCTCGAGGGCCTGAGTTAGAGTTCCTTTCAGGGGATGAGACTCTAGATATCGTCTCAGGCGATATATCAGGTGTTATATAATTGTGCTCTGACCATGAGGTCTCATCAGAGCTATCTAGATCTTCAGGTCCTTCTGAGATCGGGCTATATTCCTCCTCTTTGTCGTAATACCATTCGTCTTCACACGATCGAAGTTCGTGTTCGCTTTCTTTGAACAAACTAGGATTCCATCGACCCCTTTTGGTTTTCCTTCTCTTTCCTGATTTGAATCTTCTCCCAGTCCTTAGGATTCCAAACTCGAGTTCAAGTTCTGTTCTTCTTGGGAACATATCCACATGCTCCTCCCCATGTTCTTACCTGCTTGTTAGTGACATAGCCCCTTCCCAAACACACGACTCAACTATCTAGGTGCAAAAGACCTTTCTCATAAGAAAGTAGTTTTATCCATGTACTTATGCTCAACAAGTATCTTTTTTGTGGTCCTTGGAAGAAATCTTGTTCATCTTCACTATATGAAGTTATGGTATCTATTGTAAACTCAGTATTATACCCTTGGAATATACTATCAACCCAAAAATCAACAGCTCTTGAGACAATGTTACTTACACTAGCTACCTCCTGAACCAATTGGTCGCTCCACTCGGTAATCTCAGTCTTGTCTGGTAGTTGGTCCATATAGATTCCAATCCCACCAACCATTCATCTAGTAGAATAGAGAACTCAACAAAGAAGATATCATGAATATCAGAGTATATATAATCATCCAACCATCTTTCTTCACTACACCGTGTCCCTGCACTTTCTTCTTGCACAAACGCCAGTGTTTTAGCCTCCAGCTAGTCTTCTATCTCCTCCTTATTTGGGTGCCACACCATCTACTCAATTTAATCAAAAAGGTCTTGGAAATTGAACCATTTGTTGGCCACTTTTCCCCACTTGAGTGACCCAGGTTCTGCGTAGTCCACTGATCCAACAACTACGTGAGATACCGTCCCGATAGAGCAAACCCCATTAGCAACACCTGCGAAGCAAGAGCATCCTTAACTGAGATATCTCGTAGATGGGTAATTGCCAGAACCATGTTTCCATGATTGTCAGGGAAGTACATTCCCTTCGTTTGCAACCAAGGAGCTCAATGAAGGCAGCAGGACGGCTGGATGGATGAGTCGGTTCTGCGTGAATGAGCACAACTATATGTCATCATGCATGGCTTGACTTTCCTTTCTCCCTTGCAGCTGGCGTAACTTAAGCGACATAGCTGACTCATGTCGATTGAATCTATGAATTACGTTGGGGTTCATAACAAGGATTAACCATAATGATATATATTTATATAGTGTTAATTCAACAATATATTCTATTCATCGTTCTACCAATTGCAAGAAACTGAAAAAAACTTAAACATATTTAATATTACACTCCAAGCAACTATTAATCAATCACATAAACATTCACCACATCAATCATTCATTTGGACACAAGAAATAACATGGAAACCCATCTCGGAAAAACCACCAAGGTGCTCTTCATCTGGCATGAGAAAGGATATAGCACCTTTCAGTCTGGAGGATGCAGACTGATATTGAGATATGTATTTAATCTTAGACTCATAGTTCTCATGCTCTCTGATTCGCTTGTCTACTATACTCATACTCCTAGTGGTATACTCCTACTGCAGCTAGATCCGCGGCTCAAAATCCCTTCTAATGCTACCATACTCTTCCTGAGTCTACTTTTCTAATCGCTATCACATTACAACATGACCAGCATCCCCTTCCCTAGATTCCACTGAATCACCATCTACTGGACACTTGAATAACAATTAATGAAAAACCTACAAAGTAATGGATCAACCGTGCTCTGTGACATCAACCAAATAAATCAAAAACATTAATTAATATTGACCAACCCTCTAACCATTGTATCCTTCCTATTGATACTAATTTACATGGCCACGCAGGGCCAACTACATCTCGACAATGTGTTAGCCGTCACCATCATCCACTCCTCTAGTTATAGATGTGGTGATCATGACTTGACTAGAGGCACTATCGACCTGACTTACAAATATCTTTTCATACATGCGTAGTTGCAGGCTTATGCTGTCTTATACGGCCATGATCTAGATCCCGTATCTATTTATTTTTAGTCGTTTTCCCCTTGCGCGTGTCCATGCTTTCCTTTCCTTTTTCGCACAATCCTCCGTTCTGCCTCTACAGGCCATTTTCATCCTTTGCGCTCTTCCTTTGCTTCTATCGCATGTGCGCACATCTTCCTTGGCTGCACACGTGAAGTTCCTTCTTATGTGCCTTTCTTGGGCCAACAATGAGTTTGAGATACATGTGTGTTGCACATAATGGTATTTATTTATTTTTCATTTACATATAACACATCCATAAAAATACACATGCTTTATTTCAACATTATATCATTTTTAAGAGTTGTAGTTGCGGCTGCAAGAGACTGTGTAAGTCAATCTAGGTGCTCAATGCTTGAAATTTTTTATATGGGTGTGTTTCATATTTAATTTTACATTAAAAACATTCACACATATTTCGGTCACTTTTTGGGGGCCAAATTTAATTTATTGTATTTTTGTGGCATTTTGCCTTGAACGTTTTATTGAAACACGGTCAAGACAGTCCATTTTTTGGAGACCAAATGGAATTAGTTTAAAAAAAAATTTACATCCAAATTATCACTTTGCATCTAGTTTCCAAAACAATTTTAATTTTTGAGATTGGAAATCAAACAAAAATTTTATGGTCAAAATACTAAGGGGGTGTCATGCAAGAAACTTAGGAACATAGTCGGGATAATCACTTTTTGGATTCCTTATTGGACAAATATTGAAAACCTATTTCATTGGTATATTCCTCTATGAATATAGTTTACAACTCAATTTGAATCACTCCATTCTGATATCGCATCCAAATTTTATGACCAAAATATCGACCGCCTATCACAAATAAGCATTCCTAAAACTTTTTTTTTCTAGACTGTTCATTGGCCTATTTGATCCATCAATTCTTATTGGATTGAAAATCTATTTCTAATTAATATACCTACATGAATATACTTTCATATCCAATTGGAATCACATCAATCTATTATCAAACGAAAAAGTTAAGCCTAAAACCGTGACTGTTGGTCTAAGTCCAAAATTTAAAAAACACCTTGTCATGCAGGATGCTATTGAGCAATTAGGAATATCATTACGTATAATTTTAAAAAATTGTTTCTCAGAGACATATACCTATTAATTTACTTTCATTTGGCTTTGGAATCACTCAAATTGGATGAGTAACGAAGAAATTATGATCACAATACTGTTGGTGAGTCTAGATGGTCATTGGTCTCCCGCGGGTATAAAGTGGATTTTGCTTTGTTCAATTTTTCTTTGGATTTGTTTTATAAGTAATTTATTTTTGTTTTTTTCATAATTTTTTGGTGAAGAGATACCAATCACTTCTCTTCTTCCATCATCTCATGTTTTATTACAGGCAAGTGCTAGGTTTTTGCAGGTCCTAGGAAGAAGAAGGCCAATGCATGCACGAGTGACTCTTGAAGACTTATTCTCAATTTGCAAATGGATTGAGCACATAACAAAAATGGAGATATTTATGTGAAAACCATATGAATACCAATGTTTCTGAATTCAAGTCAAATTGCTACATGCCAAGAATCCTTTTAAGACGACATTAAGCTCATCCCACTTGGCATACCAATTGCCACCAAAAGAAACCTCTCAAGAAGCCAATTGTGCTATGGAAGATTCATTCACCCTCCTCATTTCAAAATCCTAAAAATCCATTCATGTCGAAGTCCCACTTTCCACTTCTTATGTAGTCAACCTTAACCTTTTTATTTTCCATCATTACTACATCACAACTTCACATATACTTTCCACTTCTGAGTTTCATGTTGGTTCTATTTTTCACTATGATTCTTCACAATCATTTATTTCGTACTTGTATTGGATTATGTGGAATTCATTAAGGTCCAACTTCCAATGGTCTTGTCCCATCAACTCCAAAACATCGTCTGGGACCGAGATTAAAGTTTTATAGTGCCCCGGTATCTGCATAAATCAATGACATATTTCCTTGTTGTTAATCATGGGAATTCATCAATGCCTCTTGATTAACAAATCTAGCAGGTGACTTGACTCCAGCACATCCATTCATACCTATAAAGATGCACTAAGGTACTTTAGAGCTCACTATCATCAAATGTGAGTTGCTTCACATTGGTTAATGACATACATTAATGGATGGTAATCTAATGATTTCTTTCCATTCTCGACTCCAACACATTCATTCGCATGGTAATAATTGTACCTTGGTTTTGTAGCAGATGAATATTATGTGATATAATGGTTTCAAGAGTGACTTGTAGCATCATTTGTTTCAGTAGTTTTGCAATTCCTTTCCATTTTCTTCTAGAAGTTAGCAGTCTTACATGTATCCAGTACAACACAGTTTGGATCAGATTCAACCCGATTTAGTTTCATCTCTCATATACATCTCTCTCAGCAACAGTTTGGCCTACATCAGTACATCAATGCCAATGAAAGATTCCACGGAGGTAAAACTTGAGGTAAAATAGCATGAGTTGTATTTATTTATTAAATATTTAGGAATATGTCATGAAGAACCACTAAGCATCATCCATTTCCATTTTCTATATAGAATTTTATGTCCATCCATTCCCATCCTTTCCCACTCAATTCTAACACTTCACCATTCTATTTCATGCACATCCACTTCAAATTCCTAGCCAACATATCACCTACCCAAGCATAAGAAGATGCCTTGCTACTACAACACAAAAACCAACAGTAAGAAATGATGCTCTGTTGCCACATAAAAATAGTGAGGATAAATAAAGCAGCTGATACACATATTGGAATAAAAGGATAGGTTGGACACAAGAACCTATAGTAGAAGAACCTGTTCTAGAAGCCATTCCTTCATAAGAGTATGCTCCCATAGAATAGGGAAGGAAATGCACTCTGAGTTATGAATTGCTTGGTGGTTTATTGATGCACATATTAGTTCACTTATGTTAGGATTTTTTAATCATCCCTTGCCTAATTTGGTCATATGTCTAAATCAATACTCATGTCTAAATCGGGAGTCCACCCAGTCTATTTTTAGTCACTAGCACCATTGGGTCCACTTGGACTAATTAGGGCACATGTTCTAGTTACTAAAGTGTGGGGAACACTAATTGAGGCCTACTACCACTGATTGCACTTGCATGCCTCAGTTTAGGATCGTCCTAGACCAATCCCTACAATTTAGGAGGCACTGGGAGTACCGATACCAACCAAGGTTAGTTGAGTTGAGTTGGTGACTAGTCAAGCTGAGTTAAGAGTCAGTTACATTTAGTTCTAGTCATCTACATTTAGTTAGCTGTAGGTTTTCATGGATGCATGTAGGAGAGGCACATTTCTCACCTACCATAGTCAGTTAGCCTCAGTCAACACTGAAGTAGACACTTGAGTTGTGTTTTAGAACTCCAT
>LPNX010231044.1:923924-943527 GCA_001517045.1 Pseudotsuga menziesii | reverse complement strand
ATGACCAGTGGAGATCCAGATCGAGCTATGATCCAGATCCAGTTATGATGACTCCGAGAGATCCAGATCGAGTGATGATCCAGATCCAACAGTGGTGATCCAAATCGAGTGATGATCCAGATCTAGTCCAGTGATGATGATCCAGATCCAACAGTGGTGATCCAAATCGAGTGATGATCCAGATCTAGTCCAGTGATGATGATCCAGATCCAGTGATGATGCTCTATGATGATCCAGATCGAGAGATGATCCAGATCCAGATGACTTGAAGATGAAGATGACTTGAAGACGAAGATGATCCAGTTGATTTAGAGAAGAAGACCAGTGCTGAAAATTGTGTCGAAAGAATACCTTCCTAGTTAATAGGG
This sequence comes from Pseudotsuga menziesii, assembly GCA_001517045.1. NCBI lineage: Eukaryota > Viridiplantae > Streptophyta > Pinopsida > Pinales > Pinaceae > Pseudotsuga > Pseudotsuga menziesii. Next base: position 943,159 of record LPNX010231044.1, on the reverse strand, counting down.
AGTGTTGATGTATATGTAACTTCGGAATGTATTCTTATATGTATTTTATATATTGTAACCCGATGTTTATTCCGGTATGTTTCTATTATGTATTTGAGTCATATTGTCTTACCCCGATGTTCCGATCGGGAGGATTATTAATGTAAACAAGTCTTGTCAAGTCATTAGGTAAGTCCCCACAGTTTCGGGGTAGTTGGGTTATTATACACTAATTAAGGTGTAGGCTCGAGTAAGTAATTGTAAGTTAAGCCTACATGGTTGAGTGCACTTCAAGTCAACGGAAGAATATAAATAGAGAGTGAGAGTCTCTCTATTTATCACTTGTGAATTACATCACTTGCTCTCTCAAGTGTGGCGCACCTTTGGAGAAGGAAATAATTTGGCTTGACAGAAGACAGAAGGCTGCTATTGTGTTGGGAGGTCATCTTACTGTTTTGGGTTTCACATCTTGTGGTGATACTATCTTAGAGGAAGTTGAGGGGTTTTCTCCATTTATGGTTTCCCCTGTCAAAACTCTTTGTGTCTCTTGTCTAATGTGATGTGCTTATGTTATTTCCGTGCTTGTTATTCTCTCAGTGAAAAGATCCTAACATAATGCTAGCTTAAATGTTGAAAAACTAACATATTCTGCTCAAAAGGCTGTGACTCCGCCAAATTTAGCGCTCTTTAGCTGTGACTCCACTAAATTTAGCGCTCTTTGAGCTGTGACTCTGCTAAATGTTTCACCAAATTCTCTACTAAAGGAGATGCGACTTCACTAAATTTTTCACTAAATTTTTCGCTAAATGAGCTACTACTCTGCCAAAATTTTCGCTAAATAAGCTGTTATTCTGCCATATTTTCCACCAAATGTTTTGCTAAATGAGCTGTGACTCTGCTAAATGAGCTGGGACCTCACCAAATTCTCCACTAAACGAGCTACGACTCTACCAAATTTTCTACTAAATTCTCCGCTAAACAAGTTACGACTCTGCAAAAATTTATGCCCAATCCTCCGCTAAATGAGTTGCAACTCCGCCAGATTTATCCTATGTACAGCTGTGACTTCGCTAAAACTTTTCCTATCCTTATACTTTTTGTAGATGCAATTACGCTTGCATAGTAAAATGAAAAGCAACAAGTGAATGAATTCTTCTAGTTGGATGTTACACAGGTTTTGGGTTGCATGAGGAAATGCAACGAGTTCAGTTTGGGGGAGATGTTGGACCATGGATTTGTCCATATTTTCATCACCTATCAACACACATTTCATCCCTTTTCTTCATATTATTATCCATTTATCATTCCATTTTCCATCAATTTGATGTAACTACCCGTAAAATATCACGTTACTTCCATTGATGCTTTAGTGGTTAATCATGATTATTTTCCTTTATTTTTAATGAATTAAAAAATATTATGCATAATTTTACTAATGATGGTTTGTTGAGTGATTTGTCATGTACAGGACACTCATATCTAGCTATTACAACCTTAACCAAAAATGCATGCCATATAAGAAAACCTTGATTCACGTCTCGATTTGCGGGCAAATGAAAAAGAATCTCGAAAATCCGAGACATGGGTTTTGTGCGTAACAATCTCATTTACTTGAATCTCAAGGAAATCACCAAAAAAAATACATTTTAGGATATACAAATGGTTCTATAAATGTGTAGTTCTCAGATTTAATGTTGCGGCCGGTTTTCCAAATTAGCAAATTTGTTGAAACAGATCACAAGTTGGGGATTTGTTTTCTCATTCTCCTACGAGAATTTTATGTATAAATATCTAATCAATCTCATTGAGAAGGGAGGAGGAGAGAAAACAATGTTATGCTGTAGGATTTGATCCAGATCTGTTGTAATCATCGGATTTTGATAATACATGTTGGCAGATTCTTAATTCTGGAGTTGTAGACTTTCATTGTGGAGATCTAGTTCTGCTTAGTGGAGGAAGGGCCCTCTTGCCTGAGCAGATGATGGTAGTGTTGATTGTAAGTGTTTTATTATGTAGATTTTTTTATTATCTTGTTCATTCTTTCATTCATTAGATTTATCATAGTTGTATGCTTTCATTGATTAGATTTGTCCTAGTTGTTTTCCCGTTAATTCGTTTGATAGATCGTTGGACAACATAGCACTTCTTTTAGATTCATGCAATTATATATTGCTTCAGAAGAATTGATTTTGATTGAAGTGTGTTAGATTTACAGTTTGGTTTCGTGAATAGGTTTCAGGGTTGATTATTTTCAAGAAGGTGTGATCTAGTCTACTAAGAGTTTTGATTTCATACCAATAGATCAACAGTGTCAACCTATTAGGTAGAAATTGTGCTTGCATATATTTTGCATGATAACTTTGAAATAAAATATTTCCTTGGGTTGACAATTTATGTTTTGGGAGTTTTAGTTGTTTAATTAATTAGACAATTAATCCAACCGAAACTTTCCACTACACCATTTTGTTGGGGTGTGTAGGGAATGGAGTGATGGATTTGGATCCCACTATCAGCACATATTTGTGACAATTCAGACTTGATATACTCTCCTCCATTATTATATCTGAGATACTTTATCTTCCTCCCAGATGCATTCTCAACCAATGCTTTAAACTCGATGAATCTTTCCAAAAATTCATATTTTTTCTTTAGGAAGAACACCCAAGTGTATCTAGAAAATTCATCAATGAAGGTGAGTACATATTGTGAGCCACTCATGGATGTTGTAGGCATGTTTTTGCTAATATCAAAATTAATCTACCGCAAAATAATTTTTTCACAGCTTTCCTTTCCCCAATCAAACTTGTGCTTAGGGTGTTTGCCGACAATGCAACCTTTGCAAATTCCATTGGAAGTTTTGATGGATGGGAGGCCTTCAGCCATGGAATGTATCTAAAGTTGCTACAATTATTTGAAGTTCAAATGACCAAATATCTCATGCCATAGCCTATTGACCTCATTCCAATTAGTCATAAGAGTAGTGGGCTTTGCATCCACCACAAACTTGGAAAACACATAGGCCTTAACATGGTGGTTTGATATGCCTATTGCAACAAGGTTCTTAGATGCAATATCTCTAATTTCAACATCATTCAAGCTGAAATTAACTCTCTTGGGCACTCCAGTGTGTGTCATTTGATATACACTCAACAGATTGGAGTCTAAGGAGGGTACATACAGAACATCCAAAAAGATGCCATTCTAAAGTTTTACAGTACCTTTGCCTTTCGAAATGATTTGAGAATCATCTCTCATGTGGATGGGAATGCTTTTGTCAGTGTCTAGGGATGAGAAGCATTCTTTTCTTTCCATCATGTGGTTCGAAGCACCAAAGTCTATGAGGAGATCTCTAGGCTTCGAAGTGCTTGCCATGAGGGCATGTCCTCTTTCTGGTTGGATATCCCAATCATGATTATCTCTCTTTTGAACACTCTCCAGAAGATTGATATTGTTCCTCTAAAGGAGAAGTGTCATCTCATAAAGATTTTTCTTCATGTAGGCATGTTCAGGGTGAAATCCCTTCCCACAATAGGAACATATGACTTTTCCTTTGCCTTGGTTTCCTTTGTTCTTGTGTTTATTTAAGCTGAAAGGCTCTTCTTGTTCTTGATTCTTCTCTTTTGGATTTCAAGCATCAAACTTATCGTTTTGATTCTTCTTATTTCCTTTACCCTTCGTATCTTTGGGCCCTAAAGAAAACAATGCTTGGTCTTTGTAGGATCTAATGATCCACATCTACACAAGCTTGTCATTCTCGTTTATGAGGGACTCAATGAAGGCATTGAGAGAAGGAATTTTCAATTCGGGGTTTTTAGCTTCCCGGTATGGAATGTAGAAACAAATACTAAGTAATCTGATCCAAGTTTTGAAAGAATGGAGAAAATGAGCTGATCATCCTCTTTCTCCACCTCACACTGCTTCAACTAGAGTACTAGGTGCTTGAATTTGGTGAAGAATTCATTGAGAGTTTCGAAATTGCTTGGGTGAAGAGAAATCAACTCATTCTCTAGCCAATAAATCATCATGTCATCCTTCTTATCAAAGAGATCAGTAAGTTTATCCCAAATTTCCTTCGGATTCTTCAATCCAGTGACATGGAAATGAAGATCTTTGGAAATCGATAGGGACAGAAACCCAAAAGCTTCATCCATCTTGTTCCAGTATCTAGCCTTGTCCACAGCATGGTTTGGCTCTACTTCGGTGTCCATTGTGACTCTGTGGAGTCCCTTGGATTGCAGTTGAATATTCATGTCTCCCTTCCATTGGTGGTAATTAAAATGAGTAAGAGGATCCATGGTAGAAGCCATTTTTTTGCTGTAGTGAATGCAGTAGGAGACTTTCAAACAAACTGCAAAAACACAAAAAGGGCACCCTAAGGTTGAACAACCTACACTTTTCAGGTTTTCATCACACCTAGCTTAGTCAATAAAACAATATTGATCAACAATTCCTTTGCTTAGGACTTATGTAGTAAACCTTCGGCTTCTGGTGCAGTACTAGAATTTTTGAGATTTTTGCTCAAATTGCATGCTAGATCTGTCAAAAATTTTGTATTTGAAGAAGATATTCATCCCGCCGTGTCTCTGATACCATGTGAAATTCAATCACAACAATATTAATACTAAATCATATCTTATAGAATATTCAAGACAAATTTACACATGAAATGATATTAATAGTGCTGCAATTGGAGGTTGCAGCTCTATATTATCAATAATCAAATAATGAGATGTGATACAATGCCATACAACTTGCTGGAATGAAAGAAAATTTGAATTCCATGAAGGTCATTTGAATTGGATAGATGAGAGTAGATTAATTGTTCATTAGCCACACTAAATACACCAGTTAACCACTAATCAAGCCATGATTGACTCTAATTGAGTCCTAATTGAATCAAAGTTCAATAATGACCGATTCTAACTGAAAATAATTCAACTACATGTCAAATAGTAGGTGGGAAAACATATTTAACTCAAGTCATCTCCAATGAAGTGAACTGAATTGAAACTAGTCACCAGAAGTTTTTGGAGGCGCCTTAAATCACTCCAGTTAACTCAAATCATCCCAAAATATACAATGAGATGAGGAAGGCACCTTTCCAAATCAGCTTAACGGATTTTTAGGTGAAACAAAATTCATTTAACTAATTGGTGCACTTATGACAAGAATATCACCCCATATGTACTCCCTGATTGAAGGAGGAATCCTAGTTATCCTCCCCGATTGAAGGAGAAGGCTTAGTTGGCCTCCCTGATTGAAGGAGGGCATGGGTGTGCTGATGCTGATGTCAGGAGTGTGCTGGTGTGCTGATGTTGGTGTCAGTTCTAGTCAATTAAATTAGGATAGTGGGTAATTAGGACAAAATTAACCAAATAGGTGTGTGGGTTGGATAATGACTCCAACAATTAGTTGAATCAAGGGCCACCACTAGGGTTTTAATAATTTTGTAGCGAACCCAAATTTGTCATCAAATTTTGCAGGAAAGGGTAGTAAGAATTTTTTCCAATTGGTCTTATATATTTCCCCTTGCTTGAACTATTTTTCTCTAGTCTGAGGTAGCTTTGTTGATTTGGCTATGAAATTCTTAGAGATAACAAATCAAAAATCCCCATTTTGTGCCACATTTTCCTTAAGAGATAGTCCAAATTGATGAGTCACTTTAACATTATTCCCATCAAAATTCCTAAATAATATTCACATCCGACATTGTCAATTAACTGAGTCGCCTCTATTTAAATGTCGAGCAATTCACTACTAGTTGGCTCGAACCTGCATAAGGGTGCCATTGTAGCTATACTGAGCAGATAATAAGGGTAAGGGTGTTTTCTAATGGAGACTATGCACCAGGTAAACCATGCCTCCTGTAAAAATCCTAACTTCCATTCCTTGCGCAACCAAAACACAACTAAATCCATTCCAGCGTTTTGATAAACTTTCAGATGGTGTGAAGAACAAAATCATAATGATCTAGAGAATGAAATCATGTTTCAGTACATGTACCATAAATGATAATGGCCTTTCAAATATTCGTGGGTGTGCTGAAGTGACACGACTGGTACTCTGATAAACAAGTTTCTAGGATGCAATGATTCGTGTATCAAATACTAGCTAGGATAGATACCAAATGTTATACAATCTCAATTCGCATGGATGCTCATCGTTGCGAAGGTAAAATTAAAATAGTAGCTTTATGATTTTGTTTATAGCATATTTTTCATAGGATTTAAATGTTTTAATTTTATACATAGGTTTTATAACTTTCATGTTATAATAAATTAATAATAAGGTATAAAACATGAAGTTGGTTTATTAATATTTTTCCTAACATTATAAAATTATTGAAATCCTAATGAGATAAAAAGATTTAATCATGAGAAACCTATATATAAGGATAAGATTGAAAATCATATAAGATGCGAAATGATATTAGCAAATGTAATCGAAGTTCAATGAAGAAAAAATGAATATATAAAGAATTGATTTACCAACTACTAAATGAATTTTCAATGATAACTTCAAAAATCCATAATGATATGCTTCCTAATGAAATAGATGTTCCAATATTAAGAGTACCTTCAAAATCACATATTCTGAAGGCGCTCTTTATAAATTTCTCAAGAATTCATAAAGATAAATGTTGTTCACCATTTTTTTTTCTAATTAAAATAGGATAAAAAGGTGAGAAGGTTGTTTCTTGTCAACAAATGGCGACATACCAGGGTGAACCAGTTATCTCTACACATATTATCTCAAATAAATGTGCAAAACATAATCTTAATATTCTCTTTAAGAAATAAAAAAAATTCAATCTAATAAAACCAATATCTAATGATATTCATATCTGTAAATATTTTTTGGAACTACCCTCATTTTTGTTAATAAAGAGTTTTTTTGAAGATGAGCTAAAATATTATCCTATCAAAAAAAATTACTCAAAATAAAGATAATCCAAATCATTAGTATAAAGATGCATCTATTCACTTCTTTGAAAAAAATTATGAAATTTGTTCTAGTTATTGAATTGATTTATTTATTAATTTTTTTCGTTTTCTCTCTCTCTCTCTCTCTCTCTCTCTCTCTCTCTCTAAATAAAAGAGGGAATCATTTTCCTATCTTGGTAACCAAAATACATCGTAAGTCACAAATATCACTATAAAAGGAATCAGCTCGCTCATTATTGATACCCCTTATCTCTTGATCAAATAACCAAGGCCCACAACCAAATTTCTTGGTAATGTCATACCAGTGATATCCATGATCCTGATTGGAATGGCTCATTATTGAGACCTCCCATTCCCAATTTTATATCATCATAATATTATGAATGGAACAGATCAAGAAACTCCTCATATTGTAAATAATCTTAGAGATGACTGCTAATTCAAATTGATAAATATTTTCTATGCACCAAGTTTTTAAAAGGTAACTAACTAGCTATTTTTACTATAAAGAAACAATCTATAGAGGAATAACCCTAATCATATTACAAATATTATAATATTATAACATGTTGATTTCAGATTTAAGAAGATCTGATTATTCTAAGGAAATTAAAAGATCAAAATTTATCACAACAACTCAAAATAAATGAGCAAACTGAAATTCAACAACTAGGGTTTATTTATTTACAAAGAACCTCTCTAAGAAAAATATGTACACTTAAATATTGTCAAGAGTAGTGATTTTTTTATTTATTAAAATATTTAAGGAGAATTAACTTTAAATGACTTGAGGATATTTACAGATAAAGGATTTGAAGCAAGAGTAACAAAAATTTAAACTGTACATAAAATATGTGTCATGAATGTGCAGAGAAGATTGAAAAAAACTAAAAGAAGGGAATACTATACAATTATTTATAAAATAAACAAATTATATACATATTAAATTTTTTGAAAGAATTAGTGAAAATATTTTTTAAGAATCATCCCGTTTACTGGAAAGGTTTCGGACTGACTTTCCAAAGTATGTAGTCCAAATTAATTGGGCATAAATTTTCAAAAATGAGATAAGGACCTAAACAAAGACTGAAATTTAGTGTGTTCACCTTTATCTTCATGTGCTTTGTCCCATTTCAACATGAAATCACTTACCTAACAGTCTCTGTTAGAAACTAAGGTTTGGTCAAACCAAGATTTTACAATTTTTTTATGTTTTTAAAAATGTTTTTTGGCCTTTTCTCTATATTCTTCGAGTTTTATCAGAGTATTGATTCTCTTCTCCATAACTGAACAATTTTCCTCTTGTATGGATTGGGCCAACTGTAGAGAAGGTAAAAACAGATTAGGAGGTAAAATGGATTATGTGCCATAAACAAGAAAAAAATGTGAACTTCCTATTGAGGAATTTGGGGTCACTCTATATTCCCATAGTGCATTATGTAGGGCTATGTGCCAATTTTCATGATGTATGGCAATAGTATTTTTTAGAATCTTGAGTAAGTTTTTGTTGGTAGATTCATCCAAGCCATTACCCTGAGGATAATAACTTGCAAAGTACCTGACTCTAATTCCATTCTCTAAAGTAAATTATGTTAATTCAACAGAGGAACAACAAATTTAGGTACACCAAATTGAGTGGCTGTGATAATGATTTGGTGTAACTAAAGAATTAAAAACAAGAGATTTAGGTACACTAAATCGAGTAATAATACAATATTGTAAGAAAACCACAACTTGACTAGTGTTCACTAATTGCAAAGGTGCTCCTTCTTCCCATCGGGTAAAATAATCCATTGCAGTGATAACATATTTGTGTTGCATGGATGACAGAGTGTTGATTGTCCCTACTATGTCAAGACCAAATTGTTGGAATGGTCGTTCAACCGAAACTGGTTGAAGTGGAAATGCAGGTTTTTTAACCCTTCCTACAACTCTTTGACAATAGTGACATTTTCTAACATACACATATGAATCTTGGAATAAAGTAGGAAAATAATCACCGAATATTAATATTTTATGCGCAGTGGTTTCTCCTCCAAATGACCACCTACTGGACCAGAGTGTAACTCCTTTAAAATTGTTTTAGTTTCATCCTTATCTAAACAACGTAAGAATACTCCATCTGAGTTTTTTCTAAGAAGGACATTATTAATCAACTGATTTTACTCTTAAGGCCCTTATATTTTTTGGTTCTAGGTTATATGGGGTATTACCTATTTCAAGAATAACTCTCATGTCAAAATACCAGGAGTCTTATGGAGGAGGGAAGAAATGTATTCCCTTTTTTAGAAAAGATTTATCTATTTGATCATCAGTACTATCTTCAGGAAAATGAGATGACTCAGCTACAAGTTTACAAAGGCCTTGTCCTCGAACCACTGAGGAAAGTTTTATCTCCAGATCATACTCTTGTAAGGATGCCATCCAAGGGGCTCTTTTATCACCTAGATATTTTTGCACCAAAATGTTTCTTACCGCAGAATATGGAACAACTAATTTAGTTTAGAATTTTAAGAGATAAGGTTGAAAGCCTTTTGTTGCTTTGAAAACAAAAAATTCTTGCTTATCAACTTCATGATAGTTTAATTCATCTCCATTGAAGTTAGAACTCATAAAAGATATAGGAACTTCATAATTTTGTGGATTATGTTGAGTTAATACAACAACGTATGAAATATCTGAAGCAAAAGTATAAAGAATAAAATCATTACTAAAACCAGGACTTAAAAGAGAAGGTGCTTCACATATGGCTTCTAAAATTATTGTAAGTGATTCTTTTTCATTTTACCCCAACTAAAGTTTGCATCATTTTTTATCATATTTTTCAAATAATGGATGATTTCAGAGAAACTAGGCTTAAATATTCTTACAAAATTAATCTTTCCTAGAAAAATTGCATAACCTTTTTACTAGAAGGATAATTATTTTTAGAAATAGTTTGAGTTCTAGTCTAAGAATCAATCATGATCCCCTCTTTAGATACTATGCAACCTAATAAAATTCCTTGGGTTACCGCAAAGATTGTTTTCTTAGGATTTAATGATACCTCGTATCTTCTACAACGTTCAAAAAATATTTTAAGATGAGAGACATGGTCAGGTCGGTGTTTAGAAAACATGGTAACATCATCCAAATAAAACACTAACGAATTATTGATTAATCCCCTAAAAGTTATGTCCATTTCTCGTTGAAAAGTGGCTTCTGCATTGATCAAACCGAAAGGCATTTTTCGGTAAGCATAGGTTCACCATGTAGTTCTGAATGCCATTTTGAGTTGATCGTTAGGAGAGACTAGAATTTGGTTGTAACCTAAAAAAATATCACGTAATGAAAACATCTCATATCTAGAAAAATTTTGGAATATTATCTCCATGGCTAGAAATGGGTAATTATCATTTTCACAAGATTTGTTAAGATTAGGGAAATCAGCACAAAGTCAAATATCCCCATTCTTATTCTGAATTGGAACCAAGTTAGCTACCCAGTGAGTATGTCGTACTGGAAAAATGATTTTGGAAGCCAAAATTTTGTTTAATTCTTTCTTAACTGTTGGTTCAAGTGTTGGATGCATTTTCCTAAGTTTTTGCTGAAAAGGTTTTGCAGCAGGTTTCATTGGGATAATATGTTGCATAATTTGTGGATTGAAATTTTTTAGGTCATCTTGGCAGGAAACAACCCTCTCAATTTTTTCTGTTTTGCTGAATAAAAATGATCAGTTCTCTTCTATGATTTATCACAAAATTATATAAGAGTGCCTTCGGAATCTTCGATTCTGAAGGTAATCTCAATTAAAAGAATAATTAATGATCATACTAGAAGTTTAGGAAGCCTTTTCATAAATTTAATATTTTAGAAGCTGTTAATTTTTTTTAAAATTTTATATATAATCAATTTTCATTATCATTTGATATTTGATTATATATTGATTCGAAATATTATAATTATAGCTTGCTAAATAGTTTTTTGAATTAAATTAAAGATAATTGGAAATGCATTTTGAATTGGTTACAATTAGGTTTTATTTGATTTCTTTTAGTCCTTTTGACAAAGTATTCATCATTAGTTTTTGTAATAAATATGATTAGGGTTGATGAAATAATATAAATACCCTATTTTAACCCTAATGATATATTTTTACACAAAACTTTATCTTTTAATTACTTTGCCATTTTATGTGTAAATAAACAAATCTTTGGAAGTTGTATATAGGTTTCTAAAATAAACAAAGTTTACCTTTATATATCATTTCAAATGTTATAAGTATCTTTGTGTTATATTCATAATAATCAATTTTAATCTAGTGTTAGTTTTTGATAAAATTATCCATCTAATCAAACTTTGCAATAGGTCATATGATGATTTGGATTCAATGATTTCATCGTGTAATTCAAACTACATAATTTACTCTTTGAATCCATTACATGCATAAAATATGGTTTTGAACATTTTATTTATCATCCAAGGTTGATCTTGGTGCTTGGTTGGATTTACAAAACCCTAGGAGACATCATTATTTGTAATGAAAGAATTCACATCATCTGTTTTTAATAGCACGATTAACTTCCATGTATGACCCTTCTTGTTAAATGTTTGGTAGTTGTGTGTTTGCTACAAGATACGAATGGTTATTTTGTTAACACCTGTTCAAAGGAATTTAATATGAAATAATTAACTTGATCAGATATTTTAATATTAACATCATCCTATCTGACACATGTATTACATTCACGAAAACATTTGATTTCAAATATTTCGTAATGATTTTAGATCATATCAATTTATTGGATGAATACCTACGATGGTTTGATGGTGAATTTCTCATGCGTAAGAAACCAGTCTAGGGTTACTCTTTAGCTCTTCCAGAATCGCGTAAGGGTTCATATCATGTTTGTGTATTCACGTATCCCTATTCCTTCAGTTTTTACATTGCCTTTTAATCGTCTGTCAAAGAAATAACTGATAGTCGAACAAATGGCTCCCTTAAGTCGTTTTGAGCTTTCTGGTCCTGAAATGTTAGAAGCTGACCCTGAAGTTCTTTCCTTGTTTGAGAAAATTGACTGGAAACTCTTCTTTTGGGGTTTCATTGGACACAATGAGGAAGTTACCAGACAATTTGCGTTATCTTTTGATGGAAATATTGCTCAGATAGGTGATTTATAGCTAGTCATAGACGAAGAATTTATTTCGAAATCCACGAAGTTGCATCAGACTGGTGAATACTGGTTAAAGGGGGCACGAATAGACAACAAAAAGTTTAAGAAATTTCTTATTCCATTATCAAAGGAAGATGCACACCTTAAATTCATCTTTCCTATAAAATATTTGAAGAATCAATGGCGTGCTCCTTTCGAAGTCATTTCCAGGTATATTTCTTGTAATGGTCGGTACTCAAATGTCCAATTATATCATCTGAGAATTTTAATGGCTCTTAAGGGTTTGAAATTGAATTTTCCCTACTTTCTAATTCATAGTTTGCATAGAATGGCTGTTACGGTTCAACGTACTATTGGTAATAAATACCATAGTCTTTTTCATCACAGCCTGATCAAAATGTCAGTTTAGTATCAGTTAGCTACAATAGGGAAAACCTAGGATGAATTCTTAAAATAAAATGAGTTTGGGTTTACCCAATGTCGGCCTACCTACTTACCTAAGACTTGTGCAAAACGAAGATGACCTTGTGAAGGAGAAATAAAAGAAGAGACTGCTCATATAGTTGATCATGAAGGGTTGGATAAGCTTTGTATGATAGTTGAAAATGAGAAATTTTATACTTCAAACCCTCCTGAGCAACCCAAGAGGGAAATGAAGTTGGAGAGGGAAGTAAAATAGTTTTCCAAATGTACTCTGCTAAATTAATAGGTGATTTGTATCCTAAGATAATGGAAGGGGGAGAGGAGCATGAGTTAAAAGGAGAAAATCTGGAAGGTCACAATAAACCTCTTGAACCAAGCACGAGAAAATTTGAAAGGACAAATCGAAGGTTTACTAGGAGTATTATTAGTATTTTAGTTCCAAGAACCATGGAACAGAGTAGTGAACCTATCATGGTTGAAGATAACAGTGATAACTAGGATGAATCTCATCCCCATGAAACCCCAATCAATGAATTTGAACAAGAACAGGGTAATAATCACAATGATTTTGTGGTATCTCCTAAGAGAGTCATGAAAGATGATTCACCATTACCAGCATAATCTAAACATGAAGCTCGACTTAAGTCACCATTGAATGATGAGGATTCTCTAGAAGAAACTTTAAAAGCAGCAAAACAGTCAATTAAGATTTCTAAGAAACATAAGGTTGATTGGTTAAAAGACATTGAGGAAGCTCATGATATGTTGAAAACAGAGTTACAACAGCAAAAAATGAAAAATTGCTGAAAGATGAAAAAATCCATGAAGAAAAAATCCTGAAACTCAGAGCCAAGCTATCAGAAGCCAGGAAAGCTATCAAGTTACAAATTGCAACAACTTAGTCTATTTTTAGTTATTGTGATTTCAATTTTGATAGGTAAATGCAGAATTTAATGAGCATCCTACATAATCAAAGATTATGTAGGATTGTTCTACATTCTTATTCAATTATCTTGTTATAATAGGAATTGTAATTTTTATTTATATTTTAAATTGTTTGTTACAGGTGTGCTCGTGATATAAATGCATTGAGTGGAATGAAGTTGGTTAGTTGATCATTATGCGTTTTGAGGCCACTTCATCGAAGGGAAATGAACTGTGCATTAATAGCTAGCATGCAGTTGCGATGATCACGCTTTATCTGTTCACATTTGCCAGATGTTACAATTAGTTATTGTTCGCTTTCAATATGAACGAGATACTATTCGAAGAGAGGGGCATGATAATGATCTATTTCCAGGTGCATCGTTGGAGAAATTTTTAAAATGATCATAAATAGGTTCTAGATGTTTCATAGACAGTAGACATTAAAATCTATTTTTAGCTATCAGTTGCATATAGTTAGCGATGTAGTTATCAAAGTGTTATTATAAAAACTATGAAAATCATTGTAGTAAAGGTGGATGGAGTATTGAAGGAAAGGCTTATTGGAAATATAATTACAGTTTCTAGTTTTAATTTCTTTACTGGAGTTTTACCTTCGTGGAGGATTGTGACTAGAGTTCTCAAACTGGTATCATTACTTGTTACTATTTTTGAAAACTTAATATATATATTTCGATATACTGTTTTCTCACCATACATTTTATGCAATTGTACTATAATATAATGGTATTTATTATATGAAATTATACTCCGTTTGCACAATATTGATGTTTGATTGAGAATATTACTGAGTTTTGTTAATTGATATTTGTATCGATAATTGAGATCTGGTAATAACACATTTCATATTTATTTCTGATTTCATTTGTATTTTCTAGAATGTTTTCATGAATAAATATAATCTTGTTATTCAAATATTCAGTATTGAACATTAGTTTTTAATTAATAGGGCATCACATAATAAATTAAAAGTAGTTGCATATTTTAATTTTTTGTTGTTGTGCATATTATACAAAGTGATTTTAGGATAATAATTTAGATATTTTCGTTTGAATTGTTATTGCTTATGTCTTTGTTAATTTAAATCATTAATTGATAAAAAAATTAGTTTTCCAAGTTGCTCTCAGCTGAGATAGGTTAGTCACTTAGTTTTAATTAATGATTTTAATTTGTCCTAGATGGATATTAAATTAGATTTAATTAGATTAGTTGGTTTTAAGTTTAAATTAGTTCTTCAGTTTAAAAAAAAAATTGAAAAACAAAACCCCAAAATAGGAGACTTTCCTTAAGAAAGCATTTTAGGATAACCTGGATTTAGAAAACTAACTCTAGGATTTATTTTAATCAATAATAAAATTTAGGATAGATTTTTTCTGAATTTTTACGTTCTCCTTAAGAGGATAAGTTTAGTTGGTAGCAGGACCATAACCTACGAGATTTTTCCATTTCAAACACACCTAGAGTTGTTCTAAGTGACTTGTGTAGGCTTAATCTCCTTAAGTTGGCCAAGTCAGAAAATTCGGCCAACAAATGGCGCTAGAAGGAGGGAATGTTAACGATTAATGGTAGGTAGAACTAATGATAAATCTTCAACCAATCAACAACCTCCGCTACAATCTGAAATTAGTAGATCACCATTGATAGAAACTATTAGGAGTATTCTTGAGCATGATCATAATACATCTCCATTCACTCCTGAACAAAGTACTCAGACTTTAGAAGAATCACGTCGTATTCTTACGAGAGCATATTCTCATCAACTTGGTTTAACACCAATATACTATAGTATACCTATACAACAAATACATAATCCTCAATTGAATATAATTACTCAAGATTCAGCAGAAGCCGATAGAATTCCAAGTTATCAAGTAAAAAATCTTCATAGAGAAACTGCTAGAAGATTGACTTCTATAGGCGGTTTTGATCAACCACCTTCTCCTCCGGAACCACCACTAGATAGTCCAAGGTCATATAATTCAAGGATTTCTTCAGATTCTAAAGGATGTCCTATGGCTGGAAACATACCTGCAGGAGGAGGAGGTAACCCTCCACCTAACCCTCCACCTAATCCTCCACCCAATCCACAATTTCCATGTTTGAGAACAGTTGCTGTAGCTGTGCCTAGTGTACAACATCCTCTGCCCAAACATTTAGATAAGCTTCTTCCTAAATTTTAATCTAGATAATAAGGAACCTGCAAAGGTGCATGTAGATAAATTCATGTTAGCTGTTCAAACTATGAATGTTCAACATGAAGATATAGTTTGTCATTTGTTCCCATTAACTTTTGAAGGGAAAGCATCTACTTGGTACTTTTCATTAGTCCAAGGATCAATCACAAATTGGGTTGAATTTGACAAGGATTTCCTATATAAGTTTGGGGAGGATAAAACACCTACTCTTTTAGCTCTCGAGTTATCTCAAATTAAAATGGAACCTAAATAAAGAATTAAAGATTTTAATCAGATATTTCTTACATTGAAAAATAAAATTCCTGTTGCTTCTCAACCACCCGAGGATATAATCATTGAAAATTATACTTCAGCTTTACCAAAGTATCCTAGGATGTTTGTTAAGAGAGCAGGTAAAACAACCCTTGTTGAAACATTTGAGGAAGATATTAAAGTGGAGAAGGATTCTATGTCTTATGAACCAGATAGAAGTGGAAAAGTTGATACTTTTCCTCGTAAGAAAATTGAGAGACCTAATTCGGAAAAAGATAAGGCCTTTGATGTAGAACAATTACAGAATGATATTCGAGCGTTAACTAATGAAGTCGTAGGATTAAAGAAAACTAATTCTGAAAATTCCTCTTCTAGAGGGTATTTCAGAAATTAGTTTACGTAGAATCCTAACACTAATAATAAAACTAGTTCACTTCTTGATATAGCAGTAAACGAAGAAATTTTTAATACTATTCGAGTAGTCTTATCTTTATCCGAAACTCCCTCAAGTCAAGAAACTGCAGATAATGAAGAGGAAGAAGAATTTGAAAATGAAGAAGAATTGGAAGAACCTCAACAAGTAAATGGTCATTTCTGGGACAATCTAGTAAAAGATTATGAAGGTAGAAGTCCTCCTTCAGGACAACATGCCTATAATAATCGTAGTAGAACATTCGCAAATACTCCTGGAGCATCATCAAGTTCTAACCCGAGTAATGATAATAATAATTTACAACCCAATAAACAGACTCAATCTGTCAAACAAACTCAACCTATTCAAAATGCTCCGAAGTTAGATTTACAATATGACATAATTGAAGATCTAAAGAAGATGCGTGCAAATATTAGTATGTATGATCTTCTTCAAATTTACCCAATTCCTAATAGTCCTATTATAAATCCTGCCATGAGTTCCATAATTCCTAATGCTAAGCAAAATCTAGCTACTAATAATTCTAATAGTGATTTAACACCAACTGATAAGGGAAATTCAAAAGCTGATAAAGCTTTGCTAATAGGAAAAAATTCAAAATCAACAACTCCTCCATTCCTTCTTACCTTCAATATTTTTAATAGGAACGTTCACAATTGCATGGTTGATTCTAGAGCATCTTCCAATGTAATGCCTTTGTCTGTGTGCAAAAGGTTGAATGGAAAGTATGTTCCATCGAATTCACATATAACTCAATTGGATAGGACATATGTGAGGGTTGTGGGAGAGATGAAAGATGTTCTATTTAGGATTGGTTGTAACCCTTCAGTTTTTCAAATTATAGATATTGTGGTTGCAGACATTCCTGATGCATATGGGATGTTTTTGAGTAGGGATTGGTCTCAGCAATTGAATGGATTCTTTGCTACAGATTGGTCAACTTTATGGTTACCTAATAATGGAAATTCAAATCAAATTAAGATAAACAGACAAAGATATCTGAAACATACTATGACAGAATTACATGATCCCAATGAACCGGTTTTATTTTCAGATTCTATAATGGGAAATTATATGTATGAACTTGGGTTCAAAAATTTTAAATCTGAAAATTATGTTTTATCTGACAATAAACAGCAACCATAAATTCTTAATGTTACAACTATTTCTCATGATTCTTCATTCAAGGAAATTGTAAATAATGTAGATAGTATTGAAAGTAAATTAGTTGGAAATAGTTCTACTTGGACTTTATATTTCGATGGGTCAAAGTCTAAAGAAGGAGCAGGAGTTGGTTGCCTGTTAATTGACCCTAAAGGAAATAAAACATGTATAGCATGTAGGCTTGAATTTAATTGTACAAACAATACTGTGGAATATGAAGCTTTGATTCAGGGACTAAAAAAAGAAATTGATTTCGATATTAAAGTGCTAGTTGCATATGGTGATTCTCAAATCATCGTCAGAAAAGTCCATAATTCTATTCATTGCATTTCTAAACATTTGCAGAATTATCAATAAGAGGTATGGAATCTCATTTCACATTTCGATGCATTCAATATAATTTTAGTTCCAAGATTCCAGAACCAAGAGGCAAATTTATTAGCAAATGTAGCATCAAAATTGATTCCATCAGAGAATTTCACTCCTGATTTCTTTTCAGTTGAATTGATTTTTAGGCCTTCTATACCAAATAATATTTTTAACTAGCGTGTTTTTGATAATGATGTGCAGGTGCTGAATTTCTTAACAAATGATGATACTTTCAAAGATTCAACCATTGATGAAGTTACACATGACGAAAATCTACGATATTTTTCGGTAATAAATGATTTTTGTTCAATTGAAAAAGCTTTTCAGAAGGTAAAACCGATTCCTAACTCAGTTTTGAGATTAGAAAAGTTTTTTGATGTTCAAGATAAATTTAAGTCTGTTCCTATTTGTAAAACCAATAGTTCACAAATGAAATATGAAACTATAAATTTAGGAAAATAACTTAATCCTCAAACTGTAAATTTAGGAATAGATTGCACTCCTATAGAAAAATCGACATTCATAAAATTATTCAAAGAATTTAAGGATGTCTTTGCATGGACATACGAAGCTTTGAAAACTTTTAATCCACAAGTCATGCAACACATTATTCCAATAAAACAAGAATCAAAACATATTGCAGGTGGATGGATTGGACATAAAACCAATAAAGGTGTTATTATCAATAAGAAAGTAAATGCTATGGATTCTGGAAACTGTATGAATGGAACGAAAAATACACATATCAATACAACAAGGTCCAAAAAATATGATAACATAAGTTGATCTTTTTCAAAATTTGGTGTGAAAAAACTTAAATGTGTAATCCTGTCTAGATGCATTTCGATTGCCTAAACTCCAACTGCCATGTTTAAGGTCAAAACAACACAACCAGTCAAAAGTTTCCACAAATTCCTTGTAAGATGCTTATACATTAACTTGGACATTGCAATTGTACTCTGAGATAAACATATGAGGGTTCTGACATCTCCATTGAGTTCTCAATTATAGATGCCACATTAGACTTTAAGCAGACCCTACATATATGATGCTGGCAGCTGGTGACAAAAGTATCATCAAGATTATGATGTTCACATCTGCTCGTTGGACCTGATGAAATAAACATAAGAGGTTCAAATAAATAATATGATTCTGATTTTAATCATCTTTCAAATAAATAAACATAAGAGCTTCATTATGTTTAAGTCGTGTAAGCAATTGCAAATGTATTATGCATACCTCACCTTTGGAATCAACAAAATAAATGTACTTTCAAAAACAAGATGCCAGCTAATGTAAAGTGAATCTAAAATATTTATAAATGAAACACAAAACCAATTGCCACAAGTGAAGTAGCAACCTCATCACCATATATATG
>LPNX010231044.1:907922-920015 GCA_001517045.1 Pseudotsuga menziesii | reverse complement strand
AAAAGATGAACTGTTAAGTGACATCATCACCTGCAGCCTCCTTGAATGTGCAAATGTAAAAACTTCAGGAGAGCCAGATACAACAAATCTCAAGAAGGATAGTTGGCCTTCATGATTGTTCCAAACACTCCTACAGACTGTTTGAATGAGAAAAGGATCCTACATATAAATAATACAAACAAATGATTTATTGCAGCCATTTGTGGCAAGATAAAACTAATTTCCCTGTAAAGCAAAATGTCAGAACACACAAATCCATCATGTCAATAGCCCAAAGATAGCAGCAACTGCATTATAACTCTACATGTCTACCTAGAAAGTTTTTCCATAAATCAACATGTCTACCTGGAAAGTTTTTCCATAAATTGACATCAAAATAGAGAAGGCTTTCTGATTTGGCAAATAAAAGTCTTTCTGATCTAGAGATTCCATCACAGAAACCCAGTTGATTTCTGGAGCCTGCAAAGTAACCACCACTGTTGAAAATTTCTGACTAAAAGTAACTTCAGATTTCAACAGATACGACTAACTGAATACAATTATTGAGATGAGGTGAATGGCAGAACACTCACCAGTTGTTTGATAGAATCCAATAGAACATCAATATTCCAAGATGATAACCATGACGAGTCAGTTATGGAACTATTAAACATTGAAGTATAAAATGTTGAATGTGTGCCATGGGCATCCTCAAGGCCTGTATGAGTGCACACAACCATGCTAGTTATCTTGGACACAGTATCCTCCTTCAGTGGAGAAAAAAATGACAAAATATCTTTGCAGTGTGAAACATCAATTGTACATCCATATCCAAGCTCCTCCATTATGTTTGCAACATCAGTTGCCTCATCTGACTGGGTCAAAATATCATCAGAGACTAGACCATTGCTTGTAGAGAGAGATTCAAAACTCCTGCAACACAAAATTGGCATGGAAATGAAGAAACATGCACACAATGCTGACAAAAGCAAAAGATATACCTTTGCTCCCGTCAAGGCCATGATCCTACCTTGCTATAAATTGTTAAGTCGTAACTATTAACACAGCACTGGATGAAAAAACTATTTAAAGAATGTGCATACCTCAAGGAATTAACAACATTCACTTCATTTGTAAATAATGGAGTCAGTAACAGTGACGTTTGGGCTTTGGGTTGCAACAAAGACAATGCCTCGAGGAAAGTGGGCACATGCTTTGATAATCCTTCACTCTGATGAAGGAATAATGAAATCTGCTCAATGAGATCTTTAGAAATACTGGCTGTTGGGTTCTGGTTCAGTTCCATTATTTTAGACTCACAGAAGTTTTGACCTAAAGACAAAAATAACTGTGGTAAGTCATTCCATCCTCATAAAGGGAAAAATTTTAAACTGTGAATAAAGAAACAAACAAGCCAAATATGTATTTCACAAACCCCTATTTCCAAGAATGAATAGTGAGATGTTCATAATAAACAGACATAGCTATACCCACCTTCTTGGCTTTGATTTGTATCATCTGAGTCTGCCAAGGCCAGTCCCAATCCAATCTGCTCAGGTAATGAAAAATGCAAGGTCTTTGACAAATCCCCAAGGATGCTTTCACCTGTATGAGTATTCTTCACAGCTTCACAAAACACTGTACTGAAATTTGGTCGATGCATCATATATTTAACTACTATAGAAAGGAGTTTCAACTTCAACTGCATGTTCTGTGCATCTCCTTCACACAAATTCAACTGATCCAAGCAACTCTGGAGAAACAAGACAATGGGGAACAAGACAGCACAACAACAGCTCATGTAAACTAGGAGAAACACTTGCATCCAGGCAAGCCAATCCTTGGCATACGGCCCAGTCTCATCAATCACCACAGTATAAATATTGTCTAAGACTTGCAAGGGAATGAAAACAATGAGAACTTTCTTCTCCTTGCCTTGCAGGTAGGGTTTAAAGAAGGACCAGCCGGTGCCAATCAAGACAATCAGGGTAAAAAGCATAATTCCCTTCAGAAAACTAAAAATATAAAACAAATCATCCCATCCATGGGTTTTCTCAATTCTCTTAATGAAATATTTGTCCTCTTCCTCGCAGAGTAGATTTAGAGCTTTCAAATAGACGAGGGTGGCCATGAATACATGGGCCCGGTAGGTCGTAAGGCAATTTTTCATAACCACGTAGATCCAAACCCCAACCAACGCAACAGATATCAAAGACAGTGAAAAAAAGATTCAAAAAAAGGGTTTCACCGGCCGAAAGATAATTCCTGGTGCCATCACTGCCCCTATCAAGATTATAAATAACTGTAGTTACATCCATTGAAACCACGATGTCACAGATACAATTAGCAAAGACTAGAGTAAACTGGTTTGCTTCGAGCTCTTTCAAAGTTTTGTTGAAGGGAAAAGAATTCTCCAAATCCTTAAATGTAGGGAGGGGTGTGATGAGCTTACTCTCGAGTACACAGCGAATTTCTCCATGTTCCAGATCTTGCAAGATGTGAAGCTGGACATCTCTGGTGCTCAACAAGAACCCCATGGACTCCAGGTCGATATCATTCTCCTTGATGGCCTTGTACGAGGAATCCTTCACATAGATTTCCAGGAGGCCTTTGTGTGTGAACCCGAATTCCTTGAAGGGAATGATGAAATGGTAGTCGGATTGAATCTCTGAATGTCGGATTTCAGCTGAACAAAAAGGAAAGAACCCCTAAAATATACCATGATTTCCATTGCAGAAACCCTTGAATTGGACTCCATCCTAAAGATTTGAGATGAATATTTCATTGCATTGCAGTAGCGCCCTGGTAATCACCAAAATTCCGTTTGGAGGGAAGAACATAGGGAAAAATGGCCATAGATTGAATAAAGTCAAATCTATGTGATGGTTGAATTATTAAAGTCCATGAATATTTTGCATCATGTGCTTCATCCATCTATGTTTTTAAAGCACTGGAAGCTTTTCACAAGGCAAGTGAAAGTGATTAGTTTCTTATTCAAATACATGATAATATTTCTCATGAAATTAACTAGGAGGGAGAATGAAAACTTTCCCTTGAGCATAGTGATGTCGAAAAGAACAATATATTCTATTGATATTGATATTGATACTCTTCGGAATCTTTTATAGTAAAGCATTTTCACATGCGTGTAGAGTTTAGTCGAGGAGATAGAAATAAATGGTTTTTGATGTTATGATTTTGACCACTATTATTTGAGCTTGTCCTGCAACATGCAAACTTGATGACACAATAACAACATATGAATATAGCATAATTAGAGGGCAAGCCACTCTCCGAGTTCGAACACAAGTCTTTGGATAATGAAGTGAGATCGGATTCATCTGGGTTACAATTAGGATATTTTTAAGACTGATTGCAGTAGATTACTTCATATGGGTAATGTTTGTTGTTAACTTAGATCTTTAGATCTTATTTTACATAATGATAAAACCACATATGTGTTTAATCCTAATTGGAAAAACTATTTTCAAAATATAGAGGTAAAACTATTTTATTTTCTCAATTTATTGTAGATGCTACCATCTTGGAAAGTATCCAAGAATGTGTTTGTGTACATAGAAGGAACTTTTATTTATCGCCTTTCCTTTATTGTTCCATTAATATCAATGTGGGAATTTTTATGTTTAGAAATTGAAAATATTTCAATGGGTATCCATTAATGTTTATCCCTTTAAAAAGTTACTAGAATCCATATTTTCTCAATACTTGGGGGCATGGAATCGTCATAAATAGGATTTAAGATACTATTGGTGTTCAACATGCCCACTTAAATAGAAAATAAATACTTTCTATTTTAATGATGGCAGTCTTAATGATTTCAGGGCTTCTCTGCCCTATAAGATGCTTCCTTTGCAGTCTGGTACATCTTACTTGGGCTATCATTTGAAGCCGCTGAGTTATAGAGTGGTTGATTGGCACTGGCTTCTTAAAAAATTTGAAAAGAGGATAAATCACTGGGCTTATAAATACCTGTCACTTGGAGGGAGACTAGTTCTGGTCAATGTTGTTCTTTCAAGCATTCCAGTCTATTGGATGGGCTTAGCTCCTCTTCCTAGTACTATTCTCCAGAAGATCAGGAGTATTATGTTCAACTTTCTTTGGGGATCCTCTAATATATCCTTTAAATATCATCTATCAAACTGGATTGACCTTTCTCGGCCCAAAATTTTTGGGGGTTGGGGAATTAAAAATCTCTCCTGGTTTAATCAAGATTTGTGACTAAATGTGTTTTGGAGAGCCATCCACTCCAAAGGATTATGGTTCCAGGTCCTTCAAGAAAAATATTTAAAAGGACTGACAGTTATTGAATGGCTCAAGTTAAAATCCTTCAGCACTCGTAACATCTCGCTTTTTTGGAGGGGTTTCCTTCAGGTGATACCCTGGATGGGTAAGCACTTGGCGTGGTAGGTTGGTAATGGTGAAAGCATCATTCTGGGGATTGACCCGATAGTGGGATCAGCTGCTCCTTTTACTCTCCTGGAAGATCTGAGATCATACTTAGAAGATTTAAATATATACTTGCTGTCTCAGGCCCGCAACCCCTTGTCAAATGCGCACCATTATTGGTACTCTGCTGAAGAACTTGATCTTGGTGGCTCTTTTGAGTCGATTTGGAATGATTTTATATATGGTATTTCTGGAGCAGGCATTCGTTTATCAAATAGCTCTGATAAACTTGTTTGGAATTACAATAAAAGCAGGGACTCTATTACTACCAGGGATGCCTATGAATGTTTCTTTCATTCCTCCTCTCGCTCGGCCTCTGTGGTTGAATGTCTTCGTATATGGCATAAGGCCCTTCCCTGCAAGATCTCATGCTTCATTTGGCTTATTCTTCATAATAGTATTCTCACTTGGGAAAACTTGCAGAGAAGGGGGTTTTCGGGACCTGGTATTTGTTCCCTCTGTTGGTCAAACGAGGAATCTGTAGATCACCTTTTCTCTTACTGTTTGGTTTGGAAAACTGTGGCAGATTTTATAAGTGACTTTTTCAACATTCCAGCTTGCTTTTCAGGAACTCCTACAGCTGATATTTTAAATGACTGGGTTGGCAAGAATCCAAAGAGCTCTCCTCTCTTTCTGCTCCCCTTCAATATGATGTGGATTGTATGGAAAGCTCGAAATCTTGCGATTTTCGAAGGGAAAAAAAGGAATATTCATGGCATCATCCAGCAAATATTGTCGACTGTTCAGGTTCCTTTTCTTGGGGATGTATACAAAAAAGGTCGAAGCAGACATATTGGGAATCCTCCAGTCAAGTTTTTTCCCTGTGGTTTTATAGATGGTGCCTCAAATAACATGATTGCTGGTGCAGGCCTGTGCATATTTCTCAACGACTCTCACTTCTTAGAGTTTTCGCTGGGGGTCAGTATGGCACTAATACCAAAGCGGAGCTGCTCAGCCTCTGGGCACTCTTGCACATCTCCCAAATGATGGGGATCCCCCTAGCCCATGTTTTCGGTGATTCTCAGGTAATCATCAATTGGGCTAAGGGATCGACTGGTCTCTCCCCACCTGATCTTATTCATTGGGGTTGGGAGACTAAAAATATAGTCACTAGCTTCCAGGATCTGTCCTTCTCTCACATCTATCGAGAGCACAACAAGACAGCCGACTGTCTTTCTAAAAAGGCGCTCTCCTTTCCCCAAGGAAAAGGATGCTTTATGGAATATATTGAGAATCTCTTGGTCTCAAAAGACTATTTTCAGCTCTTTTGATCTTGTTTAGAGGGCATTATCTCTCTTTGTGGATTCATCGGATACTTTGATGTTTTTCCTAAGTTTCTGAAGGGTTATTTTCCCCTTCCATGTACCTGTCTTTTTGCAAGTAAAAGTGCATCTCTTTAGAATGCTGATCAGAGTCTCATTGGCTCTCGGTTGATGTGAAAGAATGGATAGTCTTCATCACATGATGAGACAGTTTTCTGATGGGTTATTTTTTGGTTATATGTGCCTTTCCTCCTGATTGGGAACTCTAGGTGGGTAGTCATGTATTAATGCCCCGATGAAGCGGCTGATTGTACTAATGCCCTTTGATTCATAATGAATAACAAGGACATGTTTTTTCTTCTTGAAAAAAAAAATAGAAAATAAATACTTTGGATGGCGAGTCCAATCTTCTTGTTCTTTTGTATTCACCTAACACTCTTTTAAAGGCCTTATGGATAGTGCATCATATTTCTTAGTAAAACAAAATATCCAAAGCAATTGAACACTTACGAGAGAGAGAGAGTCTAATTGCTTCAAGCAATTAGATAGATATTAGATAGATTTCTCGTTATTCCAAATAGTGTTGGAAAAAATTCTCAAGAATGTAAATTAAAATGTCAAGTCTTGTTAACAAACAAAACAAGTTGGGGAAATAAGTAAATGACATCCTAAATTAAGTCTGTATGGTAATAAAGAGGAAAATATCTATGGCAACCTTTGTAGATTTTCTATAATGAAAGGGTCAAGCTTTCATATAGAATTGTTGTTTTATTTGAATTGCTCTAACAATACTCATATTCAAACATCTATTTTTAGCATTACTTACATATATACATACATATGCAAGTTTACTCCATTTTGAGTTAGGTAACTCAGTGAATGATTTTGTATTGAGAAAGCATTGTGACCTTTTATTGCGATCCACATTATTCTACCACCAATTGTCTGAAGACGGATAAGTTCAAATGGGTCTTGATCTCTTTCCACATTTAAGATGAGCTCGAAAAACATTTGAAACCAGGGAAAAATGGCCATAGATTGAAACACACCTTGTGCCATTGAAGCCTTGAACAGGGTCACCTTGGGCTTTAGCTTGAGTGAAATGTAAGATTGTTCTACATTGGCACCCACCACTTCACATTGGCACCAAAACCCAAATTATGAAACTACACTAACAGAATGAAATTTGTATTTGTTTAACTTGAATTCTATCATATTTGTGTTTGCTTAACTTAATTTTTTTATATATATTAATAGTATATAATAAAAAATTACTTATCATATTTATATTTGTTTAACTTAATTTTATTATATGTATTAATAGTATATAATAAAAAATAACTTAGTATATTTTTCTAAAATTTTATATGTATTATTAGTATATAATAAAAAATACTTAGTAACATTTTTTTTTAATTTATAATGTAAATAGTTTAATAATTAATATTATTTATAAATAAAATATTTAAAAACAAATGTATATAGGTATATTTGTATAGTTATTTTCAAATATATAAGTAATTATAGCTCATTGCTAGGACATTGTCATAGTTAATTTGGTGTTAACAGTGGAGTTGTAAAAAGTCAACAAAAGACGGTGTCGTCGCTATAGAGACGGTCAGGCGTGGATATAGCAACGTCCAAGAGTTTAGGTGTGGATACAGCGACATCTAAGAGTCTAGGCATGGATACAGCGATAGCTAGGCGTGGATACAGCGACGCCTCGTTCCTGTTACATTGGATTTTACACCAAAAAGTAAGAAACGTGGAAAACCTCCGTGGAAAAATCCGCGCTTTTGTACTAGTGCCAATAGAAACTTAGAAAGTATCATCCGTCATTAGAACGAACAATTGAGAAAGAATTAAATAAACTATTAGCTGCTAGGATTATTTTTCCTATTCGACATACTCAATGGGTAGCTAACTTGGTTCCAGTTAGGAAGAAAAATGGTGATATTCGACTATGTGTTGATTTTAGAAATCTTAATAAGTCCTTTGAAAAAGATAATTACCCAGTTCCTCCCATGGAAAAAATCCTTTAGAAATTTTTTGGGTCTGAGATACTGTCACTTCTTGATGGTTTCTCAGGATATAACCAAATATTGATTTCCTCAGATGATCAACTGAAAACAACTTTTAGAACTCCATGGGGAACATACGCTTACAAAAATATTCCCTTTGGGTTAATCAATGCTGGGGCAAATTTTCAAAGAGCAATGGATATTGATTTTAGAGGGTTAATTAATCATTCAGTAGTTGTCTATTTAGATGATGTTACTGTATTTTCTAAATATCGACATGATCACATTAATCATCTTGGAAAAGTACTTGAACGTTGTAAGAAATTTAGAATTTCTTTAAATCCAAAGAAAACAATAATTGTTGTTTCAGAAGGTATTTTATTAGGTTGTGTGGTTTCAAAACATGGGATCATGATTGATCATGAATGAACCCAAGAAATCTCGAAAATAACTTACCCTTCTAGCAAAAAAGCAATGCAATCGTTTCTTGGTAAAATCAACTTTGATAGGAGATTTATCCCCAGTTTTTCTGAAATCATCCATCCTTTACAAAAAACACATAAAAAATGATTAAGAAGGATGTTATTTTTAATTGGGGACAAGAAGAAAAAGAATCTTTTCAAGGAATTTTAGAAGCCATTTTAGAAGCTCCGAGTCTTTTGAGCCCAGATTTTAACAAAGATTTCATACTATATACTTTCGCTTTTGACATATCATATGCAGCAGCTTTAACTCAGCTAAATCAACGAAATAGTGAAGTGCCAATTTCTTTTATGAGCTAAAATTTTAAAGGTGCTGAACTTAACTACCACAAGGTTGATAAATAAGCTTTTTCTATTTTCAAAGTTTTCAAACACTTTCACCCATATTTATTGAAATATAGAATGAAAGTGATAGTTCCTTACCCTTGAGTCAGAAATTTGTTAGTACAGAAATATTTGGGTGAAAAAAGAGCACCATGGATGATAGCTCTTCAAGAGTATGACTTGGAACTTAAACCTTCAATAGTAGTCAATGGCCAAGGATTATGTAAACTTGCTGCTGAAGCAACTCATTTTCCTAATAGCAGTTTCGAGGCTAACATTGATGAAGTCTCACTAACTCGGGAAATTTACTTTTATCCTCCACCACAGGATTCTTGGTACACAGATTTAAGGACACTTTTGGAAACAAGAATTGCTCTTGATTACCTTGAACCAAGGAAAAGGAGAGCACTATTACCACCTAAGTTGTACTTAGTGGTTGTTTGTCATGTGATCCTAGTGAACCAAACAAGGATAACTTTTTCAGACTTCAAAAGACCTTTGGAAGTACTTATGGGAAGTGCTTGTTGTACTATATCACATGTTCATAACCCATGGGGGAATTGTAATAAATGTTATAGCATGATAGTGTCTATAAAAGACTTGGTCTCTTAGACTTTATTTTTCAATCCAATTAGCCGAGGGTCTTTTTTCCCTAGGTTATTAAATTTGGTTGTTGAATAAACGACTGATAATTTCTGAATTTTTCACTCCATACCTCCAAAGTTGGGGTGGTCGGCTTGGCATTTAGGCCTATTGAGGTTATTAGAGTCTATGTGTCAATGTATAAACATTCTAGATATCATTTTTGAGTCATATGAACATGTATAAGTCCCCCCTAGGTGTTTTTCAATTTTTCAATTTTTTGATTTTTTCAGTGTTTTTTATTAAAATTTAATTTTTCCAAAACTTAGGCTATTTTTTAATAGTTTAATTGGAAAATTTGATTGTGTAATAAAAGTGGGCCAAATAATTAGTTTCAGTCATGTAGGTGCTCATTTTCAAGCTAAGAGCACCATGTAAACCCATGGACCCACTTTTTCCTAGTTTTGAGTGATTCTCCATCACTCAATTCAGAAAGCCCCAAAAAATCATTTATTGATTATTTTAATTAATAAATTGATGAATAATGGAGCAAATCCAAAATCATAGATAAGTGGATTCTCGGCCGATTTGATTGAAATCAGTCAGATCTGAAGCAAATTGACTAGATATGACAAATCCTTGACTGAAGGAGGTGATCAAATCAGATCCAGAGTTTATCTTCAGCATCCTTTATGGGGAATTTCACCCTCTCTCTCTCCTCAATACGTTTTGGCTCATATGGATGAGTTTTGGTGGATGTTTCAGTCAACAGGTTAAGGTGTCAGTCAGATTAGCTCTCCGATTGACAATTGCACTCAGTGAGACTCAGATCTAGCTCAGTTAGACTCAGATCAGGCATTGATGGACTCTCCATCAGCATTTTTGGTCTATATCCTTGGGATTTTCACCCCCCTGGGCTGGATCTCCTGGTTTTTGTATATATCTAGGCACAACTCCCTCTTCCAAGCTAGTTAGAGCTGGATTGAAGGGATTGCCATTGTAACTCTGTATTTGATCATCATTCATGAATAAAGAAGATTTGGAGGCTATACTGTGTAGTGCATGTGTATGTGTGGATTCTTAGTGTTATGCTGCTGATGTGGTAGCTGCAATTTCTTGCCAAATTCTGTGCTGCTTCTGTGTTCTGGCTTCAAGGATTCGGCTGAATCTAGTAAGGGTGTAAACTAGGAACGCTAGATTGCTTGATATTGTTTATCCATATGATGTATGCTCAAAAATTTCAGTTATATGCTTAAATAAGGTTATTTTGGCATGATCTTTCATTTTGGTTGCTTTATACATCTATATCCAAATCTCACAAGGTGTGTGCAGGCTTGTGTTATTTAGTTGCAGGTTCCCGATTGGATGAAGGTGTGGATATATATTGATGCCATTCCTATACAATAAGATCAAGACTCTATCCCTTAGCACTTCACAAAAGGGCCTCCTTTCAGCTTGCTCCATTCAAGCAACGATTCGGCCTTCTCTCCTCTTCTTCTCATTTCTATAAAAAATCAACATATTTACCCGGTTACACTGTTCGTAGCTTTGATTTTGGTTAGACATATAATATTAAAAGTAATTCCAACATAGATCTATCTTATCAAAGCCTATATTCTATATATTGCACTTAAAAAAGTTTCATAAGCATTCTAGATCTAGCTTTAGGGAAATCGTCTTTTTGCATGAAAATTTAAAGAAAACTTGTAGATCGCATGCATTAGATTTCCTTTTGCTGTTATAAAATTTAATATTGTGAAATATCAGTGCATATTTCATTGGATGTACAAACAAAAATCCAATATCCCAAGGAAATATTGCTTTCCTTGGTCCCTTTTTCGCCTGTTTAGCTAGTTTTAACTTCATTTTTTTTTAGATAAGGTAGGCTGATCCAAAGGTACTCTTAAAGTTATTTTGGGCATATTTTATTCTAAAATTCTCGCTGTATTTTATCATCTCTGACAGAAAATAAAGGAAGCTTCTGTCCGAAGTGGCCTTAGGAGCATTCAAATCCCCCCAGGGGTCTCCCTTTTCACTAAAATCTTAAAATTTTTGCAAAGTTGTAAGATCTTGTTTTCAGCCTGTATAAGGACCAAGAATTTTCTGATATTTTAGTTCTATGATATTGTAACCAATAATAAATAAAATTATTTTTGGAATAGGCTCTTTCGAGCCCATTCCCCATCCCCCCCGGGGGGATTTGCGTCGGTCTCCTTTTCGTCGCTTTCTTCTTATTTCTTTTTTTAAAATAGAATTGATCTAATTTGCAGGGTATTATATTTTATTTTATTATTAATTTCATATTCCACTCTTTGTTTTTTCAAAGTAATCATAATACTTACCCCACGATTTCCCGATTGACCCGAAAGGGGAAAGAGATTCGTGGTAGTACTAATTAGAAAACTAGAATTGTGGATCTGTTTTATTTTTCAATCATTTGTTTTCAGCTACCATAAAATTAACACCTCCTCGATTCCTCGATTGAGATCCACTTGGATCAAAAGAGGTTTCCTGGAGGGTTTTCTTTTAAACAAGAACATCCAGTTTAAAACTTACTAAAATTTACAAGACTCTAGTGTGTATGCTCTGCACTTGGCTGTAGTTCATCCGATCAGTGAAGCTGTATCAAAAGCACCTGGGTAACTATTATAATTAGGACTCACTCTCCCCAACTGACAAACCATCAGGTGAAAATCCAACACCTAGATCAAACCTTTTACGGTGGCAAAATACCCAAAGGAAGTGGGAACTTCTGAAAAGTGACCTCGGGGCGCCGATATCTATCCCACCCTAATGGGTGCGTTACGAACAATAGCCCCAGAGACTCCATTTCAGCCCACATATTCCTTGCGGGTACCCTTGAAGGTTTAGTTTTGGACATACTCCAAGTACTCTCGGGTATATCTAGAGCCCCCCCTTCGCCTAATTTTAATCAACTCACACTTCATTTTTAACTTAAAACATACTAAGAGGCAA
>LPNX010231044.1:887522-907822 GCA_001517045.1 Pseudotsuga menziesii | reverse complement strand
AATAGGGTCTACCCCCCTTGGCTTCATTAGGAGTTGAGCCTAAACGGAGGAGTCAAGAACAAGGTGACAGCCTTGACTCAAGACTTGCCCCCAAGGACACGCCGAGTGGCTTGAAGATTTCTGTCATGTGACCCAGGTGTGTGAAAGGCAGTAACAAGAACTTATACTGAAATCTTCTCCTTATTTACTAATTGATAATATTCTTTTTAGGACAAAATTAAGATGGTGTTTTACTTCGATGCCTAGACAAAGATGAAATAGAAGTGATTCTGAAAGAATTATATTTTGGACTAGCAGGTGGTAATTTTGGTGGAGAAACTATGGCACATAAGGTTCTTAGGGCTAGCTATTATTTGCCTACTTTATTTCAAGACTCTTATGCTTTTGTTAGGAAATGTCAAGAATGCCAACTTGCTGTAGGTAGAGTTCAGAAGTCTGCTTTTCCTTTACAACCCCTTTCAGTAGAAAGGCCTTTTCAGCAATGGGGTATTGATATAGTAGGACCAATAAACCCTCCCTCTTCTATGCAACACAAATACATTATAATTGCAACTGATTATTTTACCCGTTGGGGAGAGGCTACACCTTTAAGGGTTGTAAACACCAATCAGATTATCTTATTTTTGGAATCTTTTATCATAACGAGATTTGGTGTTCCAGATTCCTTTGTTTTTGATAATGCCTCATATTTTTCATCAGTTGAGTTAAATCAATTTTCTTTAGAGAAAGGTCTAAGGGTTAGATATTCAACTAACTATCATCCTCACGGAAATGGTTTAGCTGAATCAACAAATAAAAATTTGTTGAAAATTCTCAAAAGAACCATTTCAGCTCACCATCATGATTGGCATATAGAGTTATTTAATGCTCTTTGGGAAGATAGAGTAACTCCTAAAGCTACAATAGGTAAGTCACCTTTCTTCCTGGTTTATGGAACTGAGGCCATTTTACTGCCAAATTTATTTTTACCTTGTTTACAGTTAGCCCAGTCTGTCCAAGATGAAGATTGTCCAGTAATGGAGAAAATGATTAACACTTTATTAAAACTTGAGGAAGAAAGAGATAGATCAAAACAACACTTCGTAAAACATCAACAAATTGTTAAGTCCTGGTTTGATCAATCCTCAAGTTCTAACCGAGAGTTTCAGGTGTGGGACTTGGTGTTAAAATGGGACAAAGTCCACGAGGAGAAAGGAGATCATACCAAGTTCCAAAAAAATTGGTTAGGCCCATTTGTCATTGCTGAAAAGATAGTTCCAAGCACTTTTCGTTTGCAAACCTTAGCAGGTTAGTTCGAAAGATTTCCAGTAAATGTACTGATCTTAAAAAATATTTTTATTGACTTTTTGAGGCCCTGAATTTGTTTATAATTTTGTATATGAGCTTGTTTTTTGTACAGTTTTTATTCTTTTTAATCAGTTTCTGTCTGTAAATAATTTTGTTTAAATTTTAAGAATTTTATGTATATATTATTGTCATAAAATTTTATAAAATTATTGATATTATGTACAATATTTTATCAAACTGAATTATGACAAATTCATAATTCTGATGTACATTCAAATTTCATTTGATCCATGTATAAAGACTCTTGAAACTTATTTTTGATTTTCTTAAATTAAGAATTGATAGATTCTTTCAGTCAAGTATTGATCTGTCAATCATTTGTATCTAAGATTGTCAAATCTCTATATATATGTTTTAAGATAATCAGTCGCTAATATACATATGTTGTTGAGAGGACTTTTGTAAATAAGTAAGTCCTGTGGTTTAAACCCAGTTTGTTCATTAATTTAAAATTATGGTATTAGACTAAATTTTTTAAAAATTGGTTTAGAATGATCAAAGTTTCTTAAGTCTATTACGAACCTATCATTATTTGTATATATTGTTCATATTATCCCTCATTTTCCTATTTTCTTTTGATAGTTAGGATGGCTGATTAATGTCTTTTTCAGAACTTGTACTTTGAAAAATATTTATGGATCTCTATCATCAGTCATTTCTTTTAAAGTTATTTACAATCTGGAAAAATTTTACATCTGTTCCATTCAATAAAATTCTAAAGCTCAAAATAAGAGACGGAAGTTCTTAGCAATAACCGATCCAATCAGGATCATAAATATAATCGGCATGACATTATTAGGAAATTGATAATGGCTCTTGGTCATAAGGTCAAGAGATAGGGGGTATCAACATGAGCCAGCTGATTCATTTTCTGATGATATTAGTGACTGACATTACCATTTGGTTACAATGCTAGGTTGTGATCTCTTATTTTATAAAACTTAAACTTTTAAACTCAATAAAGTGAAACATAACTTTGATTGAAGAATAGGAGGTCTCATCACGAGCCAGCCTAATCATGATCATCAATGTTGTCTAGTATAACTTCATTTCTGATCATCAGAGTGATGGCTCTTGATCAAATGATAAAGGCATAAGAGGTCTCATCACGAGCCGACTTGCTTATTCTAGGCAGTTCTCGTGAATGATACTATCACATCATGTTATCATGCCTATATAGTAGTCTTCAGTTAAAGAAATTGTTTTGATTTGAAAAAAAAATCATTATATTCATGGAACAGATTCTAGAAATTTATCAGTGAAGTAGATTCCTATATCTTATACTGATGATTCAGATTATCATTACTATAAGTACTTTATTTTGACTAGGATATTCTTAATCTTATGTTTAACAAAATCCTTATCTACAGAGATGGGATAATTCTGAATTATACTTGCGAATATAAATCAGATAGTGCTTTTTATTGGACTAAGATTTTTTATCGTTTTGAATAGATTTTAAGATTTTTTTTATATCGTCATTTGAAAACTATTTGAGCAGAGATAACTGGTTCGCCCAGGTCATCTCCATTTGTTGGCAGGAAACAACCCTCTCAATTTTTCTGCTTTGCTGAATAAAAATGATCAGTTCTATTCTATGATTTATCACAAAATTATATAAGAGTGCCTTCAGAATCTTCAATTCTAAAGGTACTCTCAATTAAAAGAAGAATTAATGATCATACTAGAAGTTTAGGAAGCATTTTCATAAATTTAATATTTTAGTAGCTATTATTTTTTTTATAAATTTTATATATAATCAATTTTCATTATCATTTGATATTTGATTATATATTGATTCAAAATATTATAATTATAGCTTGCTAAATAGTTTTTTGAATTAAATTAAATATAATTGGAAATGCATTTTGAACTAGTTACAGTTAGGTTTTATTTGATTTCTTTTAGTCCTTTCGACAAAGTATTCATCATTAGTTTTTGTAATTTATATGATTAGGGTTAATGAATTAATATAAATACCCTATTTTAACCCTAATGAAATATTTTTACATAAAAACTTTATCTTTTAAATACTTTTCCATTTTATGTGTAAATAAACAAATTTTAGGAAGTTGTATATAGGTTTCTAAAATAAACAAAGTTTACGTTTATATATCATTTCAAATGTTATAAAGATCTTTGTGTTATATTCATAATAATCAATTTTAATCTAGTGTTAGTTTTTGATAAAATTATCCATCTGATCAAATTTGCAATAGGTTATATGATGATTTGGATTCAATGAGTTCATCGTGTAATTCAAAACTATATAATTTACTCTTTGAATCCATTACCTGCATAAAATATGGTTTTGAACATTTTATTTTTCATCCAAGGTTGATCTTGGTGCTTGGCTGGATTTACGAAACCCTTGGAGACATCATTGTTTGTAATGAAAGACTTCACATCATTTGGTTTTAATAGCAAGATTAACTTCCACATATGACCCTTCTTGTTAAACGTTTGGTAGTCATGTGTTTGCTACAGGATACGAATGGTTATTTTGTTAACACATGTTCAAAGGAATTTAATATGAAATAATTACCTTGATCAGATATTTTAATATTAACATCATCCTATCTGATAGGCGTATTACATTCACGAAAATGTTTGATTTCAAATATTTTGTAATGATTTATATCAATTTATTGGATGAATACCTGCGGTGGTTTGATGGTGAAGTTCTCATGTGTAAGAAACCTGTCTAGGGTTACTCTTTAGCTCTTCCAGAATCATGTAAGGGTTCATATCATGTCTGTGTATTCACATATCCCTATTCCTTTAGTTTTTACAATGCCTTTTAATCCTCTGTCAAAGAAATAACTGATAGTCGAACAGATGGCTCCCTTAAGTTGTTTTGAGAGTTATGGTCCTAAAATGTTAGAAGCTGACCCTGAAGTTATTACTTTGTTTGAGAAAATTGACTAGAAACTCTTCTTTTGGGGTTTTAGTGGACACAATGAGGAATTTACCAGAGAATTTGCGTTATCTTTTGATGGAAATATTGCTTAGATAGGTGATTTACAGCTAGTCATAGATGAAGAATTTATTTCGAAAGCCACGAAGTTGCCTCGGACTGGTGAACGTTGGTTCAAAGGGTCACGGATAGACAAGAAAAAGTTTAAGTAGTTTCTCCTTCCATTATCAAAAGAAGATGCACACCTTAAATTCAGCTTTCCCGTAAAATATTTGAAAAATCAATGGCGTGCTCCTTTTGAAGTCATTTCCAGGTATATTTCTTGTGATGGTCGATACTCAAATGTCCAATTATATCATTTGAGAATTTTAATGGCTTTTAAGGGTTTGAAATTGAATTTTCCCTACTTTCTACTTCATAGTTTTCATAAAATGGCTGTTACGGTTCAACGTACTATTGGTAATCAAGACCGTAGTCTTTTTTATCATGGCCTGATCAAAATGTTAGTTCAGTGTCAGTTAGCTACAATAGGGAAATTTTGGGATGAATTCTTGAAAGAAAATGAGCTTGGGTTTACCCAATTTTGGCCTACCTACTTACCTAAGACTCGTGCAAAATGAAGAAGACCTTGTGAAGGATAAATAAAAGAAGAGACTGATCATATAGTTGATCATGAAGGGTTGGATAAGCTTTGTCTGATAGTTGAAAATGAGAAATTTTATACTTCAAACCCTCCTGAGCAAACCAAGAGGGAAAATGAAGTTGGAGAGGGAAGTAAAATGGTTTTCCAAATGCACTCTGCTAAATTAACAGGTGATTTGTATCCTAACATAATGGAAGGGATAGAGAAGCATGAGTTAAAAGGAGAAAATCTAGAAGGTGACAATAAACATCTTGAACCAAGCACGAGAAAATTTGAAACGACAAATCGAAGGTTTACTAGGAGTATGATTAGTCTTTCGGTTCCAAGAACCATGGAACAGAGTAGTGAACCTATCATGGTTGAATATAACAGTGATAATGAGGATGAATCTCCTCCTCATGAAACCCCAATCAATGACTTTGAATAATGACAGAGTAATAATCACGATAATTTTGTGGTATCTCCTAAGAGAGTCATGAAAGATGATTCACTATTACTAGCACAATCTGAACATGAAGCTCAACTTAAGTCACCATTGAATGATGATGATTCTCTAGCAGAAACTTTAAAAGCAGTGAAAAAGTCAATTAAGCTTTCTAAGCAACATAAGGTTGATTGGTTAAAAGACATTGAATAAGCTCGTGATGTGTTGAAAATAGAGTTACAACAGCAAAAAAATGAATTACTTATGTGGGTAGACCGATGGCAATAAATGAAAGCCAAGAAGGATAGATACAAGGGAGAAAATAAATTGTTGGCAGCAACTAATGAAAAATTGCTGAAAGATGAAAAAATCCATGAAGAAAAAATATTGAAACTCAGGGCCAAGCTTTCAGAAGCCAGGAAAGCCATCAAGTTACAAATCACAACAACTTAGTCTATTTTTAGTTATTGTGATTTCAATTTTGACAGGTAAATGCAAAATTTAATGAACATCCTACAGAATCAAAGATTCTATAGGATCATTCTACTTTCTTATTCAATTATCTTGTTATAATTGTAAATATTTATATTTTAAATCGTTTGTTACAGGTGTGCTTGTGATATAAATGCATTGAGTGGAATGAAGTTGGTTAGTTGATCGTTATGCGTTTTTTAGGCCACTTCATCAAAGGGAAATGAACTGTGCATTAATAGCTAGCATGCAGTTGTGATGGTCATGCTTTATCTGTTCACATTTTCCAGATGTTAAATTAGTTGCTGTCCACTTTCAATATGAACGAGATACTATTCGAAGAGAGGGGCACGATAATGATCTATTTCCAGGTGCATCATTGGAGAACATTTTAAAATGTTCATAAATAGGTTCTAGATGTTTCATAGACATCAGACTTTAAAATCTATTTTTAGCTATCAGTTGCATAGAGTTAGGGATGTAGTTATCAAAGTGTTATTATAAAAACTATGAAAATCGGTGTAGTAAAGGTGGATGGAGTATTGAAGGAAAGACTTATTGGAAATATAATTACAGTTTCTAGTTTTAATTTCTTTATTGGAGTTTTACCTTCGTGGAGGATTGTGACTAGAGTTCTCAAACTGGTATCATTACTCGTTACTATTTTCGAACACTTAATATATATATTTCGATATACTGTTTTCTCACCATACATTTTATGCATTTGTACTGTGATATAATGGTATTTATTATTTGAAATTATACTCCATTTGCACAATATTGATGTTTGATTGAGAATATTACTGAGTTTTGCTAATTGATATTTGTATTGATAATTGAGATCTGGTAATAATACATTTCCTATTTATTTTTTATTTCATTTGTATTTTCTACAATGTTTTCATGAATAAATATAATCCTGTTATTCAAACATTCAGTATTGAACATTAGTTATTAATTAATAGGGCATCACAGAATAAATTAAAAGTAGTTGCCTATTTTAATTTTCTTGTTGTGCATATTCAACAAAGTGATTTTAGGATAATAATTTAGATATTTTAATTTGAGTTGTTATCACTTATCTCTTTGTTAATTCAAATCATTAGTTGATAATTAATTTAGTTTTCCAAGTTGCTCTTAGTTGAGATAGGTTATTCACTTAGTTTTAATTAATAATTTTAGTTTGTCCTAGATAGTTATTAAACTAGATTTAATTAGATTAGTTGGATTTAATTTTAAATTAGTTCTTCATTTTAAAAAAAAATTGAAAAATAAAAACCCAAAACACGAGACTTTCCTTAAGAAAGCATTTTAGGATAACCTAGATTTAGATAACTAACTCTAGGATTTATTTTAATCAATAATAAAATTTAGGATAGGTTTTTATTGGATTTTTACGTTCTCCTTAAGAGGATAAATTTAGTTGGTAGCAGGACCATAACCTGCGATATTTTTCCATTTCAAACACACCGGGAGCTGTTCTAAGCGACTTTTGTGGGCTTAATCTCCTTAAGTTGGCCTAGTCAGAAAATCCAGCCAACAGGTCATCATATGTCCATGCAAAAACATCTATGTATTCTTGGAAAAACTTTATAAAAACTGATTTTTCTAAGAGGGTACAATCTTTTCCTAAACCGGTTGTGGATTGGAATATATCACTAAATTTATAGTTTCATACCTTAAGCAATAACTATTTGTTTTACAATTAGGGACCCCTTTAAACATGTCATGAAGATCATAAATTTGTTCCAATCTCAAAATAGAGTTATGGATAGACTTTACTGTGTTAATAACATTTTCTATCAGGCAATGAGGATGTATTATCGAAAAATTTTGTAAGTCTTCATCATGGGTGATTTCGTCAATTGCAGAATCCTTGAAGGTATCTTCATTCATCAAGAAGTTTAATATCTGTGAATGATCATAAAAATAACGACAATTAATAATATTGTCAGGAATCGATAGTGTAAAAATTAACTCAATTGTAAAAGTATTAGGTGAAAATATTGAGGTGGAACTAAATTAGAAGCTAAATTAGCTAACAAATCAGCTTCTTGATTTTGAAACCTAGGAATGGAATTAATGTTAAAAGCTTCAAAACTTGAAATAAGGTTCCATATCTCTTTTTGATAATCCCATAGATGTTCTGAAATGCAATGAATTGAGTTACATAGCTATCATATGATGATCTTAGAATCACCATATACCACTAGCACTTTAATGTTTAGATCTAGATATTTCTTTAGGGCTTGGATAAGGGCTTCATATTCAGCTATTTTATTAGCACAATCAAACTCCAATCTACAAACTATACATATTTTGTTACCTTTTGGGTAAGTTAGAAGGCAGCCAACTCTTGCTCTTTCTTTCAATTTTGACCCATAAAAATACAGTGTCCAAGGTAAATTATTTACAACTACCTTACTATAATTAATATATACATAATTTCTAATTTTCTACATTATTTACAGAAATATGAAACACAGAATTATGATTAATATAAGTGAAATTCAAAATTTCAGATTGTTGTTTTATACCTGTAAATGGAGAATTCCAGCCTTAAAATTCCAAAAATTCAACTCATAAGTGTAATTTCCAATGACTGAATCGGACAACACAATTTCATTTGGATCATGCAACCCTAATAGAGTATGCTTCAAGTATCTTTCTCTCCCTATTTTGATCTGATTGGATTTACCATTTTTGGGCATCCATAAGGTTGACCAATCTGTTGAAAAGAAACCATTCAGATTTTGTGATCAATCTCTACTCAGAAATAAATCATAAGAATCAGGAATATCGACAACAACAATGTCTATATTCTGATAAATTGATGGGTTACTCTAGCCTAATTAATACATCTTTTATCTCTCCTAAAGCCCTCACATTTGACCGGTCTAACTGTGTAATTTGAGTTTCACACGAAGTATATTTTGCATTCATCCTTCGACAAATAGATAAAGGCATAACATTGGATGATGTTCCATAATCAACCACAAATTTATGCACATTTCTGTTATAAATTTCAAATGTGAGAAGAAATGGAGGAGTAGTAGACTTCGAATTTTTCCCTATTAATGAAGTTTTATCAGCTACTAACCTTCCTGTATCCTTATGAATTAAATCATTATTAGAATTAGTACTAGCATCAACATTGCCTTGAGTATTTTGAGTAGGTAAACTCATTGAAGGAGTTATAATTGGACCATTAGTGATATGAAATATCTGAACTAGATCATACATACCAATATTTGCACGAATCTTTTTCAAATCTTTTATACTATCATATTGCAGATCTAACTTTTGTGTATTTTGGATGGGAATAGATTGTTTGGAAAAAAGAGGAGTGTTATTTCCTTTAGTTGAATCTGAACTTGATGCTCCAGGAGTACCTACTAATCCTTTACTTCGAGTATTATAAGCATGTTGTCTTGAAGAAGAATACTTACTTTCAACATTCTTTACTAGGATATCTTAAAAATTACCAAACAACTGTTGTTCTTGTTCTTGTGGTTCATCTTCAGTTTCAGAATTTTCTTCTTCTTCCTGATCAACTACTTCTTTATTTGAAGAGGATTCATGCCTAGAAAATACTCCTCGAATAGTATTAAAAGTCTCCTAATTAACTGCAAGATCAGGCAGAGGATTTGTTTTATTACTAGCGGTATTTTTCCTAAATTTATTTCTAAAGAATCCTCTAGAAGAGGATGCTTCTTAATTTTTCTTTAACCCTACCACTTCATTTTTTAATTCTCTGATAGCATTTTGAAGTTTTTCAACATCAAATTCTTTGTCTTTGTTTGGATTTGATTTTTTAGTTCTTTTCAGAGGAAAAGTATCAATTTTCCCACTTCCTTCGGGTTCATATGTCAGAGATTTTTTCTCAATTTTGATAGCTTCATAAAGGTTTAAACTAGTGTACCCTTGCTGGCTTGTTTAACAAACATGCCTAAATATTTTGGTAATGCCGAGGCATAATTTTCTATAATAATATCTTCTGGGGGTTGATAAGCAACAGGTATTTTAATTTTCAAAGTTATAAAACTCTGGTTGAAATCTTTAATTCGCTCCTTATTATCTATTTTTATGCGAGATAACTCTAAATCTAAGGCAACAGATGTTTTATCTTCTCCAAATTTATCTAGAAATGATTGACTAAATTCTACCCAATTTTTTAATAGATCCTTGGACTAAGGAAAAATTTCATACTAATGCTTTTCCTTCAAATGTTAATGAGAAGATGCTTTTCCTTCAAATGTTAATGAGAAGAGACAAAAACTACGTCTTCATGTTGCACATTCATGGTTTGAACAACCAGAATGAACTTATCAATATGATTTTCAGCAGGTTCCTTATCATCCAGGTTGAATTTAGGGGGAAGTTTATCTGGATGATTAGCCAATGGATGTTGTACTCCAGGAACAACAACTGCACTCCTCCTTAACCAAGTTGGAGGAGGATTGGGAGGATTAGGTGGATTACCTCCTCCTGCTCCAACCATGCTATCTTCCTCCAAATCTGAAGAATTACTATGGTCACTGGGTCTTAGACTATCTGATGGAGAATTTGAGGGTGAAGGTGGTTGACCAAAATTATTGGAAGGAATGGGCCTTCTTGCAGTGTTGGTTTTAGTAATCCCTCTTGATGAAGGATTGAATTGATAATTTGGGATTCCTATTCCTAAGTCTCGAGTTGTATAAGATGATGCGTTATTTCTAGTTCTATGAGGTAAAAGAAAATGAATAGAGGGTATACCAGCCTGCTGAGAATAAATCATGATGAGGAGTCTTCTTATTTTCCTAAATCTTGTCCGATATGATGTGGAGTGTAAGGAGAAGAAGCATGATCTCGTTCTAACATCTCCCTAAAAGCATTTAAAAATATGGAATCACTGATTTCGATTTGTGGAAAAACTAAAGCATCTGAAATACCAGTATTATCAGATCCACTGATTGGTAAAGGATATGAACTAGTGACAAGATTTTGAATATTATCAACTATTAATAAATTCATTCCCTCCTTGTAGTGCCATTTGTTGGCCAAATTTTTGGAATGAGGCCAACTAAGGAGAATCATCCCACACAAGTCACTTACTGCAGCTTCCAGTGTGTTTGGGTTAGTTGATTCTCATAGGTTGTGGTCCTGCTACCATCTAAGTTTCACTCTCTTGAGGAGAGTCATATCATTTAAACTTTGAAAAAGTGTGTCCTAAACTAATTAATAAATTAAAATCTAAACTAAATTCGAATTAAACCACTAAACTAAAACTAACTATTCATCTATAAGCTATACTAATCTATCTACAATAAAATTTCTATTTAACAACTGATAAATCAAAATTAACTGTTTATGTCTAATCTATGTTTGCTCTCTTAAGGAAGGTCTCTGTTTTGGTTTTTAAAATATTTTATCAGAATATGTTTAAACGATGAAAGATAACTAAATATAATGCAGAATCTATTTAACAATTGCTAAATGAAAAATAGAAAAACTAAAAAAAATGAAATTTAATCTAAATTACCTAATCCTATCTTTGTTAAGAGAAAATTAATAACTATGTTAACAATCTATTGACCATATAAGCAACAAAAAGTTAAAAATAACTATCAAAGTAAAAATGACTATAGTTAATATGATAATGAATTTCTATTCAATAATAATTTATGATAAAAGAACCATAAATAAGAAATT
The DNA here is from genome assembly GCA_001517045.1 of Pseudotsuga menziesii. Taxonomy (NCBI): domain Eukaryota; kingdom Viridiplantae; phylum Streptophyta; class Pinopsida; order Pinales; family Pinaceae; genus Pseudotsuga; species Pseudotsuga menziesii. The sequence goes on along the minus strand of LPNX010231044.1, from coordinate 896,329 downwards.
ATTTATTATCTTAAAACATAAGCTGTCAATGAGCAATTAACATTAACACTTGAATATTTGAATTTGAAAATAGTTAACTACTTAATTGCATACCTGTAAAAATACTGTATATCAGTTAGTAAGTTAATATAAAATAACACACAGTCAAATTTGATTAACAAAACTTAACTAATATGAAAGCTGCAATATTAATATCAAATACAAAAATGTAATTTTGATTTGAGTAATTCAAGACAATTCACACAATCATATCAAAGTATAATTGTAAATGAATCAAGAGAAGAATATTAATTTGGAGAATATATATATAAATTCATAAAAATTGAATAAAAAATATGATAGCAGTCTTGGAACCTCGACAAAATAGAAGGAACAAAAATCCCAATAAACTTGTAGCACGCTTATAATTCTTTACTCCAATGCACATTCTTCCCAATTGTACTCGAATCCCTTTTTTATGTGATTTTCATAGTTTATATAACAAAAACTAATTAACTACTCCCAACATTCTATGCAACTAATCTCTAAAAATAGACATAAAATTTCTAACAACTGTCACGCAATTAAAACAAACGATATACATAATCATTTTGTTTTGATCCAGAAATTCCTCATTCGAATACATTTGGCATTTAAATATTTGTAAAGATCAGTTGTTTTAACAACTGTTAAGAAGACTCAAAGTAACATCATCCACGAAAAAGCATCCATGGAAGACATGAGAAGCAAGTGGCATCTAAATCATTTCAAGAGTAAAATGCTCCACCATCTGTAACGGAAAATTTGCGAGAGTAACAACAAAAACATCAAAAAACCTCCAACAAAAACACATGCCATCCAAATCATTGCCAAGGATAACACTTGGTAGTCAAATTCACTTGTCTTCAACAAAAACCATCATCAAAATACATCCACATAGACACCTATAATAACCAACTAACAATACATTATTTTTTATTAAAAAATGCATTAGAAATAAACAACAAAAACAAATTTGAAGCAATTCCCACATAATATATGATTCTATGGGTATGATAATTGACATCTCTTATTACTTTTCATAATCAAAACATTTTTAACTGCAATCACAGAAATTTTAAGTCAAAATTTGTAATTTCACAACTCTGCTTGCCTCAGATAACCTAGCCTGCAAATTCATGATTTTAAGATTTTGCTGCTTTGTCTATTTAAGTAATCATTCATTGGTTACAAACATGGATATATTGACAGCTTTATATTTGTCTTTCTTTAGATTTAGTTCCTACCACATGTTCAACCAAACCACTAATTCTCCTTTAAGAATTTTGATTTCTTCATTCTTACCTAATGCATTAGCATGCAATTTCTCAATATCACCTTCCAGTAGAGATATCGTGCTTCTCAAAGCCTATTTAAGTTCTTTTTGAAGACTCTTATTGCTTCTAGCAGGTGAATAATTTCTTTTTGATAATGGTTTTGATTCAAATATACCTAGAGATTGCCTATCCAAACATTTTTTAAGCGAATCAATTACAAGGTTTTTTTCTTCACATCTCTTCTCGACATATCTATCATCCTAAGTGATTTCATGATCTGGAAATATATTTTCAGCTTCACTAATGATATCATCTAATGGAATTTCATTTTGTTCTTGAATGGTTTGCAGGAATTACTATCGTGGCCATACTCCTGGTGAATCTACGAGTAGTTGCAGAGACTGAATCCCTTTGCTTAGGTTTGATTTTATCAAACAAAATAGAATCTTCGGTTTGGGTTTTGACAAACACCTCAGCCTTTTGGATAGATAATTTATCAATTTGATGAGGCTGAGAAAGAAAAAAACTCTCACCAATTTCCATATGATTACCCTTAGTCACGTTGGAATTTAAATATTTGGATATGTTCAGTTGATTGTCACTAAACTCTTAGAGTTGACATTAGGTTTTAATACAGAGGCTTCATGATAGAAAATTTCCTTCTCTTTTGTTGTGATCTAGATACATCAGGAGGCCAAAACTCAGTTGAACCAAAACCATTCTCACATAGAAATTGATCCCAATCTTTGCCAATTAATGACAGTTAATATTGAACCTACATTTTAATTAAATCGTGATGAAAGAAGCTATGGTCTCTATTTCCTATAGTATTTTGAATTGAAATCACCATTTTTTCTAACCAATTGAACAGAAAGAAAGGTAGATTCAATTTAGACCCTCTAAATTCCATTAACATCCTCATATGGTAAAAATGTATAGAGGGGAAACGACCATCGCAGGTTATGTACTTGATAATCAGTTGAAGCAAGGGCCTCCACTGGTTTTTTAAGAATTTTACGGGGAAACCAAATTTGTCATTGAATTTTGTAGGAAAGGGTAGTAAGAATTGTTTCCACTTGGACTTATATAGTTCCCCTCATTTGAACCATTTTTCTCTAGTCTGAGGTAGCTTTTTTTCTTTGGCTAAAATCCTCAAAGATAAAAAATTGTAAATCCCCGATTTGTGCGACATTTTCCTTAAGAGATAGGCAAAATCAATGAGTCAATTCAACATTATTCCCATCGAAATTTATAAAAAAATATCTCCATCTGACCTAGTCAATTAAGCGAGTAACCTCTAGTTCAATGTCGAGTAATTCACTACCAGCCAGCTCAAACCTACATAAGGATGCCATTGTAGCTATACTGAGTAGATAATAAGAATAAGGGTGTTTTCTAATGGAGACTATGCACCATGTTAACCCTTCCTCCTGTAAAAACCCTAACTTTCGTACCCTGTGTAGACAAAACACAACTAACTCCATTCCATGGTTTTGATAAACATTCAAATGGTGTGAAGAACGAAATCATTATGATCTAGAGAATGAAATGATGTTTTGGTACATGTATCGTAAATGATATTGGCCTTTCAAATCTTCATGGGTGTAATGAAGTGACATGAATGGTACTCTAATCAACAAGTGTCGATGATGCAATGATTCGTGTATCAAATCTCAGCTAGGATAGATACCAAATATTATACAATATCAATTCGCATGCATGCTCATCATTTCCAAGGTAAAATTTGAATAGTAGCCTAATGATTTTGTTTATAGCATATTTTTCATAGGATTTAAATGTTTTAATGTTAGACATAGGTTTTATAACTTACATGTTATAATAAATTAATAACAAGATATAAAACATTAAGTTGATTTGTTAATATTTTTCCTAACATTACAAAATTATTGCATTCCTAATGAGATAAAAATATTCAATCATGAGAAACCTATATATAAGGATAATATTGAAAATCATATAAGCTGTGAAATAATTTTAGCAGATTGTAATCAAAATTCAATGAAGAAAATCTGAATATATAAAGAATTGATTTAGAAACTAGTAAATGAATTTTCAATGATAACTTCAACAATCCATAACGATATGCTTTCTAATGAAATAGATATCCCAAGATTAAGAGTACCTTCAGAATCATAGATTCTGAAGGCACTTTTTATAAATTTCTCAAGAATTCATAAAGATATATGTTGTTCACCAAAGTTTATTGATTAAAACAAGATGAAAAGGTGAGAAGGTTGTTTCTTGTCAACAAGACCCTATCCCAAATTCCACTTTTTGAAGCCATAAATCCTCATTTTATGCTTCCCTGTCTATAAGAAAGTGTCCAAAACCTAGTCAAACCCCAATTATCCATCAAAGTTTTTCCCATCTCCAAATTTTCCTTTTCTAAAAAAAATGTTTTTGTTTTTCTACCCATTGCTTAAAAAGACTACCGATTGTGGTGGTCACTCATGCAGAAGCAAACAAACAAATGGAAGATGGAATTTCCACCCTCAATACCAAACTCTAAGATCTGGATGAAAACATTCTCAGCCTCCATATTCAACATTCAACCATGAACAATAGACAACAACCAAAGTCTTCTGCAAACATTGGGTTCTCTTATTCCAATAATTTTCATGGGTCGAAGCTTGATTTTCCTCACTTAAATGGTGATGATCCAACTGGATGGATATATAGGGAAGAGCAATATTTCAGTCTCCATAACACTTTTTATGTCAAAAAATCCCTACTTTCATCCTTTCATTTGGAACATGAAGCCCTTAAATGGTTATGTTGGTACATAAAGGCTCATGAAGAACAGAAATGGACATACGTTTTCCAACACATTTTGCAACGATTTGGCCCTAGTTATTTTGATGAATTCACAAGAGAACTCACTAAAATTTTCTAAACCAGCACTGTGAGAGAGTATCAGACATAATTTGATAAACTGGTTAATCACATAGAAGGATTATCTGATGCATTCTATAGGAGTTATTTTATTCGTGGTTTAAAGGATGCTATCTGATATGAGATTAAATTGTTATGTCCCAACACAATGATGGAAGCCCTAGGGTTGGATAAGTTGGTAGAGGACAATATCATAACTAAACAATGCTCCAAATCCACTTTTGATCCATTAATAAATATGGTTTCCCCAGGACCTGTAATCATGCCAACTCCTATCAAGCATTTGTCTGAAGCTGATGTGCGAGAATGTAGAGAAATTTTTTTTTGTTATAATTGTGATGAGAAATTCACCAAGGGATGTAGATGTTTTGAGAAAAAACTCTATCTATTGGATGTGGATTTCCGCATGCACCTAAAATTTGTGAATATGCTCAGGATCCAGTAGATGATCAGGACAACATTCAGCAGCCACCTCTTGACCCTCCCTATTAGGATGACCACCGAGAGATATCTCTAATGCATTAGCCATAGTCACCACCCCACAAACCACGTGGGTCAATCATTTCTTCAAGAAGATCCCTCTTACAATACACATTGATTCTAGTAGCACTCATAACATCACTGACCCTTGAATCGCCAAAGAAGATGATTGTTTTGTCCATCCTTGCTCCAGCTTTAAAGTCATTTTTTCCAATGGGGGCACCTTATCTTGCAAGGGGAAGTGTTGTAATGTGTGTATCTCTATTGAATATTATAACTTGTGCTCCGACATGTTTTCCTTTCCCTTATGTAGATGCAATGTGGTTTTGGGCGCTGAATGGTTACACACACTTGGACCCATCTTATGGGATTTTGCTGAACTTTGTGTTAGAGCATTATATCACCTAGTACCATGGTCACATAAACCTAGGACACCTTTTCATTTTTCTTATACTTATGTTATATGGTCCAAAACTAGGTTTTGTTGGTCAAGCAAGGTCCTTTTGATGTTTTGGACTGATTAATGCACCCAGATGACCACATTTGATCATTTTGGTTACACATGGGCCCTCATTTATGATTGTTTAGTTCTTGGTGTGCTCACTATTTAGTCCTTGGTGTGCTCCCACTCCATAAAAATGGAAACAGGTTGACCAGAGGCACCCATGCATGGTATTTGGGTGTTTTTGGCTCTTTTGGACCATTTATTGTTGCCTAGATCCACTCTCACTCACCCATGCACTCTACCACGCCTACCCTACCTTCATTTATGTCCTAGAATGCTTCAACCATGTTCCCATAGGAATTCTTGTTCCCATGGGTATTCGTAATTGTTTGAGGTGGTTATGGAGCTCATTGGTCCACCTAGGGGTGTTTTGAGGTCCAATCTAAGAATTCCACTTGTATGCATCCAATTTTCCTCCAAAGGATAATTTTTTTTCCTATTGTATAATAATGACGTTCTAGGAATATTTACATACTAGACAATGATAATAAACTCCATTATTGGCACCATTAATATGTGTTAATTTTTCTCTTTTCACTATTTTTCTGTATAATTTATGAATATCTTAATTTGTAAGGATTCCTTTAGCTCCTAGATCTTTCTGTTAATCATATTTTCACATGGTATCAGAGCTCTTTTGATCTGCAAATAAAATCCACATTGTTTGAGTTTCTATATAGGGTTTCGTACAAAAAAATTTGAGTGTTTGCATTGTTGTTATGTCCAACATTTTTGTCACTTAGTGCGCAAGAAGGAATGGAGAAGAATCATGTCTTTCTTACCCCATTCAAATATTTTGAATGGAAGGCTCATATGGTGATCCAACTGAGGTCAAAATCCTTCTACAGAGTCACCATTGGGAGTGAGAACGAACATAACTATAATGTGGAAAAATTGAAGTACTTCAACAGATTGGATGAGGCATTCGAGATGCATTGTCACAGTATCTCAAAGGATATTCTCTTCCATGTAGAAAATATTACTACACCCAATGAATTTGGGCTCAAGCTCAAGTAATTGTTTATGATATGAGAGGACAACAACTTGCAAATGAGTTGATCTCATTGATCCCAAATCACTTTGAGATGATCCAGGATTTATTCACAAAGTTCAAATCATTGGTGCTTCAACTAAAACAATGTGGCATTGAAAAAAAGGAGGACCAGATGATATTGTCCATTATTTCAAAGTTAGGCCCTGAGTACTTAGTGTTTGTCTCCACATTCCACTCACGAAAGATGACAACTTGAAATTGGAGAATTCCTTCATTGGAAAACTTCATGGAGTATTTCATTCAAGAACAAGACAAGTTGGTGCAAATGGGTACCATCAAATCCACCAAGGATGAATCCCATGTTACAGGAGTTTTGAATCAAGCCAAAGGCAATACTAAAGCTAAATATTTGAAGCATCAAGAGAAGAAGAAGCGAGACACACCTAAATCTTCAAATAGGGGTTCAAATCCTAGCAAGGACAAAGAGAAGAAGATGCAAGAGAATAAAAAATGCACTTATTTTCACAAAGGTTGGCATCCATGGAGTGCATGCATGAAGAAAAATATTGACATGATGGAACAAGTCCTTGAGAAGAAAAACATAGCAATGGAAGAAGGTGCAAGGAAAAGAGAGGGAGGTTCAAGCTCAAAGAACAAGGATAGATTCCACACTTTGGTTGTTGGGTCTTTAGGATCTTCATACTTCATCATATATTTAGGTGTCTCAAGGAACATGGATTCCATGCAAGATTATTTCTTAGCCATACATCCTTATAGTGGTCCATCCATTCTTATGGGTGATGACTCGGAGATCCAAGACAAATGGATTGACAGGATTGATTTAGAAGATGGGTACGCAAACAATGTGTTGTTTGTTCCTGATATTGTATTGAACCTACTCTCTATCAATATTATGTGGAGATATCATAAATATCTATAGGCCAAGTTGTTGTAGTGAGGTTTGCTGACCATGATTCGAGAATGTATCAGTTCTCTCACTTCCTCCTCTACTCCCAAGGGAGTTTTCTCCTGTCACATGCCAATGAGACAAACAATTTGTGTCATGATAGGTATGGACACCTCAACTAGAGTCACCTCCAATAAATAACTAAATAAATCATGCTTGAAGGGATTCCTACCATCAATTTTTCCAAAGGCACTTGCAAAGGGTGCATAGTGGGAAAACATGATGAATGCAAATATGATAAAGGAAAGGGAAGGAGGGATATCCAAGTTCTTGATATGATCCATTAAGATATGATAGGGCCTCTTCCCCCATGCTCATATGGGAATTCAAGGTATCTGTTGAATTTCATAGATTATTTCTCAAGGTTTTGCTTTGTGTATTTTCTCAAACAAAAATATGAAGTCTTTGAGACTTTCAAAATGTTCAAGGCTTTAGTGAGAACAAAAATGGGAATAAAATCAAGGTTTTTAGGACTAAAAATGGAAAGGATTCTATCAACAAGAAATCAAAATATCTATGTCATGAAAATTATATTCAAATGCAACATTATGTGCCCTACACGCCACAACAAAATGGTGTTGCAGAGCACAAGAATAGAGCTCTAAAAGGGATGGAAACATGCATGATGGAGGCAAAGGATTTGTCACCTAAGATATGGGATGGAGCCATAAATTATGTTTCATATTTTCAGAACATATCTCCAAACAAATAATTGGAAGGAAAAACTCCATTTGAAGCTTGGAGTGGTCACAAGCCCAATGTTTCTCATTTCAGGGTTTTTGGATCAAAGGTTTGGGCAAGAATTCCTCCTGAGAAGATAAAGGCCTTGAAAAATCAAAGGAAGTTGTCCATTATGGTTCGATATTATAAATATGAAAAGGGATACAAGATCTTTGATCCCTCATATTAGAAAACATTCATTGAAAGGAGTGTACAGTTTGAAGCAGAGCCCATGCAGGAGATTGAACTAGTATGTAGAAATTCAGGCCTACAGTAGATTAATTTCACCCACAACAATTAACAATTGATCATGCAAAATTATCAACAATGGAGACTGAATATGGAGCTGTAACACAAAATTATATTAACTGAGTGTACAATAGCCAACCCTGTAATAACATAGGCTGCTGAATATATAGAATACATGAGAAAATCGAATGCATAAGGAAGCATCCAAATCTAGCATAAAGCAGGCTTACCCAAAATAGGCAAATCCCCCATAGGTGTAAAACGCTGATCCCAAATCTATCAATGACCCCATGAATTAGCAAGGGCGCATGGGCAAGCTAAAGAGTGGTCAAATGGCAGCTCATACATGCTTTTTCATGGAGGAAAGAGTGGAGGAGGAAGAGGCAACAAAGCTGATTCATCTCACCTAGTCTTGCTTTCCTATGTGCCTTAAAACACTGAAAAAGCAGGCAATAAAGCAGAAAAAGAAGAAGGGCACCTAGGAGGCCAGGAATAAAGTAGATTTGATTCCCAAGGCTTTCCCAAGTGCTCCATGAGTCAATAATGGCAAGTTTGACCTCTATGGATAGGCAATTAGCAACTTGCACATGGTGGGACTCATGGACTAGGCAAATAAGACAAAATAAATGAAATAATGTCTAAGTGGGTAAATACTATGGGTTGATTATTCTAACACCCCCCCAT
>LPNX010231044.1:847497-883348 GCA_001517045.1 Pseudotsuga menziesii | reverse complement strand
CTTGCACATGGTGGGACTCATGGACTAGGCAAATAAGACAAAATAAATGAAATAATGTCTAAGTGGGTAAATACTATGGGTTGATTATTCTAACATAGTAAAGGGGGAATGCTCACATCGTCCACTCCATGATGATGTAAGTGATGCTTATTTATCTATTTTTTCTGATTCTTATGTTGATAATGATGATTATGAATACATTAATTTATATAATTACTCACCCATAAGGACAAAGTGGGATAATAAAACCATACAAGTAACCGGTGATCTTGCTGGAGATCCACTAGACTTCACGAAGACTTAGATATCGATTTCATAATATTTTCTCTACTTGTGAATTGAATAATTTAGAGATATTATTTATTATGGTTGTATATTATCCTCAATCATATCATGAAGCATCACTTTACCCAATATTTAAAACAACCACGCAATAAGAGTTCAATTCTTTGCAAGACAATGAAACTTGGGAGTTGGTTTCCGATACCTTCCAAGAGGAAACTAGTGCAATGTAAGTGGGTCTATAGGACCAAGGTGGATGTATATGGTTCATATATTAAGTACAATTCTATTTTTGTTGAAAAAATATTCTCTCAAGTCCAAGGAGTGGACTATATAGAGACATTCACACCGGTTTCAACGATGGACTCAATCAGACTTGTTTTGGCCATTGCTACATCTAAGCGATGGGAGATTCACCACATGGATGTAAGGAATTAATTTATTCATGGTGATATTCGTGAGGATATTTATATGCATCATCTTGAATGTTTCATTCATTATCCTTCACTTTTTTCCAAGTTGAAGAAGTCTCTCTATGGTCTCAAGCAAGCCCCTAGGGCTTGGTATGCTAAGATGGACAACTTTCTTCTTTCACTAGGATTTGAGTGATGAAAATACGATCCTAATGTATATTTGCAGAATGTTGGTGATTTATTTCAGGTCATAGTGCTTCATTTTGATGATATTTGGATCACAAGAATTTGAATTGATGATATAGGTTCAATAAAATCCTCTTTGCATAGTAAGTTTTCTATGACTCACCTTGGATTGTTGAAACAATTTCTTGGCTTGGAGATTGAGAAATATGATGCAAGGATCAAGGTCAGCCAATAAAATTATGCTGCATAATTATTATTGAAGTTCAATATGGATGAATTTAAGGAAACCAAGTTCCCATTCCTTTCAGGAGTGAAAGTAGGTGAATTTGGTTCATCTTCATTGGTAGACAGCTCGTTGTATAGGGAACTAGTTGGGAGCTTGTTGTATCTCACACACTCTCGATTGGATTTGGATTATGAAGTAGGTGTTGTTGAAATATATATAAAGGAGCCTGATTATATCCATTTTAAGGTTGCAAAAAGGATATTTCATTATGTTCAAGGAACCAAACACTTCGAGGTACACTATGCTGCTAGTTCTTCACTAGAACTAGTTGGATTTACTGATTGTGATTGGGATGGAGATTCCATTGATAGAAATTCAATTTCAGGTTATGTAATAATTCTTTCACATGGTCCCATATTCTGGTTAATTGAGAAACACCACACCATATCCCTTTCATCAGCTGAGGTTGAGTACAGAGGAGCAGTGAATGCAACTACACAATGTGTGTGGTTGTAAGGTATTGTTGGAGAACTTCGATTTGCATTTGATTCACCCACAGTCATTTGGTGTGATAATTAAAGCGAAATAAATATTTCCACTGATATATTATAGATAAATTGGACCAAACACATAGATATACACATGCACTACATAAGGATCTTGGTTCATGAGCAGGTGATATCGTTGCAGTATTGCCCATCTACAGAGCAACTGCCGACATCTTCACGAAGAGCTTCACAAAGAAGAAATTCACCTATCTGAGATCACTTATCGGAGTTGGTGATACATGGTGATTACTTATATTCACTATTATATTTAGTTCCATGTCCATTTTTGAGGGGAGGTTTTGATTCGATGAGGTTTTACTCCTTACCTTGGATATATGGACAAATAAATTGTTGTAAGAGATGACTTGAGCCTTAGTTTCCAAGGAATCAATATTGTGTTGTATTTACACTAAGTAAAGGTTAATAGGGAGGGATTTTATATCATTATACCACCTATTACCATGGTCACATACACCTATGAAACATTTTCATTTGTCTTGTACTTATGCTATATGGTCCAAAACTAGGTTATGTTTGTCAAGCAAGGTCCTTTTGGTGTTTTGGACTTGTTAATGCACCCATGCACCCACATTTGATTTTTATTGTTACAAATTCACCATCATTTATGATGTTTTAGTCCTTGGTGCACTCCCACTCCGTAAAACAAGGAAATTGGTTGACCAGAGGCGCATATGCATGGTATTTGGGTGTTTCTGGCTCTTTTGGACCATTTATTGCTTCCTAAAGCCACTCCCACTCACCCACTCACTCCAAAATACCCAAAATACCTTCATTTATGTACTATCATGCTCCATCCACATTTCCACAGGAATTTGTGACCATTTTATGTGGTTAGGGAGCTAATTGGTCCACCTAGGGGGGGTTTGAGGTCCAATTTAAGCTTGCCACATGTATGCATCCAATTTTCCTCCAAAGGCTAAATTTTTTATCATATTGTATAATAATTATGTTCCAGGCATATTTACCTACTGGACAGTGATAATAAACTCAGTTATTGGCACCATTCCTATGTGTTATTTTTTATCTTGTCACTATTTTTCAGCATAATTTATGATTATATTGAGTTGTGAGGATTAATTTATCTCCTATATATTGATGTGAATCATATTTTAACACTTTGTATTTAGTTTTTAGTCAATAGGAAAAAACACACATTGAAGGAATCACAGCTAGGGTCTCTGATCATCATTAGTTCACATCACATGGAAAATCTACTTAAAAAGAATCCACTATGCCCTTGGATCTACAAAAAATTTTGGGTAATCAAAATCTTGTGGTGAATAGTATTTCTCAGACATTTGATGACCACATTTCTATTTCAACTATTTCTATGCCTATTCCAGATTGGTTTTAATTTGTTTATCAAGGCTATGTCAATGACTCTTCATTATCTGAAATCATCCAACCATTGGCCAATAACCATTTTGTTGTACCTCATTAGTCTTGTGATGGTGCTTCTTTGAGATAGAAGGGTTGTTTGGTTCTTCCATAGAGTACATATCTTCACTAGGTTGTCTTCTACGAACTCCATGATTCTCCATCGACAGGGCACTCTAGGTTCCTCAAAACGTATGAACATGTACAACGTATCTTATTTTGGAAGGGAATGAAAAAGGAAATTCAACAAATCATGGTCGAATTTGATACCTTCAAGCCCCAGAAGGGTGAAACAAAACTCCTTTTGAGACTGCATGAATCCTTTCCCAACCCTACATGGATTTGGATAGATATTTGACGGATTTCATTGAAGGGATCCCTAAATATCGAGGGAAGAAAATGGTCTTGGTTGTCGTTAATCTAATTTCCAAATATAGTAATTTTTGTGCCCTCAGCCATCAATATACCTCCTCCTAAATCTCCAAAATTTTCATGGACCAAATATTCCATTTTCATCGAATCCCTTCTTCCATTGTTTTAGACCGTGATGCAACTTTCATAAGTAATTTTTTGACAGAAATATTTTTCCACACTTGCACCAAACTGAAGATAAGTTTAGGGTATCACCCCAAAACAAATGGTCAAACTAAGTTTATCAACAAATGCTTGGAAACATATCGTCGTTGCTTCACCTATGAACACCAAAATCACTGGAAAAAGTGGCTCACTCTCTCTGAATGGTGGTACAATACCTCCTACCACACTGCATCTAAAATGACTCCATATGAATAATTTGATGGTCAAGAACCACCAGTGCTCCTTCCATTCACCCACAATAGATCACAAGTTTAGGAAGTTGACATAGTTCTCTGAAACCAAGATCAGATTCTTCACATTTTGTAGGATAATGTTCACATGGAAATGTTGATGTAATTGTAACTTCGGAATGTACTCACTTGTATTTCTTATGTATTGTAACCCGATGTTTATTTTGGGATGTATTGTAATGTACTTGAGTCATTTCATGCCTCGATGTTCCTATCGGGAGTTTCTATAATGTAATCAAGTCATGTCAAGTCAAGGTGGGTAACCCTCCTATTGTCTAAGGGTTAAAGTCCCCACAGTTTCATGGCACTAGGGTTATTAGACTCTCCTAGAGAGGTCGGCCCTAGTAGGGTTTAGTCAAGTCAAGAATTAGTATAAATAGAGAGATGGACTCTCTATTTATCACACACTCATCCACACACAATTGTAGCGCATAGATGAGGAAAAGAAAGACACTGGGGCAAGGAAGAAAGAGGTTACTTTTGTCAGGAGATCATCTTACTGTTTTGGGGTTTTACTTTTGGTTCTGATTCTATCTCTGAGGAATTTGTGGGGTTTTCTCCATTTATGGTTTCCCCGATGAAAAAAATTGTGTTCATTGTCTCTTTTGTTTTTACTGTGCTTGTTGTTCTCTCAGTTATAGATCCTAATGTTATGCTAGCTTAATGTTAAAAATATAACATGGTATCAGAGCTAACCTGAGAAGAAGACACTGTGCAGCTGCGGGAACTAAGGATTCCTACTTTGTGGATCTCTCTCCACAGATTTTGAGAAAAAATAGGGTGGAATAACTCTCCTCCCTAGGTTGCATATTTCTGTCGAATTAGAATCCAATTCTGAGGTTTTTCAGTTTTGGACTCGACACTGCTGTCTGAAATTAGGCTTTTCATAGAAGAGGAATTTTTCAATGATCCCATGCCTGGATTAATATCCTCCCCAAAATCAAAGTTAGGGATCAAATTCAAAGCATTTGGTTGGAAAGAAATCTGAAAAAGAAAAAACCTAATTTGCTCCTGAACCAACACTGCAGGATTTTAGCTCCAAATCTGGATCCGACATCTTGACCTGGTAAGATCTAAATATTTTGTATTTCCATTTGAGTTTCTCAGTTAAGACGTCTCCTAATACCAATCTTGATGAAAAGATTGAGGGAGCTGATAACTTATGAGCCTGGAAGTATAGGATCTCCCTGGTCCTTGAAGAAAATGAGTTGGACTCCGATATCAATGAGGAGGTTTCAGTTCCAGAGGGAGATGAGGCTAAGACCTTACACAAGAAGAAGTTGGTTATGGAAAAGAGGATCATTGTTGATTCTATCAAGGATCACCTCATACCACAAGTGTCCTCCCTCAAGACACCTAAATATATGTTTTATTCCCTAACCAAATTGTTTGAAGGGAAGAACATAAACCCAAAGATGACTCTAAGAAACCAACTGAAGAATGTGAAGATTCAGAATGTAGAGACTATCCAGTATTACTTCACTAGAGTTTCTCAGATCAAGGAACAACTGGAAGCAGTAGATGAAGAAGTGGAGAATGCCGATATTGCAATGACCACCTTGAATGGTCTCCCTAGGTCATGGGACTCTTTCATTCAAGGGATCTGTGCTAGAAAGAAGTTAGTCAGGTTCAGCAGACTCTGGGAAGAATGATCACAAGAAGAATCTTGGATAGCAGCTAGAGAAGAAAATATGGGAAGTGAAGATCAAGCTCTCACAGTTCAATCCAAGAAACATAGAAGGGACCATCATCATCATCATTCTAAAGGTAAGCACTCCTCCCACAAGAAATCTCAACTCAGATGTTATACTTGTGATGAAATAGGGAACTTTGCAAGATATTGTCCTAAAAGCAAAAGGAACTCTCACAAGAATAAAAAAAACAAGAGAAGAAATCATGCTCATGCTACAGAGGATGATGAACCTTACACAAAGAAGACCAAATATGAAAGTGAAGATTATTCAAGGGAGGAAGAATATGTTTTGATTTCCGCTCTCACGGGAAACATTACTCATGGAAGCAATGATTGGCTCATAGATAGTGGGGCTTCCAAGCATATGACAGGATTCAAGGAATCCTTTGTGAGATTATCAGAACATGAATCACCTGACAAGGTGAAGCTCGGAGATGACTACCAATATCGAATAAAAGGTAGTGGGGAATCCTCCTATAAGCTAGACTCTGGAAAGTCTATGACAATGAAGGAAGTATTGTTTGTACCAGGACTAAAGAAGAACCTTCTCTCCATATCTGCATTAGATGCAAAAGGAATGAGGGTTGAATTTATAGATGGTCAAGTAATCATGTGGCCAAAAGGAAAGACTATCGATGATGCAGTAGTGATTGGAGAACAAGAAGGAGGATTGTAAAATTTAAGGGCCATCTAGACCAAGCCTTGGTCCATGACACAGTAGAGCCAAATGAGCTTTGGCATAGAAGGCTTGCACATGTGCATTACAGAGCACTACCACTTGCAAGAAAAGTTGTTGAAGGTCTTCCATAAATTCAAGAAAAACATGACAGGGTCTACAAAGGATATGTGAAAGGAAAGAATACAAAGAAGACATTTCAAAGTAGCAAGAGCAAGGCAAAAGGAATCTTGGAAATCATCCACTCCGATGTATGCGGTCATGTCATCAAGTTCTCTAAGTGGGTATGTATACTATGCTTCTTTTTATTGACGACTTTTCTAGGAAGACATGGATTTACTTCATGAAGAACAAATATGAAGTATTCAACAAGTTCAAGGAATTCAAAGCCTTGATTAAGAACCACACTAAAAAGAAGATCAAGACCTTTCGATCAAATAATTGTGGAGAATTCACATCAAATGAATTCAAATAGTTATGCAAAGACTCAGATATTAAGAGGGAGTTGTCCACTCATAATACACAACAAAATGGGATTGCAGAACAGAAGAACAGAAATATCATGGAAGTCGGAAGAGCTATGCTTCATGATCAAGATATTCCTATGCATATTTGGGAATAAGTTACGAGAACAGTGGTGTATGTACAGAACCGTACTCCACACAGAGTACTCAAGAACAAGTCTCCTGAAGAAGTCTTCTCCGGAAATAAACCGAAAGTCAGCCATCTCAGAGAAAAAAATTAGATCCTTCAGGAAAGAAGGGTATATTTGTGGGATACTCTGAATGCTCGAAAGATTACAGAATATGTTTCCTAGGATTCAAGAAGATTGATATAAGTAGGGATGTGACATTTGATGAAGACACAACTTACAACAAATCCAGAAAGAGACCTACTGAAGAACCTGAAGAAGCAAAAGCACCCTGAATTCATGATACAACCATGAACGAAGAAACTCAAGAATAAGATCGAGAATTTGAAGAACCACAAAGACCTGTAGATCCACCTCAGGAGAAGAATCCTCACAAGAGGAAACCTACTTGGGTATGAGAAATTATCCAAGGTGTGGAAAGATATGGGGCTCCAGAAGAGAATCACAGAGAAAGGAAGAGGACCAGATCCTGCTCCGGGTATGTAGATTTGCTATATGATTTCATTGATAAAGAACCTTCCAATTATGAAGAAGCGACAGATTGGAAAGAATGGAAGGATGCTATGATCAAAGAGTATCAATCAATCATGAAAAATGATGTTTAATATGTTGTCCCAATACCAGAGGGGAAGTCAGTTGTAACTTCCAAATGGCTCTACAATATCAAGCATGTTGTAGACGATAGAATAGAAAAATACAAGGCAAGATTTGTGGCTCGTGGTTTCTCATAGAAAGAAGGAATAGACTATGAAGAAACCTTTGGACCTATAGCTAGATACACTTCCATCAGATTAGTACTTTCTCTAGCTAGAGTGATGAAATGGAAGATACACCAAATGGATGTCAAGACTGCTTTATTGAATGGTGTAGTGGAAGAGGAAGTGTACGTAGAGCAGCCACTCAGTTTTTAGACACATGATAGGGAGTCTCATGTGTGTAGATTGAATAAAGCCCTGTACGGTTTGAAACAAGCACCTAGGACATGGTATGACAGAATTGACAACTTTCTATCCGGTTTGGGATTTAACAAGAGTAAAGTAGATTCCAACCTTTACTACAAGGTTGAATATGGCAACCCAGTGATTCTCCTACTATATGTATATGATCTATTTGTAACAGGTATCAATGGGTTGATTGCTGATACGAAGAGAAAGCTTGCTGCCAAGTTCAAAATGAAGGACTTGGGTATGATGCATTATTTTCTAGGCATGGAGGTGTGGTAGAATGGAGATGGAATCTCCTTGGATAAGGGAAGTATGCAATAGAGATCCTGAAGGGGTTTGGGATGATGGACTGCAACGCCATGACCACATCTATGGCATCAAACATAAATCTATTGAGTGATGTTTCATTAGAGGTGGTTGATGCAATGATGTATCATCAGATGATTGGGTCCTTGATGTACCTGATGAACATGAGACAAGACATTTTATTTGTTGTGAACACCTTGAGCTAGTTCTTGACAGATTCGAGACATGTTCACTTGATTGCTGCAAAGCATATTCTGAGGTACCTGAGGGGTACAATTGATTATGGGCTCAAGTACGAGGAAAATTAGAAGATTAACTTGGATGGTTATGTTGATTCATATTGCACAGGTAGTGCCATCGATATGAAGAGCACTTCAGGGTGTTGCTTCAGTATGGGATCAGGTGTGATCTCTTCGTTTAGCAAGAAGCAACACTATGTGGCATTGAGTACAGCTGAAGCAGAGTATGTCGCAACTTGTTCAGCTAGTTGTGAGGCAGTATGGCTAAGGAAGCTACTATCTGATTTATTTGATCTCCAGTTGGATGCTAATTGTATATATTGTGACAACTAGAGTTATGTGAGGTTGTCAGAGAATCCAGTGTTCCATGAAAAGTCAAAGCATATCGAGATCAAATATCACTATATCAGGGATATGGTGCAGAGGGGAGCAGTGAAGCTCCAGTATGTTGCGATGGAGGAATAGATAGCTGATGTGTTGATGAAGCCATTGGATAGGGTGAAGTTTGAGTACTTCAGGGAGAAGCTTGGTGTTATCCAGATCAAGGTTTCCCCCAAGGGAAAATGATGAGACCCAGAGCCATTCTGACATGGTGAGAGGATTAACTTCCTTCCATGGTCAGATGTAAGGGATGAGCCATTCTGTCATGGTGAGCAAATTGGTTCCTTCCATGTCAGATATGAGTGTTGAGCCATTCTGATATGACTATAGGATTGGGTCCTACATGATCAGATATAAGGTTTGTTGCCATTCTTGGAATGGAGGTGCCTGGTTAGTTACCAAAAATACTTGGTCTAGGACCAATGTATTTTTTGAAATGATTGTAAGATGTGGTATTACATGATCAGATGTGATCGCATGCCCATTCTGATGTGATTGAGGGATTGGTTCCCACTTGATCAGATATAAGGGTTGATTCCATTATCTGCAAGAATGGAGGCACCTAGTTAGTTACCAGGTAGCTCAGTCTGGGACTGGGGGCCATTCTGATGTGACTATCGGATTGGTTCCTATAAGATCAGATGTGAGTGCATGCCATTCTGATGAGTAGGTCAGATATAAGTGCTAGGACATTTTGGCGAGTAGGTCAGATATAAGGGCTGATGCCATTCTCTGGAAGAATGGAGGCACCTGGTCAGTTACCAGGTAGCTCAGTCTGGGACTGGGGGCCATTCTTATGTGACTGTAGGATTAGTTCCTACAAGATCAAATGTGAGTGCATGCCATTCTAACGAGTAGGTCATATATAATTGCTAGGCCATTCTAACAAGTAGGTTAGATGTAAGGGCTGGGCCATTCTGACATGAGAGAGGATGAGGTTACTTCCATGGTTAGATGTAAGGGCTAGGACATTCTGACATGGTGAGGGGATTAGGTTCCACTCATGGTCATATGTGAGTGCTGGGCTTGCCTTTCTGACGAGTCAAGGTCATATGTAAGTGTTGGACGGGCCATTCTGACTTAGGGTCAGATATAAGCACTGAGGAAGACCTACATGGAGGCTAGGCCTACACCCACCATGAAAAAGGGATGGCTCTGTAGAACTTCTAGTGACAAGAAGAATCATGAGATAGAACCCATGGTACTGATCCGGATCGAGTGAGGATCTAGATATGGTGATGATTCAGCAGTGATGATATAGATTGAGTGATGATCCATATCCAGTGATCATGTCCAGTGATGATCCAGATCCAGTGATGATGCCCAATGATGATCCAGATCGAGTAAGGATCCTGATCCAGTGATGATCCAAATCGAGTGATGATCCAGATCCAATGATGATATCCACTGATGATCCATATCAAGTGATGATCTAGATTCCATAATGAAATATGACTTGAAGATGAAGAGGACTTGAAGATGAATATGACTTGAAGATGAAGATGACGAGAGCTTGATGATGACCCAGATGATACAGAGAAGAAGAATTGTGCTATTAAAATGTGTCGAGAGAATACCTTCCTAGTTAAGAGGGAATGTTGATGTAATTGTAACTTCAGAATGTATTCACTTGTATTTCTTATGTATTGTAACCCGATGTTTATTCCAGGATGTATTGTAATATACTCGAGTCATGTCATGCCCCGATGTTCCTATCAGGAGTTTCTATAATGTAATCAAGTCATGTCAAGTCAAGCTAGGTAACCCTCCTATTGTCTAAGGGTTAAAGTCCTCGCAGTTCTGGGGCTCTAGGGTTATTAGACTCTCCTAGAGAGGTCAGCCCTAGTAGGGTTTAGTCAAGTCAGGAATTAGTATAAATAGAGAGCTCGCCTCTCTATTTATCACACACTCATCCACACTCAGCGCTAGCATAGTTGAACAAGAGAAATACACTAGGGAAAGGAGAAAGAGGTTACTGCTGTTGGGAGATCATCTTACTGTTTTGGGGTTTTACTTTTGGTGTTGATTACATCTCTGAGGAAATTGTGGGGTTTTCTCCATTTATGGTTTCCCCGAGGAAAAATACTGTGTTCATTGTCTCTTGTGTTTGATTGCTATGGTTGTTGTTCTCTCAGTTAAAGATCCTAATGTTATGCTAGCTTAATGTTAAAAATATAACAGGAAAGAAACCGAATGAAACAACAAGATGGTCAACATTGTTCTGAGCACACTTTTCAAGTCAGTGATATGTTTTTTTTTCATATACATCCTTACAAGCAATCCTTCCTACAACTTAAAGGGAATCATAAGTCAAATCCAAAGTTCTATGAGACATATAAGGTTCTTCAGAAGATTGGGTCCGTTGCTTATAAACTGGAACTTCCTCCTTCTACTCATGTTCACCCAATATTTCATGTATCTTGTCTTAAGAAAGTTATTGGCACCAACATTAGAGCACAAACTGTTTTACCAAAAATAGATAATTAAGGATCCATCATTTTGGAGCCAGAGGCCATCCTCAGCAGGCGAACTCGTCATCTTTTCTCTCGATCCAACATAGAGGTATTAATTCAGTAGCACAACATGCAACCAAAGGATGCTACATGGGAACCACTCATTCAGATTCAACAAAAATTTCCACATCTAAAGCTTTGCGGACAAATCTTTTCTAAGACGAAGGGGATGTTGTGAACCTGTGTCAACCCTTCTCTTTACTTTGTTAGTATATTGTTGTTGGACTCATATGCTTTGTAAGTTGTCCCATGAGTATATTGTATTATCCCACATTCATGGGGAGTAATGTATTAAGGTCAATGAAGGCATCCACGAGTTATTTGTATTAAGCTTTCTCAAAGGAGGTCTTCCCCTCAAAGTGGCCTGTGATCAATAAAATTCCTTCTGTGCTTTTGTATTTTGGTTATATCGTGCATTTTCATTATTATTGTATGCAGTTTCTCACACATATAATTAAGTAACTCAATAAAAAAAACTCTAAAATGCAACAAAATAAACTTTGAAGAAACAAATTCTATCAAATAGATTTGAAAAAAATAAAGATTTCAATTTTTTTTATGGTGGGTGTGGAACTGCATTCAGGTATTTTGTGTTCTCGACGTTTCGATCTCTACTCTGAGATCATCTTCAGAAAACCAATAGAAACTTGGTGAAGAATGATAATTGCCCAATTTCGTTTAAAGAAGGAATATTTTTGTTTCATAAAATTTTAAAATTTTGATTTTAATTAGGTTGGTTTGGTTAGTATTATATTAATTTAAATTATTAAGGTGAATTAGAGTATTTTATTTTTTTATAAATTTTTTTAATAATTAAATTTTTTAAACCTAAAAATGTTGTTTTGTGAATAAATCAATATTAATGTTTAAAGTTAAAAATATTCTAATTAAGGTTTTAATAAAGTTATGAAAATATATTAATGTTATGATTTTAGGTTTTAATCTTTTCAATTTTTATTATGATAAGGTTTTTATTTTAAAAAACCTTGTTTCAATTTAGAATTTAAAGTTAATTATTAAGGGTATAAAATGTATTATAAAGTAAATAAACCTAAAATTTTTGATTTCATATCTCAAACTTTTAATGTTTAAAGCCTTTTCTAATTTTAACCATTATTATTAATATTATAACAAATTAGTTTAGGAACCTGGGTTTAAAAGTTTAAAGAGGTTTTTATTTAAAATTTAAAATTTAAATTTTAACTGTTATTTAAATAAAATCATTAATTATAATTGTTTATCATAATTTTTTTTGTTTTATAATAATATTGTTTTAAAAGTTTAAAAAGGTTTTCGGTTAAAATTTTTAAAATTTTGAACTTGTTTATCATAATTTTTTTTGTTTTATAATAATATTGTTTTAAAAGTTTAAAAAGGTTTTCGGTTAAAATTTTTAAAATTTTGAACTTAATTTTAAATGTTTTGTACATAAAATTATTAAATATAAATGTTGTTTATAAATTTTTTTGTTAGTTTGAATTTTTAAAAAAGTTAGTTAGTTTGATTGTTGTTATTTATCTTCAGGTCGTGAGGAAGGGGTTTCCAGGTGTCATTGAGTTTAGTGCCGTCGTCTCTATTAAGGAAGTCTATGGCGATGATAATTTCTATTTTTTCTTTGACTTTTCGTTTAGTTAAGCTCTCGTCTTTAGCGATGACTCTGGATTTTTCAAGGTAGATCTGGTTTTTGGTAAAGTGAGAATGTTCATCCAGTGGTGATTTCTTATGCCTGCTGTGTCTTATATCGGCACCGTGTTCCTTGAATATTTCCTTCATATATTGTCCAGTTTCATCGATGTATTCTATCCCGCAAGAACATGGGATTGAGTAGACGCATTTGTAAGCACCTGCATCGATAGGGTCTTTCAATGAATCGACCATTTTTTCTGATTAAATGGTCGATTCATTTAAAGACCCTATCGATCCAGGTGCTTACAAAGGCGTCTACTCAATCCCATGTTCTTGCGGGATAGAATACATCGGTGAAACTGGACGATCTATGAAGACAAGATTCAAGGAACACGGGGTTGATATAAGACACGTCAGGAATAAGAAATCAACACTGGCCGAACATTCTCACTCTACCAAACACCAGATCTGCCTTGAAAAAGGCAGAGTCATCGCTAAAGAGGAGAGACTAACTAAACAAAAAGTCAGAGAGAAAATACAAATTAACATCGCTCTAGACGACCTTAATAGAGACGGTGACACTAAACTCAGTGACACCTAGAAACCCCTTCTTCACGAGCTTAAGATAAATAACAACAATCAAACTAACTAACTTTTAAAGAATTCAAACTAACTAAATATTTTTATAAAAAACATTTAAATTTAATAATTTTATGTAAAAAATATTTAAAATTAAATTCAAAATTTAAAATATTTTAAACAAAAACCTTTTTAAACTTTTAAAAGAAAATTATTATAAAACAAACAAACAAACTAAATTTTTTTATAATAAACAATTATAATTAATGATTTTATTTAAAACGTTTAAAATTTAAATTTAAAATTTTAAACAAAAACTGCTTTAAACTTTTAAACCTAGGATCTTAAACTAATTTGTTATAATATTAAAATTTTAAACAAAAACCGCTTTAAACTTTTAAACCGAGGATCTTAAACTAATTTGTTATAATATTAATAATAATGGTTAAAAGTAGAAAAGGCTTTAGACATTAAAAGCTTCAAATATGAAATAAATTTTTCTAGGTTTATTTACTTTATAATACATTTTATACTCTTAATATTTAACTTTAAATTCTAAATTGAAACAAGGTTTTTAAAAATAAAAAACCTTATAATAAAAAAATTTTAAAAAGGGAAAAACCTAAAATCATAACATTAATATATTTTCATAACTTTATTAAAACCTTAATTAGAATAATTTTAACTTTAAACATTAATATTGATTTATTTACAAAACAACATGTTTAGGTTTAAAACTTTAATTAATAATTTTTTTTATTAAAAATAAAAAACCGTAATTCACCTTAATAATTAAAATTAATATAATACTAACCAAAGTGACCTAATTAAAATTAAAATTTTAAATTTTTTATGAAACACAAATATTCCATATTTAAACGCAATTGGGCAATTATCATTCTTCACCAAGCTTCTATTGGTCTCCTAATGATTATGTCATAGTAGAGATCGAAATGTCAAGAACATGAAATACCTGGATATAGTTCCACACCCACTAGTTTTAGTCCTGTGTATGGCTAATTTGTTTAATAATTTTTTTTTTATGTGAAAAAAGTTTCATTATATAAATGAGAAATTGTCTATATACCTACATCACAAGGAATATTTAAATACAAACGGCCAAAAGAATATGTGCTTGGCCTCTTCAATGAAAAGAAAGTGTTAGTTCATAATTACAGTGAAACATTGAGCATTTGTACAACAAGATAGATGCTTAATTAATAATTCTCTACTTTATGTTTTTTCAAGGCCACTTCCTAGCTAAGATAGACCTGGGGACAATGTTTCTCATCCTATACAAGAGAAGAGATAGGGACAAAAGTATCTAGAGTTGCATTTGTACATATGAGAGATGCTCAATTGGAACTGCTCCAATTTATCTTTTTTCAAGGCCACTTCGTGGGACAGATAGGGACAAAAGTAGCTTAGTAGCAATGATAGGACAAAAACAACCACAAACAAGAAATAGGGACACATGCTGGAACATATTTCCCATCTAGAACTGGGTGAACAATCTTTGCATAAGGTTCCAAGTGTTTAGTGTAATTTGTTCCATGTGAAATTGGCTCTAGTTCCTAGTCTAGTGTCTTGGATTTTAGTTTGTCCACATTTGACCCACTTAGACTAGTGGTTATGCCATAAAATCTTGTTTTTCCCTTACCCACTCTTTTTCTTGCTCTATGGATTCAATGTGCCCATATATGCTACATTTATGGGGTAGTTATTGCATTTCCCTTTTTATCATGTCCCCATCCAAATAAAACTACTAGCAAACAATGTTTCACCAACCTACTAGTTCCCTAGGTTGAGGTGGAGGCATACAAGTTTGTAATAAGGGAGATATGAGATGCAAGAGAACCAAATTTTACCATATACACATTAAATTGGGTCATGTAAACAATAAATGTGGAGAAAAAAAAGTATTATTGTTTCATGGAGACACTTGGAGGCTCATGGAGTCTTTGGGTGGCTATATTCCTCCCTAAACTTGTCATAACCTACCTCTAAATTCAAAATTATGGGGAATGGAACGGTATTGGGAGGTGAAGGGATATGGAGTTTCCTTTTCATGTTTCCTAATGATAGTATCCCTCCATTAGAAAATCAGACTGGAGACATTAAAAATGGAATAGAAGATGGTGAAGAAGTTAATTCTGAGTACCAGAGGATTAGGGAAAAAATATGATTAAGAGATATGGAGGATATGGAGGATAAGGTGATCTTAAAACATTCCCTAGGTCATATATTGGATATATGACTAAAATTTTATGAAAGAGTTTGAATTGTTGGAAGGCCAACATGGGATCAAGTCAACACCAGTGAATAGTAATAGTACACCTCATGCTGAGAAGAATACCTATGGGGAAGTTATTTTCTCAAATACTGGACCTCACAACCGACCACATGAATTCAAGAATTAGACCAAACCTGCAACTCCTAAGTTTTTAGAGTCTAAATAGAGCCTTGACCCCACTTATGGTGTGAAGGGAGAAACAAATGATTGGGAACAACTTAGTGAAGAATGTAGGAAAGTTTTACCTTTCCATGAGTTGTTCAGGGCCTTTCATAAACTTAAGCAAGGATGAAGTGGGAATAAGACACCTTCTCTAAATCAAGAATTAAATTATACTATTGGAAAAGTAACTATTCCTTTATTTGATGTTTCTTGTGAGAATTGCTTCATAGTGAGATCTAGGAGCTAGAGAAATATTCACAATCAAAGTATTTGAAAAAATATGCAAGAGAACAACAAAAGAGAATGAAATAACACATGTGAATGATGCCAATAACTTATATTTCTCTTAGTGTACATATTTTATATGTATATGGTACATATTTATAATACATTGTGGAAAATTCGTGAGCCCTTGGAGGCCATGTGAATGCATACACGTGTCATGATAGGATTTGACACCTAAAACCCCCTAGGTTGACCAATAGGCTGCCAAACCTAACAAAATAGTCACAAATACATGTGTCAACATGTAAGGAGGCATAAATGCAAGCATGCAAGGAATGGGTGCACACAATTGTGAGTGGGTGAGTCTCTAGGAGCCAATAAATGACCAAGAAGACTACAAAAGAACCACATTCACACACTAGCACCCTTAGTCAAAGAATAAGTGGTTTGTAATCAATGTAGGCACCTAGAATGTCAGGATGATCAAACGAGAGTGCCTAAACTATTATTATGATCAAATTGGAGCACCTCAACTATGATTTAATGAGAAAGAAACACCTATTTGACCAATATTGATGAGTATAGCCTAAGTAGGATCATATAACACAAGCACAAGGCAAATGGAAATTAATCCTAAGTGTAAGACCATGGTACTAAGGTAGATTATTTTCTCTAACACCCCCCCTTAAGCCTAACTTAGTACAACTTATATAAAATGATTTATTAAGGCCTTGGCAACTAAGGAACGTGTCACCTTTTACAACAAAAATTTATTAGTCCATGTAATCGAGGTAGGGAGGAAAAAATCATGGGACAAAACCTCCCCTAAAAAATGGACATAACATATATGATCAAAAAAAATTTCAATAGGTCCTCTTCTTCACTTGGATGAGCTGAAAGAACAACTTCTTGGTGAAGATGTTGTGGATGCTAAGATCATGCATAAATGCATCAAGGTGTTGTAGACAAAGATCATGTGGAGAGGCCCTTTGATGGTCGTAATTTGATGATGGAGGAGAATCATAAGAATGTATTTTGATGCAAGAATACTATGATATAGAATCATAATCAACCATGGAAAATATATCTCTACAAACTATTTCCCAAATAACATAAAAAAATTCAACAAAATCTGCCTCATGTGTAGCTGCCATATCATGAATAAAACCATGAATCTTCTTCCCAATTTGATGAAGCACCTTCATAAATATGTAACAAAATTCACAAGGCTCTGAAATATCAGAATATATTTCATATACAACAGAAAATATTAGAGGTATGGTGTCTCTATTATGGATAGAAACTTCCTATGGCCTGGGGTGTACTACAACATACAACTTTGACACTAGAAATCAATATTCCCCAATATGAAAGAGAAACCAAACATCTAACACTAAGGGATACCAAATCGTACCTTGTTCTTGATGCTTGAAGTATATCCCCGTTGATCTTTCCAATTCATGCTTGTATTATCAATTCGCTCTCAACAACAATAAACAAGACAAGCATGCTATATAACAGTGTGTTAGACCTACTTTAGCATATATATTCAATAATGCATAAACAATTAAACACATTCATGTATTCAATATTCATATTCAATTGCACATAATTGGGTAGGAAAATATATTTTTATTAATAAAATCAGAGATTACAATAGTGACAACCTTTGTCGGCATGGTTATGAACCAGAGAAACCAAGTCCTCCACCTGGGCCTCCACCACCTCAATCCTCCATCTCTCAATAGAAAGCTCACAAGAAAATGCAAGATTGGGAAGAACAAAAAGTGATCCAAAGGGACAAAGGGATGTAGACTCAAGTATATGAAAACTGTGGAAACAATTGACTATAGTTTACTTTCTCTTCAATTCCTCCTCTTCAATGTATCCAAGGCGTCCCTTATATAGCACTCAAAAAGGGTAATGGATAGTCGAATCCGAGCGTTCTCAAGGAATTTGGAAGGCCAAGAGTCAATTTATTAGGAATCCTATGAGGAAAAATTCAAAAATGTTTGGAATTATGCACACATCCTGATGTACGTGGGTTTGAGGTCAAAAGTCATGTGTACACGCGAGTATGGGATTAAAAGTTGCATACAACAATAAACAGGGTTTTTTAAGGAATGAACTTGGAACATCAAAGGATAATATGAGTCCATGGGGTCTAAAGAGTCTGCAGAGGGACAGGGATGGACATCAATATGTGATCAACCATGTGTGGTAAAATCAGCTATAAAAAATAACCCCTAATGTGTGAGGTTAGAGGGGTAATCTGATGGCCGAAATACATTATAAAATCCATCCCATAAGTGGAGTAATGAAGACCCAGGTGGAAGAAATAGCCACTCATCAGTACAATAGAATGATAAATCTTTGCATATGACTACAAATACATAGAGTAGTCCCATATACATAAGAGTACAATGGCCATGAATATGCATGATATACAAAATGTGACATGTGTGGTCATCGCCACGTACAATATACAATAGATCAGAATATCCAAAGTGGATGAATATGTACAATAGATCAAGATCTCCATAATGACTAAAGATACACAATGGATCAAGATCTCCATAATAGCCGAAGATATTTATTATACACTGGAATCAAATCACGAGAGCTGAAATCTCATGAATACTGGCACGATCAAGGATGTAGCATATATGGAATGCCACCATGCTGGAAGGTATTCTACATGAACCACTATGAGTACATGTTCTACTATGTGAATAGATGTGTCGAGGTCGAACATAGTAGTCCATCGTCTGATTACCGGTCAATGATGTATACTGTTAACAGATGCAAGATCGCCCATCGATAATGAAAATGGGAATCAAGGTACAGACTGCAATCTAACAAGTCCAAATATATGTGTTTAGGTCAAACACTTGGAATAATCCATCGATCAAGGGACATTGATGTATTCCCAAGCAAAATTGTCGATGGTGAGAGAACCGACCACTGATGACTGTAAGTCTCAAGGCACTCAAATGAATCTATAATCCTATTCTAGAATAAATGATCTAATTTCAATGGAATGGAATTTACTAGAAGGAGGGAATTAAGGAATCCCCCATCAACCAACACGAGGTACTCAACAATGCTGTATAATGTGGAAGAAAAATATTTGCACGAACCAGTAATAGTACTGGGAATGGACGACATGCAAAGTCAATATAATTGAGGAATGGGCGATTCAAGTTTCAACTTCCTTTGAACAAGAGCATAAAAGTGAATGGTGACTGAAGTTAGGTAGCATGGACTTGATATGCAAATTGGGACATCTCTGTGACACAAGAGACATCAACAGAGGCTCCATAGGGACTGGAATCTTAACCAATCAATGGAGATAAACTCAGAGTAATGAGTACAGCTCCTAAAGTCAAACTAATACCCAACCAATAGATGTGATACACAGTGCTCTATTTGAAGGCGACACAACTCAACTGCTGCCAAAGATGACATCTTTTCCTGTCCATATTTTTTGGTTTTTTTATTTTTTTGGACTTTTTCAAATATTTTGAAAATCTTGAAAAAGAATAAAAGAGATTTATAGTACAAATCTAGGAAGAGATGAGTGTCAAGGGGAAAGAAAACTAGTTCCAAGTAGTGGAACATTCCTATGCTCAATGCAAGGATATATTTGCATGATAATGACACTCAGGTGAAGGTATCCTCCCAATAAAAGGGATGATCAAGCTACAAAAGATATGTAAAAGGGATTTGCTTGACTAGACATGAGACAAGCTCGAGCTATATGGCTGATAACTCAAAGTTAGGGATTTGACATAAAGCTCAAGAAGGCATGAAAAAATCACAAAAATGCATTTACAAATTTATATATACAAGGGAGTCCCAAGGGAAATGGACAGCATAAAGTTTAAGAGGAGTATGAAGCTCTTGCTCAAAGACATGGCAGAACTAAAAGGACTCCCACAACCTAAAGGAGAAATGTAGGCATGGGAACCGAATGCAATATGGGATCTAACTAGGGTACCCATGTATGGGAAAGATATACCATTCACATAACGCAACTTATAACAACAACAAGAACATTCTGTGACATCATGGAACGGGTTCGTACCTAAGGTTAAGAGGAAATGGTCATAAGGTCAAAAAAAATGCAGGCAGATGTGAAATCCTAACCTATATGCCAGTTTAGACATGATAGTTGTAATAGAAATGAACGGGTCGAAGTCTTGGTCAAACCGCCCTAAAAAAGGGCTCTTATAACATCATATTAGTCCAAACTGTCCAAAATGGTAAGAAACGGGTAAAAAACTATAGGAAGTGGATAAAAATTTGAAATTTTTTTTCTATAAAATATTGAAAAATTGAATATTTTCATACCATTTTAAAAATTCACCCACCATAGTGCAATTGTATCCAACATTTCAAGAGCTGATTCCAAGAGCATCATCCAGCGAAATCACTCCGCGTTTGGTCCAGGTAGTTAGCCAAGCCCTTCTCTTTCACTTTCATGCAAATTTTTTTAATTTTAGTGGTGAAATTTTTTGTTTAGGCCACCCGAAAATGTGCATTATGGCCCACACAAAAACTGGGTCTTTTTCTACCTATAGTCCCGGGTATATGCGGAAAAGACCACGATAGCTGCGTATATACATGGTTGTTTTGAAAACAGTCACGTTTAGGGCCGCAAATGTGATTTTCAAAGTGAAATACTAATGAAACTCATAAAATTTTGTGGAGGATGGTGCTAGAATGGAGAGAGAGGGAACATGGTGATGTTGAAGAGGTAGTACAAGGAGATATAATGGCTCAACAAGTGCTGAGGACTTGTGGGTTGTATAAATTTTTCTGCCTTGGAAACTTAAGAGCCAAGCCAAGGCTACTCTAGCTGTTAGTAGACTACTGGGATCCAGATTCTGAAACCGGGGATGATTTTAGGGGTGAATTTTAGCATAGTGGGATATTTTTCCATGTTTTTGTCCCAAAAAAGATTCGCCATTTTGCATTTTTTGAAGCTTGGTTTCACCCAATTTTGATGGGGTAAAATTTTTTCACCCTAAAAAATGCCAAATTATTTTATAAACAATATCA
This sequence comes from Pseudotsuga menziesii, assembly GCA_001517045.1. Taxonomy (NCBI): domain Eukaryota; kingdom Viridiplantae; phylum Streptophyta; class Pinopsida; order Pinales; family Pinaceae; genus Pseudotsuga; species Pseudotsuga menziesii. Next base: position 862,115 of record LPNX010231044.1, on the reverse strand, counting down.
AATCCATGGAAATTAAAATATTTTTTGCAAAATATCGCCAATCATTTTATAGTTGTCATTTTAAGAATTGGTAATATTCACCAAAATTTATACACTTTTAAATAAGTATGGTTCCTTAAAACCATCCATGTCTAAAACCTTTCAGTTGGATGGGATGTCACTTAGCATTGAGGTTGAGGACATGTATTTTCTCCCAGGTTTGTCCCGATGAGAGGAGATGGTGAATATTTGATCCCATGGGCCAGGAGGTGGGCTAACTATAGAGGAATACATAGTTGTGTATTTCCTTCCTAATATAGAGAAGGTTGGGAGTCAAATCCCGATAAATGCAGTTCAGAACCTGGGGATGAAAGCTATACTATTGGCATTAGGCAGGACCATAGGTTTAGCATCACTCCATAAGGCCTCAAGGCCAATGATTTTCTATGCAGTAGAGTGTACATGACCCATGATATATGACTAGAGTACCTCGCTGCTAAGCAACATGAAGTAGCAACTCAGTGACTGCAAGATGGGAAGGATTCAAAACTTTGGGTTTGGCAGCATACTGAGTGCATTATTTTTTGAGAGGGTACCGAGGAAAAACCCTAGAGTTGACATTTCTCCACACGGAGTCAAGGATCCAGCTCAGCTATGCTGGGCCCATGTCATGCGGAGACTGGGATGGGGAAGGGTATCCAACCCCTATCCATTAGACTTCTTCCTCTGGTAGCGGAGATAGATCATCGCTGTCACATACCCCAATTTTGTAAAATAATGTTAATTGTTTTAATTATATTTCCTAATACATTATGTTAAAATTAATGCTAAGTAAGAACTGATGACTCCGCAGAATCAAAATAAGTGGAATGTAATTCTAAATATTTTATTATTAATAAAAAAAATGTGGAGACAACAGCATGGGAGAGGTGTTAATAAGAGGTTACTGGTCAAACTGGTGGAAGGAACTAGGTGGAGGGAAAATTACAAGTGGTAGCCTCCTCAAACACTTCCTATGTTGCAGGTGGCAACTTCCCTACATTTGGGGTCATGATCCCCCAAGAAAGTGGGATCAAAGCAGGTGGCTCAATAAATGACAACTAACCCAAAAAGACCTAGGCAATGTTTTAAAAGTACCCAATGAATAGAGCTAGGGTTGCTCAGATATTTTCCTGAGAAGAATCATTCAGGTGGAATGTTATTCAGGAAATTCATTTGGGAAAAAGGTGAAAAACAATAAGGAAGTTGTTCTGAGAGGAATGCTGCAGTAACTTGGTTTATTACAACTTGTTAGCTGGGAGAACTTACTGATAAGTTCAGAATTGATACTGAGTTTGAAGACTGGTATTTGACTATTGCTGCACCTAGTTCCAGCCAGGGAGACCAGAGCAAGCTCGGGGGTCCTGAGGAGTCGTTGTTTGAGCGCTCTCCAGGAGTTGGTAGGGAGGAACGGCCTCCCATTGCTGTTTTTTCCCCAGTTCTAGAACAGGTTCTGCCATCTATTAAATCTTTGTTTTAATATATGTTTATGATTAAATGTTAGATTTGTAGTTTATGGTATAAGAAATTAGATGGATTAGTAATGGAGTGTTCTCAGTTTATTCGGTAAAAAAATATTTTCGATGAGAATTACAACCCCACCTATGGTTTTCCACATATGGAATGACCAGACCGTACTCCAGCATAGGGGTGAATTTACAAATAAAAACAGTATGATGAAAACACAGAATAGTATGTAATGGAATCATAGAGTAGTTTATTTGTGTTGATTTTTAGAAGAAATATCTTGGTATCAGGAGTAGCATTATTTTGTACAGAAAACTGTCAAATCTTTTAGAACAGAGAAATAAATTGAATTGTTTATGGATAATAGTATGTACTAATAGAGAAAACAGTTCTTGATACTATAGTTACTATCAGTAAATTTAATTGCCTATTTAAATATCAACGAAGAGTAGCTAAAGTCTCTATTTATTCCTACAGGTATTTTAGTATAGCAGAAATTACTTTTGAAAAATAATATATGTTATTCATTTATTTATGTTTTACTTAGTTAAGCTTAAATAAAAACATATAACTGCTAACCTATACTATTTAAGCTATTAACAGTGTAGAACTTGATTAGTTCTTTTACTTATTTTTCTTTACAAACATTAAGTTGTAATATAATTCAGAAAGTAATTCTACAAAGTAATTAATACAGTAAGTATAAGAAACTGATAATAACATGCTATTTTTATTCTATGAGTATAAATAAAGCAAAGAACGAATTACTATTACCATATAAACTTACAAAGGAAACTAAGTATAAATAACAATGAAAGTAATAGTACTTCAGTTAAGGTAACAACGTTATTACAATAAATAATAGTTACTACCCAATTATTTTACTTTATAAAGATAGCATTATCAGGTAATTACAGTAATACCTTAATTTATTCTTGTAAACCAAAATTATAATATAGATTCTGTACTCCAGAATAACTGACAGCTACATAGTAATTTTCTTTTATACACCCATCTATTCCATTCTGAAGGGTAACAATTTCTACGTAACTATTTATCTTTAGAAATACAGTAAGTCAAATATATAAACATTGTACAAAAAATATTAGCATTTAATTATAAAAATACTACAGATAAATAAATCAAGTATATTATCACACAGGATATAAATAACAGTGTAGAAGGTTCGAACTATCGAGCTTAACAAATATTGTAATACTTAATTAATAACCCCACAGTTTACAAAAGAGTATTACAAATTTACAATGATTTTTAAAAGAAGAGGCTGTACGTATTTCTCTTACTATCAATTTAGGGTTTAACCCTATTAATCCAAAATATATAATTAAATCAACAACTGTGGAGCCAATACCGTATTTTTACTCACGGCTGTATTAAAAATCAACAGAGTAATCCGAGCCTCAAATACTATAATTATAATATAAATAAACATATAAATTTCAGTGCTGTAACATAAACAAAGAAGTATAGAAAATAAAAACAGTATTAATAACTTGTATGATGGAATTAGGGTGAAAAACCTGTAAGTTCAAAGTAACAACAGAAGTAGAAGTCGGGGTCATAACCCTTTTTCAAAGTTTGGCTCATGGCCTCGTGTTTACATAGTCAAGATAAATAAAAGGTTGCACGGCTCTTCAAAGCCCTCGACCTCTGCACGTATTAGAGAGCATGGCATGATTGCCTTCTATCTCTTCTACTTAATATAGGACACTTAAACACAAAAAGGGAAACTAACATATTCAATCTCGGCCGAAGTCGGAGCACCCTCGCATAGTGTAGGGGTTTCTTCCACTAACTCAAAGTAACGAACAGTTTAACAAGACAAACTGAAGCTGCAAGGGTTACTGGCCTCATTGCGCCAACCCTCAAAAGTTCCAAAGGAACCCCACAAAGAGAAAGAGCCATGGTGTAACCAGGCTTACCAGAACTTGTAACTGCTGCTCAATCATTATACCAGAAGCCGCGTAGGAAGGAGAGCCAAGACCTATAACCATAAGGAAAACCGTAATGTTAGAATTTTGTAAGCTGGATAATAAATTTATAGTTAAAACAAACAACGAAGATGAAGAAATATTCAGTATCTTTTTACCTATTCTTTTATGGAGGCGCGACCACCAGCAACAGCAAGACAACGACTAACGCGACAAGGTAACCCACTGCGGGAAGGGAGAAGAAGATTAACCCAGCAACACTCAAATGCAATGCAACAGTACAAGACTTCGATCCTCACTGAGGAAGGAGGTTATCTCAATTAAGGGTTTGGGCTGGAGATAGCATGACAGAGAAAAACCTGCAGGAAGAACGACCAACGAATGACCAATAGCAAGGCATGAGATAGGACAAGCTACAAGAAGATAATGAGGTGGAGGTTAACGTTGCAGAGGAGGGATGCAGCAAGGGTGCACCAGCACCATCGTAGAGCGAAATCAGCCAAAGGAGAAGGAAGGAATAATGAGCTAGGGTTTGACTACGGCCCTTTTTAACATGCATGGCCATGGTAATGCCACATTGCCATTAAATATATTTACTTGCGGTGGGTGGATTGATATAGTTCGGAGGAAGTTCCACCCAGCAATGATTTCCAATCATTTTATACATCAAGGTTACTCTTAGCATAGTTGCAAGGTCAGCGTATCACTCCTATGCTGCATGAAAATAACATAAAATCATTACTTCAAACATTTAATCTTGCAATCACTAAGGTCGTGAACACCGTCACAACCAATGCTTGGTAATGTATAATATTCATATAACTTAACAAGAGTAAACCCTCGATTGTTATGGTAGGGTTATCATTATAACATCTCTTGCTAAGAAAATTAATATTCTACATAATTTATTAATGTTTGGAAAAGAGGCGATTCCTCTATAAAGTTTTCTAGAACCAGAAATTAAAGATTAAGATATAATTGATCTTGAACATGATCGATTCTCAAGCCTCTTATTCCCACCTTATACCTTAACTTATGCTTTATGAAATGTTAAGTTCAATCAACATTTGGATTAACATAAAAGTATTTTTGTTTGGAAGATCTTAAAGGAGGATATTAGAGTAAAAACTATGACTTTGGTTCTATTGTTGTTAATAACCTCCATGGCTTATCTATGTTGGTTAGAATAGTAAATTTTGATAGAAAGATACAAAAAGGAGAGTAGTAACTACTATGTGGTGATAGCTCTTGCTTAAGGTAATATGCTTAATCATAATTTATGACTTGATAAGGTTAGGCCACATTTTATTATATAAATGTTTCACCACAATAAAACAGTCAGGCCTTAAAAGGATTTAAGAGATGTAAACTTTTACGAAATATAGTCCCTTAAGGACTTGTCCCGCAGTAAACATAAAGGGGATAGGATAAAACCTTTTCAGTAAGATATATATATATATATATTTAAAGTTAAGCTTCAGTTATTCTTGAAAATAGTTGATGAGTGAATAAGAACTCTATGCATTAACATTAGTATAGTTTTCTTAAAAGCATCTCAAAGCAAAGTTGTAAGCTCTTTTATAACTTCAGAGTTTGAAAATAGAAACAGTAATACCTAAACGTTCTATCAGTTTACATTTACTAAGTAATGTATTCATATACGAATGAAATCATACTATGGATTGTATAGCTATGTTACTCTTACTCTATTATAAATATTTCAGTAAGACATTTTCATACATCACAACTATAATAAATAAGGAATAGTTCTATAATCATCAAGAACCATAAATTACTTCTACTAGAAAGAAGGCCAGTTTTCAAATATACCTCAACAGGCATTGGAAGTTATTTAGCATTTATTTTCTTACTGGGCTTTTCTTTTGCGACGAACTTGTAATTATAGACTTTAGAATTTCGACAAGCAGCACCAAAACCTCTTACCTGTAGTCTATAAGAACAAGAAACTTTCTACATTAGCTCGAAATCTAAGTAAGCCCAGTTTTGCATGACAGTCTCACCTTGTGGTCACAAAGAAAAACAAAGTTAGTAAACTGAAAAGAACTGTTCTATTGCTAAACATAACCAACAGATAATTCAGATATTGAATGTGGTAATATATAACTAATTTAATAATTAGTTTACCGTAATTATGAAAATTATGTCTTTAAATTTTTCAGAAATTTTGGGGTTTTGACATGTGGTATCAGAGCATGGTTCAAATACTATGCCTCAATGCAGCCCAACTAGTTTCCATAGAATAGTAAAATAATATACTAACCTATATTATGTTTTATGTAAAGAACAGAAAATTTATTTTTCTGAAATTTAACAGGCAGAGATGGAGAAGCTAGGAGAATATGCTCGGGAGGAGTCTCCAGACACAGAACCAAGACAAATGCAAAGAGAACCTATGTTAGAAGAGATAACTGCTCACTCCTCATAGCTGTTGCAGACTATAAAGAATCTGAGGACTGAATTGGAATCAGTCAAGTAGGACAATGAGAGGATTTTGAAGACTCAGGAAGAGTTGAACCAAATTTTGATGGAAAAGTTCCCAACTGAAGGAAGGAGCAAAAGATCATAATTTGAGGAGGTTATCCATCAGAAAGGATCTAAAAAGATGAAACTAGCAAAAGCTGAAAGTAGTTCATCATCTGAAGGGTTCATAGAACAACAAAGCTACCACACTACTAGTGACAATAGTGAGGATGAGTTGTATGACAGAAAGAAGAAGTACAGACCATATGAAGAGATTTCAGGGGAGTTTAAAAAGATAAAACTCCCAACTTTCAACAAAGAGACCGAAAAAGGGGAAGAAGCAGAGTCCTGGTTATCCTGGATGAGGAAGTATTTTCATATATACAACTATTCAAATCAGTTGAAGGCAAGAATGGCAATCTATAATCTTTCCAGAAAGGCAAACATATGGTGGCAAGATTTGAAGAGAGTCAAGGGAATCAATGAAAAAGAGGTTAATTGGAGTACCTTTAAAAGGTACTCCAAGAAGAAATTTTTTTCTAAGCAATATTATAAAGAAAGAGATAAAGAATTTTACGAATTGAAGTTAGGTTCAATGACTATGAAGGATTTGAACAGTAAATTCTTAAGCTTGTTGAGGTATGTACCTTACTTGGTAGACGAGAAACCTAAAGTGCAGCGGTTTCTCAGCTGTCTACCATATCACATTAAGGACAAAATTGAGTATGATAACCCAAAGACTCTGGAGGAAGCCATGCAGAAGGCTAATTTCTGTTTTGAGCAGAACAAGAAGAAAGAAGGCTAATCCAACTGGAAGGCTAAGAAAAACAACAGTCAGCCTGAGTTCAAGAAGAAAAAAATTGTACCCCAGAAGAATTTCAAGAATAATAAGAACATAAATTATTCTAACAATAAGAATTTCCAGGGAAATAGAAATGGTACTTCTAATAATTTGAATAATTTCAAAGGCAAATAAGCTGCAAATAACCATGGGAATTTCACTAAGAGCTTTGAACGAAAGGAGCCTGTTAAGTGCTGGGAATGTAATGGCCCGCACTGTGCTTCGGTTTGCCCAAACCGAAAAAATCCAGTCAGCAATATTCACACTGTACAGGAAGAAATGACCATTGGATAATTTGCAAGAACTATGCCCAGAATAAATGCAACATTGGAGAACCGCCAAGCTGACTTTCAGAATTCCATGGTGGAAGTGGAAGGTATGATTAACCAAACCCCTGTAACCATTTTAATTGGTCCAGGAGCCAGTCTTAGTTACATTGTACTGCAGATAGTGGAAAAATGTAATTTGTCTGTAGATAAATTTGATAATTCCTGGTTAGTTCAATTAGCCACTGGGGCAAAAAGAAAAGTAACCTGTTTTGTGAAAGAAAGTGCTTTACTTATGAATGAATTTAAAACTACAGTTAAGCTTGATGTTTTGCCACTTGGCTCATATGATTTAATAATTGGCATGGATTGGTTAGAGCAACATAAGGTAGTTTTAAACTGTTATGATAAAACTTTTACGTGCGTAAATAGTAACGAACAAGCAGTAAAGGTCAATGGTATTCCTAGGAAAACTGTAATCAGGCAGATTTCTAATTTACAACTTAAAAGAGCAGTTAGAAAAGGGTGTAAAGCCTATGCTGTAACTATTACAGATGAGGCAAGTGAGTCTGAAACAAATAAGTTAAAAATAGAAGATATTCCTGTTTTAAATGAATTTACTGACGTGTTCCCAGAGGAAATTCCAGGATTACCTCCCAGGAGGGAACTGGATTTCACTATTGAGCTGGTGCTAGGTGTGGTACCTAGCTCGAAAGCTCCGTATCGAATGAATATTTTAGAACTTAATGAGTTAAATTCAGAGTTAAAAGAGTTAATATATAAGAAGTACATTCGAACCAGTGTGTCTCCTTGGGGAGCACCGGTCATCTTTGTCAAAAAGAAAGACGGAACTATGTGATTATGCATAGAATACCGTCAACTAAACAAGATGACTATCAAAAACAGATATCCATTGCCCCACATAGATGATCTATTTGATCAGCTACATGGAGCTACGGTGTTCTCAAAGATAGACCTGAGATCAGGATATCATCAAGTAAGAATTAAAGATGAGGATATCATCAAGTAAGAATTAAAGATGAGGATATCTTCAAGACAGCCTTCAAAACAAGGTATGGACATTACGAATTTGTCGTAATGCCATTTGGGCTTACCAACGCCCCAGTTGTCTTTATGTGCTTAATGAATAATATAATGCATAAATACTTAGATAAATTTGTTGTCGTGTTTATCGATGACATCTTAATTTACTCTAAAATGGAAGAAGAACATAAAGAACACCTAAGGATAGTTTTACAAGAGCTGCGAGAGCAACAACTCTTCGTGAAGTTTATCAAGTGTGACTTCTTTAAGGATGAAATCCAGTACTTAGGTCACGTAGTGACTAAGGAAGGGATTTCAGTTGATCCTGAAAAGATTCAGGCAATCGAATATTGGATGATTCCAAAAGATGTAACAGATGTTAGTTCATTCATGGGAATTACCGGTTATTACCGGAGATTCATTGAAGGCTTTTCAAAAATAGCAAATCTGATCACTTCCTTGCAAAAGAAAGGAAATAAATTTGATTGGAACGCAAAATGTGAAGAAAGTTTTAAGAAATTAAAAACCTTATTAAAAAGTGTGCCTATTCTAAGAATAGCAGATCCTAATAAGGATTTCATGGTATGCACAGATGCCTGTAATGATGGCTTAGGCGGTGTGCTGACTCAAGATGGACATGTCATTTCCTATGAGTCCAGGAAATTAAAAATCCACGAAAAGAATTACACAACTTATGATTTAGAACTTGCGGCTGTTATACATGACTTAAAAATGTGGCGACACCATTTAATAGGAAGAAAATTTATTCTAATGAGTAATAATAAAGGACTGAAATATCTTTTAGATCAGCCTAATTTAAATGCAAGACAAGCAAGGTGGTTAGCCTTCTTGAGTGAATATGATTTTGAAATCCAACACATAAAAGGTAAGGAAAATAAGGTGGCTGATGCTTTAAGAAGAAACGCAAAGCTGAAATTTACAGCAGCAATCAGCACTTATGCTTCTGATTTAAATGAACAGCTTAAAGAAGGGGTAAATCAGGATGAAATTTATCAGAAATTACAAGTTACAGCTAAAGAGAAACCTACATAAATCTTAATAAAATTTTATAGTCTAAATGAAGATGGATTTTTATTATTTAAGGATAGACTGTATGTGCCTAATGTGTGTAAGGTTAAGTTGTTGATTCTGGATGAAGTCCATAAAACACCTTACTCAGGACATCCAAGTTACCATAAGACTGTAACCATGCTAAGAAAAGAATATTTTTGGCCTGATATGAAATCTGAAGTAGCTGAATACATTGCTAGATGTTTGGACTGTCAACAAGTGAAAACTAAACACCAACATCCCACCAGTTTACTGCAAGCTTTACCCATTCCTAGCTAGAAATGGGAAGTGATTAGCTTACATTTTATTGCTAGACTGCCCAGAAATCAGAATCAAAATGATTCTATTATGGTGGTAGTTGACAAGTTGAGCAAGGCAGCACATTTTATTCCTGTCAAAACTACTTACAAGGCTGCGAATATAGCTGATATATTCTTAAAGCATATCTTTCGGTTGCATGGATTACCTAAGGTTATAATTTCAGACAAGTATCCTAAATTCACAAGGAATTTTTGGAAGTCCTTGTTTAAGGGATTAAATACAACATTGAATTTCAGCACCTCCTTCCATCCTCAAACCGATGGATAGACTGAAAGAGTGAATCAGGTGCTGGAGGATTTGTTAAGGATGTATGTTAAAGATCAGCCAGGTAAGTGGGAGGACAACTTGCATCTAGCAGAGTTTGCTTATAATAATAACTATCAGTCATCATCTAAGTTTAGTCCATTTGAAATTTTGTATGGGCGTAAATGAAACACTCCTATCTCCTGGAATAATCCAGTAGATAGATTGGTGTTATGACCATAATTATTAAAAGAAATGGAAGAGATTATGAAGCAAGTGCAGGAAAATATGAAGGTGGCCCAGGATCGGAAAAAGAGCCAAGCATATTTAAAAATAACTCCCAAGGAGTTCTAAGTAGGTGAGCACGTATTTATAAAGGTAAGACCAAAGAAAATCTCTCTAAGATTGGGGAGTTGTGCAAAATTAGCACCACGTTACTGTGTTCCATTTGAAATTTTATCTAGAATTGGTCAAGTTGCATACTAGCTAGCATTACCACCTAACTTGAAAGTACATAATGTTTTTCATATTTCTGTTTTGAAAAAGTATGTTCATGATGCTACTCATGTGGTTGATTGGAATGTTGTATAGGTGGAACTAGAAGGAGAAATTCTGGTGGAACCAGACTGTATCCTCGGGAGGAGGGAAATTACTCTATGGAACTGCACCATTGGACAAGTGAAGGTGCAATGGAAGCACCTTAGTCCTGAAGAGGCTACCTGGGAACTGGAAAGGAAGATGCGGGAGGCATACTCGAATCTGTTCCAAGAGGTTGCAGAGGATGAAGAATAAGTAACATCGAGGATGATGTTACATTTTAAGGGGGTGTGTATGTCACATACCCCAATTTTGTAAAATAATGTTAATTTTTTTAATTATATTTCCTAAGACATTATGTTAAAATTAATGCTAAGTAAGAACTGATGACTCAGCGGAGTCAAAATAAGTGGAATGTAATTATGAATATTTTATTATTAATAAAAAAAATGTGGAGACAATAGCATGGGAGAGCTGTTAATAAGAGGTTACTGGTCAAACTGGTGGAAGGAACTAGGTGGAGTGAAAAAGACAAGTGGCAACATCCTCAAACACTTCCTATGTTGCAGGTGGAAACTTCCCTACATTTGGGGTCATGATCCCCCAAGAAAGTGGGATCAGAGCAGGTGGCTCAATAAATGACAACTAACCCAAAAAGACCTAGGAAATCTTTTAAAAGTACCCAATGAATAGAGCTGGGGTTGCTCAGATATTTTCAAGAGAAGAATCATTCAGGTGGAATGTTATTCAGGAAATTCATTTGCGAAAAAAGGAAAAAATAGTAAGGAAGTTGTTCTGAGAGGAATGTTGCAGTAACTTGGTTTATTACAACTTGTTAGCTGGGAGAACTTACTGATAAATTTAGAATTGATACTGAGTTTGAAGACTGGTATTTTTCTTATTTCTGCATCTAGTTCCAGCCAGGGAGACCAGAGCAAGCTCGGGGGTCCTGAGGAGTCGCTGTTTGAGCGCTCTCCAGGAGTTGGTAGGGAGGAACATCCTCCCACTGCTGTTGTTGTCCCAGTTCCAGGATAGGTTCTTCCATCTATTAAATCTTTGTTTTAATATTTGTTTATGATTGAATGTTATATTTGCAGTTTATGGTATAAGAAATTAGATGGATTAGTAATGGAGTGTTCTCAGTTTATTCGGTAACAAAATATTTTTGATGAGAATTACAACCCCAGCTATGTTTTTCCACATGGAATGACCAGACCGTACGCCAGCATAGGGGTGAATTTACAAATAAAAATAGTATGATGAAAACATAGAATAGTATGTAATGGAAACATAGAGTAGTTTCTTTGTGTTGATTTTTAGAAGCAATATCTTGGTATCAGGAGTAGCATTATTTCGTACAGAAAACTATCAAATCTTTTAGAACAGAGAAATAAATTGAATTGTTTACTGATAATAGTATGTACCAGTAGAGAAAACAGTTGTTGATACTATAGTTACTATCAATAACTTTAATTGCCTATTTAAATATCAACGAAGAGTAGTTAAAGTCTCTATTTATTCCTACAGGTATTTTAGTATAGCAGAAATTACTTTTGAAAAATAATAGATGTTATTCATTTATTTATGTTTTACTTAGTTAAGCTTAAATAAAAACATATAACTGCTAACCTATACTATTTAAGCTTTTAACAGTGTAGAACTTGATTAGTTCTTTTACATTCTTTTCTTTACAAACATTAAGTTGTAATATAACATAGAAAGTAATTCTACAAAGTAAGTAATACAGTAAGTATAAGAAACCGATAATAACAGGCTATTTTTATTCTATGAGTATAAATAAAGCAAAGAATGAATTACTATTACCATATAAACTTACAAAGGAAACTAAGTATAAATAACAATGAAAGTAATAGTACTTCAGTTAAGGTAACAAATTTATTACAATAAATAATAGTTACTACCCAATTATTTTACTTTATAAAGATAGCATTATCAGGTAAGTACAGTAATACCTTAATTTATTCTTGTAAACCAAAATTATAATATAGATTCTGTACTCCAGAATAACTGACAGTTACATAGTAATTTTCTTTTATACACCCATCTATTCCATTATGAAGGGTAACAATTTCTACGTAACTATTTATCTTTAGAAATACAGTAAGTCAAATATATAAACATTGTATAGAAAACATTAGCATTTAATTATAAAAATACTACAGATAAAGAAATCAAGTATATTATCACACAGGATATAAATAACAGTGTAGAAGGCTCGAACTATCGAGCTTAACAAATATTGTAATCCTTAATTAATAACCCCACAGTTTACAAAAGAGTATTACAAATTTACAATGATTTTTAAAAGAAGAGGATGTACGTATTTCTCTTACTGTTAATTTAGGGTTTAACCCTATTAATCCAAAATATATAATTAAATCAACAACTGTGGATCCAAGACCGTATTTTTACTCACAGCCGTATTAAAAATCAACAGAGTAAGCCGAGCCTCAAATACTATAATTATAATATAAATAAACATATAAATTTCAGTGTTGTAACATAAACAAAGAAGTATAGAAAATAAAAACAGTATTAATAACTTGTATGATGGACTTAGGGTGAAAACCATGTAAGTTCAAAGTTACAACAGAAGTAGAAGTCGGGGTCGTAACCTTTTTTCAAAGTTTGTCTCACGGCCTCGTGTATACATAGTCAAGATAAATAAAAGGTTGAACGGATCTTCAAAGCCCTCGACCTCTGCACGTATTAGAGAGCATGGCATGATTGCCTTCTATCTCTTCTACTTAATATACAACACTTAAACACAAAAAGGGGAACTAACATATTCAATCTCGGCCGAAGCCGGAGCACCCTCGCACAGCGTAGGGGTTTCTTCCACTAACTCAAAGTAACAAACAGTTTAACAAGACAAATTGAAGCTGCAAGGGTTACTGGCCTCATTGCGCCAACCCTCAAAAATTCCAAAGGAACCCCACAAAGAGAAGGAGCCATGGTGTAACCAGGCTTACCGAAACTTGTAACTGCTGCTCAATCATTATACCAGAAGCCACGTAGGAAGGAGAGCCAAGACCTGTAACCACAAGGAAAACCGTAATGTTAGAATTTTGTAAGCTGGATAAATAATTTATAGTTAAAACAAACAACGAAGATGAAGAAAGATTCAGTATATTTTTACCTGTTCTTTTATGGAGGCGCGACCACCAGCAATAGCAAGACAACCACCAACGCGACAAGGTAACCCACTGCGGGAAGGGAGAAGAAGATTAACCCAGCAACACTCAAATGCAATGCAGCAGTACAATACTTCGATCCTCACTGAGGAAGGAGGTCATCTCAGTCAAGGGTTTGGGCTCGAGATAGCATGACAGAAAAAAACCTTTGGGAGGAACAGCCAACGAATGACCAACATCAAGACATGAGATAGGACAAGCTACAAGAAGATAACGAGCTGGAGGTTAATGTTGTAAAGGAGGGATACAACAAGGGTGCACCAGCACCGTCACAGAGCGATAGGAGCCAAAGGAGAAGGAAGGAATAATGAGCTAGGGTTTGACTACGGCCCTTTTTAACCATGTAATGCATGGCCATAGTAATGCCATGTTGCCATTAAATATATTTTCTTGTGGTGGGTGGATTGATATAGTTCGGAGGACGTTCCACCCAGCAATGATTTCCAATCATTTTATACATCAAGGTTACTCTTATCATAGTTGCAAGGTCAGCGTATCATTCCTACGTTGCATGAAAATAACATAAAATCATTACTTCAAACATTTAATCTTGCAATCACTAAGGCTGTGAAGACCATCACAACCAATGCTTGGTAATGTATAATATTCATATAACTTAACAAGAGTAAACCCCCGATTTTTATGGTAGGGTTATCATTATAACTTCTCTTGCTAAGAAAATTAATATTCTCCATAATTTATTAATGTTTGGAAAAGAGGCAATTCCTCTATAAAGTTTTCTAGAACCATAAATTAAAGATTAAGATATAATTGATCTTGAACATGATCGATTCTCAAGCCTCTTATTCCCACCTTATACCTTAACTTATGCTTTAGGAAATGTTAAGTTCAATCAACCTTTGGATTAACATAAAATTATTTTTGTTTGGAAGATCTTAAAGGAGGATATTATAGTAAAAACCATGACTTTGGTTCTATTGTTGTTAATAACCTCCATGGCTTATCTATGTTGGTTAGAATAGTAAATTTTGATAGAAAGATACAAAAAGGAGAGTAGTAACTACTATGTGGTGACAGATCTTGCTTAAGGTAATATCCTTAATCATAATTTATGACTTGATAAGGTTAGGTCAAATTTTATTATATAAATGTTTCACCACAATAAAATAGTCAGGCCTTAAAAATATTTAAGAGATGCAAA
>LPNX010231044.1:579173-834026 GCA_001517045.1 Pseudotsuga menziesii | reverse complement strand
GGAGGTAAAACACTTCACTTTTCATTCTTGAGAGGAGAAGGAAGAAGAGAGAGCTGAAGAAGGAGAGTGGGCACGATTTTCAAGACACCAGCTGAGAGAGATTTTTAGTTGGCACAGAAACTGAGGTGTGTATGGCCTTCATTAAATTACTGGCACAAAAATTGCGGTACGGACTACATTTAAATGCACAATACGGACTGCATTTAATGCACAGTATGGATACATTAATTACTGCATAGAAATCAAGACAGGGTACGGCTGCATTAATTACTGCACAAAAATCGAGACAGGGTACGACTGCATTAATTGCTACACAAAAATCGAGGTGTATGGCCTGCATTAATTTCTAGTACAGTCTGCACCAAAATTGAGGTGTAGGGCCTGCATTAATTGTTGGTACGGTCTGCACATAAATCGAGGTGTACGGGTGCATTAATTGCTGGGCACGTTTTTCAAGATTTTGAGACGAAATCTTGGGTGGAGATAAGTTAAATTTTCACTGTATTTCTGTTCTGATTTTTGTTGAAGAAAATAAAATCTCTCTCTCTCTCTAACTGGTTTTCCCCGTGGGGTTTTTTCTAGGGCTTGATTTTGGCCAAAAATCTCTGAGTCTATTTTTTATGGTGTGATTGTTAAATGTGTTTTTCAGCCTGTTAGTGTATTTTACTTTGTGTTTAATTGTTGAGAAAAAATTCATAAGTAACCTACAGCCAATGCAAAACCGGCTGTATGTGAAAATCACGAAATGTTGACATAAACCAGCAAACAGTAAAACCCAGAATTTCTTCACAGACCCATAAGGTGTGTAGGTTTGTCTGTAAGATAGTCCGTAATAAGGTCCATAATAGGTTCCATAAACTGGTGTTGATTTATTTGTAACTTCATAATGTATTCACTTGTATATCTTATATTGTACCCGGATGTTCCTATCAGGAGAATCATTTGTATTTCATTATACCCTGATGTTCCTATAGGGAGAGTCATTAATATAATAAATTCATGTAAAGTCATTGAGGTTAAACCTCCATTGTAATTCGGGGCAATAGTCCCCACAATTGAGTTAAGGTTATCCCTCCTTGTTCATCAGAGGGAAAAGTCCCCATAGTTGAGTGGAACTAGGGTTATTAGATTCTCCTAGAGATGTCGGCCCTAGTAAGTAATTGTAAAAGTCAGAAAATAGTATAAATAGAGAGTGAGACTCTATGTTTGTCACACACACTCACTCAAATAGGGCGCATGAGTGAGAGAGGAGAAGCTCTCTCAATTGAGAGAGAGAGAACAACTGTTGGAGATCATCTTTTCTGTCTTTGGGTTTTATTCTTGTCATTGGTGCTCATTCTATCTCTAAGAAATTTGTGGGGTTTTCTCCTTTATGGTTTCAGCGAGGAAAATTCTTTGTTTCTCTTGTCTCTTGTGATTATTGTTGTGCATGTTATTCTCTCAGATAAGATCCTAAAACCATATTGCTTAAATCATAAAAATCTAACATGGTATCAAAACTAACCTGAGAAGAAGACACTGTGAAGCTATAGAAGCTAGGGCTTCTTACTTTTTGGGTCTCTCTCCACAATCCATTAGAAAAAGGATGCTAGGATAACTCTCCATTGAAGGGTGCATCTTTCTGTCGAAGCAGAATTTGATTCTGGGCATTTTGACTTTTTGCTGCAGGAAATTAGGGCTTTTTACAGAAGAGGAATTTTTGAGTGAGCCTGACATAGGATTAATCTCCTCCTCAAAATAGAAATTTAGAGACCAAGGTCTTGAGTTTTGGTTGGGTAAAAATTTGGGAAATTCAAACCCTAGTTTGACCCCAGGCATGAAAAACCCTAAAAAAATAAACCGGGTAGTTTTGGTACATTCGCTATATCACAGGATTGAGGAAGTATCAGGGGCCTAAATTTTCACAGGATGAATATAAAATTCTGATGTACCTTTTGTACAAATTGTAGCTCCATATTCTCTATATTCTGGGAGATGTGTTTCCTCAAAATTAGGGTTCCAACCTCTTCCAGGATTCATCCCTAAATAGGATACCTACAGAGAATTGCTATATCTCAGGCTACAAAGGTCAAATTTCAATTTTTCAAGATTGTGCAGATAGGACACGAACTGTAATTTATGTGGTAAAAGTTTCAAACCTTGATGATGAAACAGGGACACATGGAATTCCGCACAAGTATGTTATGCTAAACAGTCCTGAAATACGTCACCTTGGGAAAACGCTCATAAGTCCCAATTGGTTGAACCAATTATGCTAAAACATGTGGTGTTTTAAATAGGATAGGAAATTATACTAAGTGCAAAGTTTCAGATACAGAGTATCAGTAATTTCATAGATACTATAGAAACAATATCAGGCATTTCTGTAGAAGAAATTGGAAAACTAGGGATTCCTGTTCCGGGAGCTTCCCTCCACTGTTTTCAGAAAAGGAATACATTGGATAGCTCTCCTTGAAGATTCCTATATTTCTGTCCAATAATAATTTTGAAATTCCAAGTTTTGGAAATTATGGTTTCTCTGACAAACCCTAGATTAGTCAGCTCTGAAACTAGGATGGACACCTCAAATCTATAAGATCTAATATTTTGCTATTTACACTTGAGGTTCTCATTTCAAAATGACTACTCACACCAGATCGATGACAATATTGGTGAGGACGACAAATTTCAAGCATGGAAGTATAGGATCTCACTAGTTCTTGAAGGAAATGAATTGGACATCTACATAAGTAGAGAGGTTCTAGTTCAAGAGGGAGATGAGGTTAAATCCTTACACAAGAAGAACTTGGTCAAGGCCAAGAAGATCATTGCTGATTCAATAAAGGATCACCTTATACCACAATTTTCTTCCATAGAGACCCCTTAATATATGTTTCAATTCCTTGACCAAGCTATTTGAAGAAAAGAATATAAATCAGATGAAGTGTAGGAACTCCGTGATCCTTTAAGAAACTGAATTGGATTAGTATTTCAGTAAGAAATGTCCACAATAAAGAGGGAGATGAGGCTAAATCTATATTCAATAGAATCATTGCAGATTCTATTTCATCTCATCCCTCAGGTGTCATCCCTGAAGACACCAAAAGGAAGTGTTCAATGCTACGCATAAGCAGTCGAAGAAGAATAACATACTATTATAACCACCTTGAATGGCCTCCTAGGATCATGTGATTCATTCATTCAATGAATGTACGCTACAAGGAAGTGACTACCTTCAGCATACCTTGGGAAGAGTGAACAGAAGAAGAATCTCGACTCATAATAAGACAAGAGAAGATGGGAGCAACTGAAGATCTAGCTCTCACGTCTCAAAGAAGATCCCTCAAGCGATGAGGAATATGAAGGACTCAATTCTTGAAGAACCTCTTATTCATATTATAATTTGGATAAGAAATTATGTTGTTATGAATGAAGAAGATGATGAAGCTAAAAGAAGGGGTCTACCCACGAAAAAAATAAATATAAGTATTCAATTGTCATTTCATGATATTTTTTTGTCATGCATTTGTTTATAACCAGTTGATGTATTATGCATAATAGAATGTTTGCAGTAATGACAGTATACTACTAATATGCATGTGATGGGTAAGTAGCTCATGGTGCTATACAAGTCACCATTGCTACTTATATAGAATGAAACCTCTTTGCTGACATATTGGATTAGTGCACAATCTCAATGATGTCTTGGTAGAGATGGAAGGCATCTAGAAAATGTTTCGTGAGATATGGATGAATGTTGTATTGGATAAAATATTTGCATGATTATATATTTATGCATCATAATTTTCCATTGTGAATATGCCTTATGAAATGTTTATAACCATACAAATGAATTTGACTTGTAGGAAATATCGCGTACAATCACCTACAAGAAAATAAGGATGAGAATTGTTCTGAAGAACAAGTGACAATAGTTCAAGAAAGAATCCAAGATGAAGAATAATATGATGATACTTTCAATGAAATAAAGAGGCCTTAGAGACACTCCATTTATGTGAACTATTGAGAGACATCATTGATGTAGAGTCTTCCAACTATGAAGAAGTAGCCAAGAAGAAAGGGAAGGAGAATACCAGTTCAATAAGAATGATTTCTAGGATGCAGTATCAAGACCTGAAGGGAAGTCCGTAATGTATTCCATATGGATATACATGATCTAGCGTGTAGTAGATGGAAACATTGTGGGATACAAGGCAAGACTTGTAGCAAGAGGCTTCTCATGGAAAGAAGGCATAGACTACGAAGAGACATTTGCAACCACTAGAAGTTATGACACATGATAGGAAAAATCATGTATGAAAATTAAAGAAGGCCTTGTACAAGCTTAGAAGACACCCATAGGATAACACATACATGAGGAGCTTGAAGATCACCAAGAGTGATGAAGATCTTAACGTTTTCTACAAGGTTGAAGTTGAAAGCCTATAAAGGATGACAAGCTCACACATGGGTGTGATAAGAACTTTTGAAAAGGTTCAAGATAGAGGATCTTGGTATCCAGTGACCCTAGATGGATACATAGAATAATACTAGCAGAGGAAGCTACTTGTCACTCCAGTACAAAATGTTTCAATGAATAAATTATGAAAGGAAGAGGGAGAATGATGCTCCGCTTCAGAGGGAATGACAACAGAATATCCTGAGGTTCGACATGATACAATAGGATGAATAACTTACTAATGAATCTAGGCTTTACTGAGAGTAAAGTGGATTCTAACCTTTTCTTCAAGGTTGAAGGTGGAAGACTAGTGATGCTCTTGTTATATGTCGATGATTTGTTCTTGACAGAAAAGAGGAACTCATTAAAGTTGCAAGAAGGAGACTTGCTGTCGAGTTCGAGATGAAGGACTTGGATATGATGCACTACTTTCTAGGCATCGAGGTGTGGTAGAATGTGAATGGAATATCCCTGGGACAAGGGAAGTATGCAGTAGAGATCCTGAAGAGGTTCAGGATGATGGACTGCAAGGCCATGACCACACTTATGGCATCGAATGTGAAGCTATTGAGTGTTGCTTCATCAAAGTCGGTTGATGGCATGATGTATCGTCAAATTATTTGTTCCTTGATGTACCTGATGAATATGAGACTAGATATTTTCCTTGCTGTGAACACATTGAGACATGTTCACCTGATTAATAGAAAGCATATTCTGAGGTACCTGAAGGGTACAGTTGATTATGGGATCAAGTATGAGGTGAATCAAGAGATTAACCTAGAAGGTTATGAGGATTCAGATTGGGTAAGAATTTCCATTGATAGGAAGAGAAATTTGGGGTGCTGCTTCAGTATGAGATCAAGTGTGATCTCTTGGTGTAGTAGGAAGCAGTCTTACGTGGCGCTAAGTACAGAAAAGGAAAAATATGTTGCCACTTACTCAGATATTTGGGAGGTAGTATGTTTCTTTTGAAAACTACTATTTTATTTGATTGATATGACTTGCATTTTTGTATGATGCAAAGAGGAGTAGTGAAGCTCCAGCATGTGATCCAGATAGAGATCTCTCAAAAGAGGAATTTATAGCATAGCTGGTGAGACAGGTTGTCTAATTATAGAATCCTAGCAAAGCTCGTAGGTGGCTCATACGTAAAATGGTATTGTAGGTTGTCCTCAGATGTAATCGGTCTTGGTGAAGCTCACAAGTTATCCTTGGACATAATCATCCCTGAGGTGATTCTATGCTAGAAATGGTCAGAGTGAATTTTGAGTAATTCAGGGAGAAGCTTGGTGTTCTATAGATCGAGGTTCCCTCCAAGGGGAGGTGATGAGTCCAAGAGCCTTTCTGACATGGTAAGATTGGTTTCTTCTATGGTCAAATATAAGTGTAGGATCCTTTCTGACATGGTGGTAGGTAGGTCCTCCCATGGTCAGATGTAAGTGCAGATCCTTTCTGACATTGTGGTAGGCTGGGCCTCCCATGGTTAGATGTAAGTACAGAGCCGTCCTGATTGGGTCAAATGTAAGTGCAGAGCCTTTATGACTAGGTCAGATATAAGTGTTGAGCCTTTCCAACATGGTGGCAGGTTGGACCTCCCATGGTTGGATATAACTGCTGATCCTTTCTAACATGGTGGCAGGCTAGGCCTCCCATGGGAGGATATAAGTGCTGAGCCTTTCTGACATGGTGGTGGATGTGTTCCTCCCATGGTTAGATGTGAGTGTTGGGCATTCCTTTCTGACATGGTGGTGGATGTGTTCCTCCCATGGTCAGATGTAAGTGATGTGCAGGGTTTTTTGACTGGCTCAAATATAAGTGTTAAAGAAGATGAAGACCTACATGGAGGCTAGTCCTACAACCAGCATGAAAAAGGGCTGGCTCTATAGCACTTGATATGACGAGTAGAATTGAGAGATAGCACCAGTTGATCAAGATAGCAGAAGCAGTGATGATGATGATCCAATTTCGATGATGATCCATTGATGATCCATACTTGATCCAGAGAAGAAGACTTGTCCTGATGAATTGTGTCAAGAGAATACCTTCCTAGTTAATAGGGAGTGTTGATGTATTTGTAATTTCAGAATGTATTCACTTGTATATCATATATTGTACCTCGATGTTCCTATCAAGAGAATCATTTTTTTTCATTATACCTCGATGTTCCTATCGGGGGAGTCATTAATATAATAAAGTCATGTAAATTCATTGAGGTCATCCCTCCATTGTAAGTCAGGGAAATAGTCCCCACAATTGAATTAATGTTAACCATCCTTGTTGATCGGAGGGAAAAGACCCCACAATTGAGGGGCACTAGGGTTATTAGACTCTCCTAGAGATGCCGGCCCTGGTAAGTAATTGTAAAAGTTGGAAACTAGTATAAATAGAGAGTGAGACTCTCTATTTTTCACACACACTCACTCAACTGGGGCGCATGAGTGAGATAAGAGATGCTCTCTCAAGTGAGAGAGAGAGAGAACAAGTATTGGATATCATATTTTCTGTCTTTGGGTTTTACTACTACCATTGGTGCTCATTCTATCTCTAAGGAAGTTGTGGGGTTTTCTCCTTTATGGTTTCCTCGAGGAAAATTATTTGTGTCTCTTATTTCTTATGATTATTGATGTGCATGTTATTCTCTCAGATAAGGCCCTAAGATCATATTGCTTAAATGATAAAAATATAACAACTGGACCATGAGATGGTCGATGGGAAGATACATGTCCTACTAACATGTGAGGAGGAACATGGACCTGTGACACAATGGTGCTAGAATATTTAGTACAGACATGGCTAGTAGTATAAATTCAGCTACAAGGCCCACTAGAGTTAGGGGGAGGATGCGTGGTCAAAAAATAATTCGAAGGGATTGGTGCAAAAGATGATAGAATATGTGAAGGAATATAACTCGTGCCCCCAATATTCACATGTCTAGGTTTTGGTCCTTGAATAGGAACACTAGTGCTAGGCCTAGGCTGTGTGTGTGAATGAACCTCAACCATAGGGATGGATGGTGTAATGTGACTAGAGCTACCAAACCTCTCCACCTGGAAAGGAATGGAAGTGCCCCCATGTGCAGCACCAGGGTCAACACCCGATCCCTCATGAGGTGTCAGACCTGTCTTGGGAATACCAGGAATTCCATACCTAATAGTGCTAGTGTTAGCGGATGCATGGTGATTCTCATCGCCCGTAAGACAATACCGGCGATTAGGGTGTGTGGAATCTATGAATCGTGAAAAATATTCATGTGACGACCTAGCCAAATGATGACCAGACCCTACCAGAGTCTCGTATGTACTAGGAGTTTGATCTTCCCATACATGATGAGGAAGATTGAGGATCTATGGAATCTCATGATCGTGATCACCCATACTATGTGAATCAAAGTGAGAATGAGTCTGCACGGACTATCTGGGTCTCTCTCCCAAAGGAGGAGGCTACGTGGAAGGCGAAAGCCCTACTAAATGATGAGAATGACGAGGTGCCACACCTGAATCCAAAATGACTCAATAAAAATAAAATCCCCGATCTAGCTATACAACCCTAAGAAAACTAGCATGCACAGAGCATACACCTAAGCAAATCTAAAGTCAAATCACAAGAAAACCAAGGGTAGGATAAGTGAGCTCCTGAATGAAGTAGGTATGTCTCACCTAGGAGAGGATTGAGACTCCCATACACAACAAGAAGAGGTTCATAACCAATTATAGTGTCCCTCATGTTCAATGCATTAAGCGACTGTACTGTCTGACACCTACCTAGCCAAGACACCTTCAGATAAACCTCTGCAAATACCCCCTCGATAACCTAGGTAAGGAAACTAAGGTCACCTCAATATAACCAATGCATAGGAAAACAGTCGTAGGTGGGATCGACTATATGGGTAGGGTAGCAAAGTATGAATCCTGAAAGAACAACTCATACCCCAATGGTGCACCAATCAATACCTCAAAGGCCCGTAAATATGAATAAAATCTTGGAAATATCTCCGATGCTCATAGAAAGTGACCAGGGGTCATCCCAATCACAATCGTGTGCACTTCCTTGTCCTTAAATCCCGTGAAAGAGGAGCGTCCTAAGAAAAAGTAATTATATCAATGGTTTCACACTCTCACTTGGACATAAACCTACTTTTTTTGTTTAGTGGTATTGGAGAATTAACTCACAATGAACTATTCCAAGACCCTAAAATCTATTCTTGTTGATGCACCCTAAAAACAAAAAGAGTGTAATTCATTTTCTTATGCGTTGATTTTAATGGGCTGTGAATACTCAAAGGGTAAATGGTCATGCAACCAATGAAGTTATGATTCAGTAGTGAAATAAGTATATTGCACACCTAACAAGCAATGCCAAGTGCAATGTGTATAATGAAGAACAGGGTATGCCACTACATGAGGTGTAATATTTGTCCTTCAAATGTAAGTGCAATCATTCCTATATGAAAATATAATTCTAATAACAGTAGGAAAGCCTAATGCAAGTACCGTGCCAATGCAAAATGCAAAAGATGCATAACTATGCAAAAGAAAAAAAATGTATTTTTTGTAATAAATGAGATATGGAATCAAATAAATGACTCTACAACCCCCAGACCCTGCAACAAATCACAAAAAGAAACCAAGCAAGGCACTAAGGTAAAAGAGACCTAATGCACTAATATCAAAACTAAAAATGTATAAATGGATAAAAAGAACAAAACTTAAAAAATAAACTAAAATTAGTCTTTGGTCATCAACAGAGGGTGTATACAGAATCCAGAAGCATCCAAGAAGACTCATCAATCATCATAAATCACAAAGCAACACTTAATCCTGCCACTAAGGCTCAAAATCAATGCATACACGACTGTTCTCAGTAAAAGAGTGTATATATGCGACTATTTAAGGAAAACCCATGTGTATATGCGATTGTGAAAGAAAAACCCACGTATAGGAAGAAAAAGGGATGAAAATAGGGAAAACAGACAAGCTAAGACACAATTTACTTCTTCAAAACCCTATTGGGAAAACATGCCCCCAAAACCAACACAGAAACAAAGAAATCAAGAGCAATTCAAGTACATTGAATACCAAAAACCCCCAAAGAGAAACAACTAGGAACCTCCCCAGTATGGTCACCAATTCTATTATGGAGAGAAACTTCCTATGGCTTGGGGTGTACCACAATAGATAGCTTTGACACTAAAATAAAATTTCCCCAATATGCAAGAGAAACCAAACATATAACACTAAGGGATACAGAATCATACCTTGTTCCAAACGATTGAAGTAGATCCCCGTTGACCTTTCCAATTCACGCTTGTATCAGCAATGCACTCTCAACAACAACAAACAAGACAAGCATGCTATATGAAAGTATGTTAGACCTACTCTAGCATATATATCCAATAATGCATAAATAATTAAACGCATCCATGGATTGAATATTCATATTCAATTGCACATAATTGGTCAGGAAAAGATATTTCTATTAATAAATTCATATATTACAATAGCGATAACCTCTGTCGGCACATCTACGAACCAGAGAAACCGATTCCTCCACCTGGGCCTCCACCACCTCAATCCTCCATCTCTCGATAGTAAGTTCACAAGCAAAGGGAAGCTTGGGAAGAACACAAAGTGCTCCTATTGGGTGTTATAATGTCTAAATTAATTCAACTATTCTTTAATTATCAATCAGAGTTGGTAAGCTTAGAGTTGACACAAAATATATGCGAAGGTAGAGGGTGTTGTGTAAATATTTTAACAAACAAAATATCGAAAGATCTTTCAAAATGAAAAACTGAGTCAAACTCCTAAGAATGCAGTTATTAAAGTAATTAAACTAAGACAAAAGATTAACTAAACAAATAGTCTATTTTATAACTTTGGACTAAAAAAGATATAATCAACAACTTACTTATTCAAAAGGAAAACTAAAGTGCAAGGAAGACTTAACTTATAAGCAACTAGAAAACTTAATAAAGAAAACTTAAATAAAAGAAGCAAGTAGAAAACTTAAATAAAAGAAGCAAGTACAAAACTTAATAAAAAAAATATCTTTAGGTTCTGTCCTATAAGTTCTTTCAACAACAACACAACATAAAAAGACAACCTAAAAACATACTAAGAAAAACACAAAATCTCACATGCAAACAATTAAATCAATTCAAAAGGAATAAACACAAAACAATATAACCATAAGACAAAATTAAGAATAAATTAAACTACATTCAAATTAAAAGAAATAAAGAAAATGATAAAACTTTTAATAAAGAAATTAAAACAATTAAACTTTAACTTAAATGTTTAACAAAATCTATCATTTAACTATTACAGTCAAAAAATAATTCAAACATCAACAAAACAAAGCTGAAAACAATCTTAAAACACACAAAAACACTAAAAACAGAACTAAAGACTGAATGACAGACTAAACTGTGGGTCTGAAAGGGTGGCTGAATAACAGACTGAACAGGCTGTCCGAATGATAGGTTGCACTAAAAAAAGGGTAAAAACTAACCTAAATGAACTAATCTTCAGCTGAAGCCATGCAAATGTAATTCTAATACATTAGAACAGTAAATAAACCTCTGTAATAATAAATTAACTAAACTAATCCATGAACAAAAGGAATAATTTGCATATTAAACTAATAAATGAACTAGAAATTAACTTGCATAAATTCAAAATAGGAAAGGAAATAACAGAATTGAATCTATTCTAAATTGATGAAAATAGCTTATTCTATATTCTTGAAAACAAAGACTGAAAGTTAATGTTGTGTTGACGGGCGTATTAAACTACGCACGCAATGGGGGAAGACAACCCAGACCAGGATCCTTAGGTCAGGATCCAAGCTGTTTGGGATGGTTGGTCCCGACAAGTTTAAAGGCTCTGTTGGGCTGAAAAAGTCTAAGGGTTAAAGCTAATGCTACTGATTGTTAATCAGTCCTATACTTATGATTACCAATGTTAATTCATGTTATATATTACAGGATGACAAATTGTTATATTTAACCTACTTAAAGCAGCTAATTCTAAAAAAATAAAGATTAACAGAGTTAATGCCCTACAGAGATGTATTATATACACATGTACAGTAATCACAACAGAAGTAATCTGAATATTTGTAATTCATATAAAAGGATCTGATTCGAATAGATTTTTTCGAATAATATAATCAACAAAAATTTAAAAACATATTATCCTAATCTACATACTATCCTGATCAGGAGCAATGGAAAATTTAACCTGTAATCGATTTATGCTAATAAGAACACTGCATGAGTACACCTGATAATATTTAAAGAAATTTAAACATTAAAAAAATCATACAGTAATCATTACATCTTATATAACAATGATATCAATCATCAATTACAAAACATGACAAATCAGCAAGATCGAAAACAGTAACAGTCGATAATTATAAATAATATTTGCACAATTCTTCAAAGGAGTTATCAAAAACATTTATAATATAGAAACGAGTGACAAAACCGAGAGATATCACAAATCATATGTAAAGTGTAAAAACTGTATATATGTATTAAATATCACCAGTTCAAACGCTGTAGCTACTGACAGTTAACTATCTTGAGTCACAGATAGATCGAACAGAGATCTTGTCCACCCCTTCCCAAACTATCTACCCCTTTTCCCTTATGCTATCTGCCCTATAAATACATTTTAATCTCCCAAAATAAAAACTTCTAAGATCTGGAGATAATCAAAATTTAAATCCTTAACTGATTTCCATAAAAATGACAAGTGTGAACATGTCATTTTTCAGCATACGCGAAAATATTCAGTCCATAACAGGAGATCGAGGACATAGATAAGGTAACGACACCTGGGAAACAGTCCCTGCAAGATCGATTTGCTTCCACATATACAGGGATTATCCATACAACCAAAATCATCAAAATCGGGGAAGGAAGATATCCATCATACTACCTGGAAATAAAACTTGATCATCAAAAACTTCAAGCCTGATATCAAAATGAAAACACTGCCAACACATTACAAAGTTACCGGAGCATTAAAAACCTGGATATTCACACCACTTGACGGGTTTGGTGACTGTCCCTTAAACTGCATGAGTGCAATTTGAGCATTGAGCTCTCGAAGCTTTTCTTCATTTTTTTCATTCTCGTTCTGGAGTTTAAGGACTCTTCTGATTAGCTTATTCTTATGATTTCTCAAGCGTAAGAGCTGCTTATCACTGAAAACCATTTTCTCCTTTAACTCAGCATTATCAGCCTTCATTGAATCACGATTTGCTGCTACTTCTTTTACCCTTTCCTCCATTATGCGAATCTTTTCTAAAAGACAGTTAATGAACAAAGGATGCATCATACCATCAATGCAATAAGAACCAGGTGAGCTTAACTCTACATGCTTCTCTTCAGTTGGATGACCAATAACAGGCTCTACCTGAACTTCTTTATCAACTGGAGGAGGGTTATCATGGTCAAAGTTGAAATTGAACTCATGCTCGACAGACTGATCATTCACAGGAAGGTCTTCAGCTTCATCATCAATCACCACAGTATCAATACGAGCATTATCAAACAAGGGGGATTTAACAGTATTCCCTTTTTCCATGCTCCTATTAAATCTGCCCGCCGACTTGGCCTTTGGTCTATCTCGACCACGATTACGAATTTTATCAGTATTGTTGTGTGGCGTAATCGATGACAGAGAGGGAGACTTCCTTACGTGTTTCGAACCCAAAGAAGTATCGACACTTCCTGGCAGAGTAGGCATAGGATCCTTGCAAGGTTCAGAGCTCATACGGCCAGGGTTTGACAAGGGTTTACATGAAGGAAAGACCAAAACTGAACTCAGCTCTTTGTGCTTGTTGCACTCCTCAGGATTATCAAACATACAGTGACAAAAAGAGGAGAAGCCATTGGACTCAACGAATTCATCCCAAGACCGGTTCAAATTCAACAACTCTCTATCGATTAACATACGGACTAAACCATGGTGGAAGAGACTATGACTGACATGTTTAGGACCCCTTTTGATCGCATTAGAAATCTTAAATAGACTATGAAAAAGATAATAAAGTAAGTTCAGCGGGAAACCTATGAATGCAGACATAAGCCTAAGATGATATACGTATGCTGATGACAGACGGCCTTCGCAAGTCAAATATCTGTGAATAAAATCCAGAACAGGACGCCACTCCTTTTTGAAATACTTGCGCGCTACCCCGGTTCGAAATGAAACATCCTGGCAGGGGTTTTTAAGCAGCTCCCGCCACTCTGTTATATCCATGCGCTTATATTTAAACCATCGCTCACCTTCTAGTGACAGACCTGTAGCAAGCGCCACTGATCTTTCATCAACCCGAAAACAGAGGTCACCCACTTCAGCCTGATAATCGGCCAAGGAGAGAGCGAAAACCCTTGTGACTTCGAGGTTCGAATTGAAGAACTTACTTATGAATGGCATCCACCCAATGGCCTGAACCTTTGCTGATAGTTCGAGGTTTGAATCCAGCAGTTTCATTTTGCAAGGCTCTACCCTCACCACAAGCGCCATGACCGGCCGTGTCAAAGCACGTAAACGCACACAAAATAAGTACCACAGCTCGGCAAAAGACAGAAAACCAGATAATGAGCACTCGGGATAAAGCCTGAGCAAGGACGAGAAATGAAACTCAAACCCATGATAAAGAAAATAAGCCATGAACGAACGCGGACTGCGCCCCTGTAACTTCGACATGGACGAGAGCATTATCACTCAAAGAGGTTATTGATTAACGAGGAATGACGGTCGAAGACTCCGGGTAAGTCATGTTATCATTATTTAACAAACATTAATGATACATGACCCTTCGCAGTACCCAGAACAAGTGTCCAATTTACAGGCAGCCACGACAGAGGACAAGTACCCAGACTTAAACACGATGGACCGGTTTCAGTACCACTGTCATGATTGCATATCGACTTCGCAGCAGATGGATTAGGGTGGAGGCTACGACATAGTTTTTGATCTAATGCTGAACCATAATACATATCCCCCTATGTTAGATTCGACTTAACCTTGGAAGGTGGCAGATGATAAAACATAATTGCAAACCATTAAATCAAAAATCGACTTTGCAAAACACACCATATAATAATGATCAGCATAGACATTTGTGGTAATGTCAACCATGGTTTGTGAACTTAGGATATGTCGGATATGGCTTGTAACTCATTTGGTTTTCGTGCTCTAGGTTTTAACCAAAGTCACCACGAACCAACCATTGATAATATTTTAACCTTAGTAATAATTATAATAACAAAATCATCAAAATCAATTCGTAATGTTTTGGATTAATTTCTAAATTAGGATAAGGCGAAGGATATAGAAATCATTAATATTTATCCCTTGATTGCAAACCCAAAAACAAATAATAACTTACTAGTGATGATTTTGCTAAATAATCTATAGTTGTAAAGGTTGCTTTTAAAAACAAAGAATTTCGCTGATTCAGTAACTGTCAAAAATGGCATATTTTCAGTAGCTGCAAATCTTATTTATTTTGTGCTGAGAAATTTGAACATTTCATCAAACAAAATAGGATTTTTGTTTGATGAAATCATGTTTTTTAAAGGCTGTTGAGCAAGGGCACAACAGATGGCAACAAGATGGGCGAAACAGTTATCTCTGTTTCTTGACCTGAAATCATGCACATAAAGAAATCAAAACCTTCATATAAACCATGATAAAAGATCTCTGTTTTAACATCTCGAACAGATTCAAGCATTACACAGTTCTAACAATTACCAGAAATCTGAATTACTAATTATTTCTTCAATGAAAGTCAAGTTCTTAACAAAAATCAGACCATAAGAACTAAGACATTGAATGGCTTAGTTTTAAAGAATAAAATCTCAATACCACAAGCATGGCCCTGCTACCAGTAGGCATTCATAGCCTTGACAGGGTTGCTTCGAAACCCTCAGAATGCCAGTATCCCACCTGCTAGTTATAAATATACAATTCTGGTCGGGTTGAGTCGTTACAATTGTCCTTTTTCTTTTGATTTTGACACTCCTGAAGGCCATGGTTCGGGCTTGGTAACCTAATAATAGCCATGTCAGTCACTAGTCAGCACTACAGTAAAGTGAACCGGCTCGTGATGAGACCTTTCATCCCTCAGGGTTTTCTGTCCAAGGGTCATTGTCCAGGCTTGGTGACCAGAAATGACAATGTTACTGCATGTATACCTATGATCCTGAACAGATCGGCTCATCATGAGACCTTCTGTCCTTCAGTTTAGTTTGAGGAAACCCTCACCGTATCCAGAATGTAGTAAGATTTAATCTGTAGTGAGATTATTTTAACCGATGGGGAGGCAAATCTGATTATCTTTACGAGAAGGGATGGCGTAAGAGACTTAAATAGATAACCTTGCCAAATAGTGCCTTAATCCCTTTGGGAAAATCTTTGTAGAGACTAATTTAGTTTATTAATCAATATTAAGCATGATTTGGTAATCTCTAGTAAAAACTTAGAACGATGAAATCTGTTCTATGTTCAAGAAGTAAAACAGTATGGTATTTTCCAGGATAGTGATATATTCGTGCATGGTTAACAGTCCAATTATAGAGCTTAAAAAACAGTAATCAGTTTGAAGTTTGATAGTTGATCAGACTCAAAGCACACAAAACAAATAAATCAAAAGGAAAACGAAATAAAATCCATCAAACAAGAATACCACACATGTATATACAGGATAATCCCTTGAGGGGGATCAGCAAAAATATCTCTTAATCAGGTGACCATTTACTGGAAGGTTGTCAATGTCACCTTCCAGTGTTTGTAACCTGAAAGTGCTAGGACCAAGTTTTTCTGTAATAATAAATGGTCCCAGCCACAGGCATTGGAACTTCGTATGTTTTCCTTTGTCTTCGTGTTCCTTGTCCCATTTCAGGACTAGGTCACCTACTTCCAAATCTTGACTAACTAACTTTTTGACGTCAAACCAGCGCTTCACAGTCTGCTGGTGTTTTTCAAACTTTTTCCTAGCCAACTCCCTATCTTCCTCCAGTTTCTACAAGGTGTTAATTCGGTGCTCCATGGCAGAACATGGTGTCTCCTGCACTGACTGGGAAAGATGTAAAGAGGGTAAGAACAAATGAGGGGGTAAGATGGCTTCCTTACCATACACCAGGAAAAAGGGAGAATTCCCTATAGCAGCTTTGGGAGTTACCCTGTCAGCCCATAGGGCATTTGATAAGGCAGTATGCCAATTCCTATGATGATTAGCCACCGTACGTTTTAGAATCTTAATCAAATTTTTGTTGGAAGACTCGGGTAATCCATTACCTTGAGGATAATAATTAGCGGAATATTTCAACTTTATGCCCTTTTCCAATGCATACTCAGTTAGTTTTATAGAAGAAAAATAAGTTGCATTGTCAAAAATCAAAGATTCAGGAACACCGAACCTGGTGATAATAAAAGAATCAAGGAAAGATATCACCTGTTCCGAGTTGACTACTTGTAAGGGGATGGCTTTAACCCATATAGTGAAGTAATCTGTGGCTGTTAGGATATATTTATGCTGCTGCGAAGATGCTGGTGTGATCGGGCCAACAATATCCAGACCCCATTGCTGAAATGGGACTTCGATTATGACCAGCTGAAGTGGTAATGCTGCCTTCTTCAGTCTGCCCCCTGCTCTCTGGCACTCTTGACACTTCCTGGCAAAAGCATATGTGTCTTTGAACAACGTAGGCCAATAGTAACCAGCTTTAAGTATCTTATGTGTGGTGGTTTCTCTGCTAAAGTGTCCTCCGGCTGGTCTTGCATGTAATTGAGATAACACATCATCAGCCTCACTCCTTTCCAGACAACGAAGAAGAATTCCTTCAAAATTATTTCTAAACAAAAGGTTATCAATAAGCTGATAAGGAGCAGATCTCAATCTCAAAGCTCTTTTATTACGTGGGTCTAAATGTTCAGGTGCGCTCCCATGCAATAAAAAGAACTTAATATCATTATACCAAGAGTCGGAAGGAGTAGAGATCGGAAAAACTTCCCTTTGAAATAAAGAAGGTTCACTAAAGAAATGCAGATCAGATTCAGAACCGTCAGCAGACCCAGCTG
Source organism: Pseudotsuga menziesii (assembly GCA_001517045.1). NCBI lineage: Eukaryota > Viridiplantae > Streptophyta > Pinopsida > Pinales > Pinaceae > Pseudotsuga > Pseudotsuga menziesii. Next base: position 816,485 of record LPNX010231044.1, on the reverse strand, counting down.
CTAGCTTGCAGAGTCCTTGTCCTCTGACAATCTTTAATGGTTTTATCTCCAGGTCATACTCCTGAAGCGCTGTGACCCAGTGTGCTCGTTTTTCACCAAGATCCTTTTGTACCAAGAGATTTCTTACTGTAGAATATGGTACAATGACTTTGGTGTGGGACTTCAGTAAGTAAGGCCTGAAATGTTTGACAGATTTGAAAACAACGAACGCCTGCTTGTCTACTTCCGGATAGTTCAATTCTGCACCATTCAAACCAGAGCTCGTAAAAGTAATAGGAGCTTCATTATTTTCCTGGTTCTTCTGTGTCAGAACAGCAGCATATGAATAATCAGAAGCAAACGTATACAAAATGAAAGGTTTGGAAAAATCTGGGCTAGTTAGAGTAGGAGCTTCAGCAACAGCTTTTAAGATGTCATGAAAAGATTGCTTCTCATCAGTAGACCATTTAAAATCAGCATCTTTTCTAATCATTTTCTGAAGCGGCCTAACAATTTCAGTAAACCCAGGAATGAATCTAGAAACAAAATTGATCTTCCCAAGAAAAGACTGCATGGACTTCTTCGAGTGAGGCATGGAAATCTGGGATATAGCATGGGTACGTTCTGGGTCAATATTAATGCCTTGTTTAGAAACTACAAAACCCAGTAACTTACCTTCTGTTACCGCAAAAATTGATTTCTTTGGATTTAGCGAAATTCCATATTTCCTGCAGTGCTCAAAGACTTTCCTGAGATGGCTTAAATGATCAGTTCTGTCTTTTGAGAAGACAGTAACATCATCAAGATAAATGACAACAAATTTACCAATCAGACCTCTAAATGCAATATCCATTTCCCTTTGGAACGTTGCCCCGGCATTAATCAGACCAAATGGCATTTTTCTATAGGCGTAGGTCCCCCAAGGAGTTCTAAAAGTTGTTTTCAATTGGTATGCTTTGGATACTAACACTTTGTTGTATCCTGAAAAACCATCTAGCAATGAAAACATTTCAGATCCAGAGACCTGCTGTAAGATTTTTTCCATTGGAGGGACAGGGTAATTGTCTTTTTCAGAAACCCTATTCAAATTTAGAAAATTGACGCATAGCCTGATATCACCATTCTTCTTTCTTACGGGAACAAGGTTTTCCACCCATTGGGCATGTCGTACTGGGAAAATTATTCTAGCTGCAAGGAGTTTATTCAATTCTTTCTTAACGGCTGGTTCTAGGCTAGGATGCATTTTCCTCAACTTCTGTTGAAAAGGTTTAGCCTCTTGTTTCATGGGTATGACGTGTTGCATTATATTTGGATCAAACGTTTTCAGGTCATCATATGTCCATGCAAATATGTCTTTGAACTCATTGAAGAGTTTAATGAAGGCTGTTTTTTCCTGAGCAGTACATGTACTGCCCAGATTAAAACATTGGGGATTGGCTTCAGTACCTATATTTACAATTTCAAATTACATGACAGAACTGTTGGTTTTACAGTTCCTCGCAGCTTTGAATTTATCATTTAAATCATAAAGTTTCTCCAGTTTAATCACAGATCTAGGAAGGGTAGTGACCTGATCGAGCAATTCATCAATTGAACAAGGCTTATGGATTACCACAAAATTATACAGGTCTTCGTCATGGGTCCTTTCGTCGATGGCCGCATCCTTGAAAGTGTCCTTCATTGTTAGAAAGTCAATCAGCTGCTGATCATCATCAAAGACCCTCCAATTGATTATGTTGTCAGGTATAGATGGCCTGAAGAGAAATTCAATCGAGAATGCATCAGCAAGAATTTCTTCAGAAGGAATTAATCTCGAAGCCACATTAGCTAACAAATCAGCCTCTTGATTTGAATACTGTGGAATAGAACTAATATTGAAGGCTTCAAATGATAATAGCAGATTCCATACCTCTGTTTGATAATTTCTCAGGTACCCAGCAATACAATGTATAGTATTACGTACCTGCCGAACAATAATTTCTGAGTCTCCTAAGACCACCAAAGCTTTAGCTCCCAAGTCAATTGCTTTTTTCAGCCCTTGTATGAGAGCTTCATATTTTGCAATTTTATTGGTGCAATCAAATTCTAGTCTGCAAGAAATGAAATACCTTATTCCACGAGGATCGATTAGCAAAAAACCGGCCCCATCCCCTTCCTTTGACTTAGAACCGTCAAAGTAGAGAGACCAGAGATCATCATCCAGACCTGTATGCACAGTGTTCAGAACTGGAACTTCATCTGGGACTTGAGAAAAATGGATAATTTCAGACTGCTGCCCTGAGTCCTGAACCGATGAAGTCTCAGCTTCAAGATCACCAAAGAAAGAGTCAACCATATAGTTTCCCATAATGGTATCAGTGAACAAAATCGGTTCATTTGAATCATCAAGTTTGGTTACAGTATGTTTCATATACGGTTCTCGATCGATCCTGATCTTATTTGGGTGGCCGTTATGAGATATCCATAAATGTGACCAGTCTGTCACGAAATACCCCTTGAGTTTTTCTGACCAATCCCTACTTATAAATAGACCATATGCTTCCGGGATGTCTGCAACAATTATATCGATGATAAAGTGGACATGGGGATTCGAAGATAACCTTATGAGGACCTCCTTCAACTTCCCTATTACTTTGACATTGGATCTGTCAAGCTGTACTATGCTTGTATCACAAGGAACAGGAACAGCATTAAGTTTTTTGCACACTGAGTATGGCATGACATTTTTAGATGCCCTTGAATCTATCATACAGTTATGTACTTTGCGATTGCAAATTTCAAATGTAAGTAAGAAGGGGGGAGTTGATGAGTCTGATTTTTTACCTATGGATGATGCATTGACTGAAGACTTAGTCGAGCTATCTTTGGTGTTAGAAACACTGTTCTGTGTAGTGGGAGTTTTTCTATTTTTACCTAAAGATACCCCTTGGATCATCTTATCACGAATTATAGGCAATTTAAGAAGTTCATAGATAGAAATATTAGCCTTAATTTTCTTTAAATCTTCCACCAGATCATATTCTAAATCAATAGAGGGTGCAGATATAACATTTGGGGTTGGGTTTTTCGTTTTGTTAGGGGACTGGTTACCTGTAGTAGTTGCAGATGGTTCGCTCGGGGGCTGATATTTCTTACTTCTGGTATTGTGCTGATGTTGGTTGACATTGACGACAACTACATCTTCATCATCAGTCAATTCTGATGTATCCCAGAAATGACTAATCACTTGAGGAGGTTTATCTTCATTATTATCATCAGTGTTTTGGGTATCTTCAGCATTCTGCCCAGAATTTTGTGCTTCATTTTTAGCTAATGTGTCAAGACCTGAGACTAATAATTTGAGAAAACTATTAATCTCATCAACGCTGTTAGCTTCAGCGGGTGGAGTCTGTTTCACACCCGTGTTCTGGAATGGTCTCCTGAACAGCTGTCTGGGTGGTTCTTTGTTGGGGGTATTCTCGAAATTGCCTTTCTTCAGATCTATGATCTCATTAGATAGTTTTTTAATAACTCTTTGGAGTCTGTCCAGATATAAAGCATCTTGACTTTTCTTTTCAGGGTTCGTCTTTGTAGTAGGACTGTCAGTCTTCTTTCGAGAAGAAGAAGTAGAATCGGTATCCAACCCAGGGTTGTCCTTTATGGCAGACATATCTTTCTCAACCTTAATTGCTTCTTCAAAGTTTTCAAAAAGGGTAAGTTTGGCCTTCTGTCTGACAAACATGGCCATTGACACAGGAAAGGCTGAGGTGTAAAATTCAATAGTAACATCTTCAGCCGGTCTAGATGTAGCGGGAATTCTGTTCCTTAGAGTTAGGAACCACTGGTTAAAATCCTTGACCTTCTCCTTGGTCTCCATGCGAATCCTGGACAACTCTAATACTAGCGCAGCTGGAGACTTATCGTCTCCAAACTTATTCATGAAAGCTACCTCGAATTCGTTCCAATTGGTAATGGAACCGGCTGTGAGTGAAAAATACCATGTCAATGCTTTTCCCTCAAATGTGTAAGGGAAAAGGCGACAGACTACATCTTCATTTTGAACATCCAGGAGCTGAACATCCAACATAAACTTCTTGACATGATCTTCCACTGGCTCTTTCGACTCAGGGTTGAACTTGGGTAACAACTTCTCAGGATGCTTAGGTAAAGGATTTTGATTACTTGGGACAGCCACTGCATCCTGAGCTAACCATGGAATATTAGCATTAGGGTTTGGGGCATTTACACCTACCATGTTTCTTGGAGATGGAGGTGGTGAAGGTGGTGTCTGAAGAATGCGAGGAGGTGAATGAGGCGGTGATGGTGGTTGACCAGACCCTCCTGAAGCAAGTGGTCCCGTAGAAGAGGAAGGCTGATTGGTGCCTATTATAGATGGTTGTATTTGAAGATCGGGGATGGCACTTACAGACTGCTCCTATTCTCCCGAAATAGATTCAGGATGACGAGTACGAGGACGGGTGATCTGTGGGAGAGGTAATTCAGTGGGCTGGCGCCCAGTGAGATTCGAATAAGCCCTTGTTAAAATTCTATGAGATTCTTCAATGGACTATTCGAACTAGTCAAATTCTTCAGGTCGGCGGGCAGCACTATAGTCAAACTGGGAGATAAGATTTCGAACAGAGTCACTCACTGGGGTTTCATCTAATTGTGATGAACGTGGTTGTGTACCTGACTGTACTTGAGGGGTGATAGGGTGATTAATTTTGTTTACAGGACTGTTTTCATCAGCCATGTGTTTAAGCTGGCCCTCCTTCTAGCGCCATTGTTGATGGGCGTATTAAAATACGCACGCAACGGGGGAAGACAACCCAGACCAGGATCCTTAGGTCAGGCTCCAAGCTGTTTGGGATGGTTGGTCCCGACAGGTTTAAAGGCTCTGTTGGCCTGAAAAAGTCTAAAGGGTTAAAGCTAATGCTACTGATCGTTAATCAGTCCTATACTTATGATTACCTATGTTAATTCATGTTATATATTACAGGATGACAAATTGTTATATTTAACCTACTTAAAGCAGCAAATTCTAAAAAATAAAGATTAACAGAGTTAATGCCCTACAGAGATGTATTATATACACATGTACAGTAATTACAACAGAAGTAATCTGAATATTTGTAATTCATATAAAAGGATCTGATTCAAATAGATTTTTTTGAATAATATAATCAACAAAAATTTAAAAACATATTATCCTAATCTACATACTATCCTGATCAGGAGCAATGGAAAATTTAACCTGTAATCGATTTATGCTAATAAGAACACTGCATGAGTACACCTGATAATATTTAAAGAAATTTAAACATTAAAAAAATCATACAGTAATCATTACATCTTATATAACAATGATATCAATCATCAATTACAAAACATGACAAATCAGCAAGATCGAAAACAGTAACAGTCGATAATTATAAATAATATTTGCACAATTCTTCAAAGGAGTTATCACAAACATTTATAATATAGAAACAAGTGACAAAACCAAGAGATATCACAAATCATATGTAAAGTGTAAAAATTGTATATATGTATTAAATATCACCAGTTCAAACGCTGTAGCTATTGACAGTTAACTATCTTGAGTCACCGATAGATCGAACATCGGTCTTGTCCACCCCTTCCCAAACTATCGACCCCTTTTCCCTTATGCTATCTGCCCTATAAATACATTTTAATCTCCCAAAATAAAAACTTCTAAGATCTGGAGATAATCAAAATTGAAATCCTTAACTGATTTCCATAAAAATGACAAGTGTGAACATGTCATTTTTCAGCATACGCAAAAATATTCAGTCCATAACAGGAGATCGAGGACATAGATAAGGTAACAACACCTGGGAAATAGTCCCTGCAAGATCGATTTGCTTCCACATATACAGGGATTATCCATACAACCGAAATCATCAAAATCGGGGAAGGAAGATATCCATCATACTACCTGGAAATAAAACTTGATCATCAAAAACTTCAAACCTGATATCAAAATGAAAACACTGCCAACACATTACAAAGTTACCGGAGCATTAAAAACCTGGATATTCACACCACTTGACGGGTTTGGTGACCGTCCCTTAAACTGCATGAGTGCAATTTGAGCATTGAGCTCTCGAAGCTTTTCTTCGTTTTTTTCATTCTCGTTCTGCAGTTTAAGGACTCTTCTGATTAGCTTATTCTTATGATTTCTCAAGCGTAAGAGTTGCTTATCACTGAAAACCATTTTCTTCTTTAACTCAGCATTATCAGCCTTCATCGAATCACGATTTGCTGCTACTTCTTTTACCCTTTCCTCCATTCTGCGAATCTTGTCTAAAAGACAGTTACTAAACAGAGGATGCATCATACCATCAATGCAATAAGAACCAGGTGAGCTTAACTCTACATGATTCTCTTCAGTTGGATGACCAATAACAGGCTCTACCTGAACTTCTTTATCAACCAGAGGAGGGTTATCATGGTCAAAGTTGAAATTGAACTCATGCTTGACACACCGATCATTCACAGGTAGGTCTTCAGCTTCATCATCAATCACCATGGTATCAATACGAGCATTATCAAACATGACGGGTTTGACAGTATTCCCTTTTGTCATGCTCCTGGTAAATCTACCCACTGAATTGGCCTTTAGTCTATCTCGACCACGATTATGAATTTTATCAGTATTGTTGTGTGGCTTAATCGGCGACAGAGAGGGAGACTTCCTTACGCATTTCGAACCCAAAGGAGTATCGACACTTCCTGGCAGAGTAGGCATAGGATCTTTGCAAGGTTCAGAGCTCATACGGCCAGGGTTTGACAAGGGTTTACATGAAGGAAAGACTGAAACTGAACTCGGCTCTTTGTGCTTGTTGCACTCCTAAGGATTATCAAACATACAGTGACAAAAAGAGGAGAAGCCATTGGACTCAACGAATTCATCCCAAGACCGGTTCGACTTCAACAACTCTCTATCGATTAACATACGGACTAAACCATGGTGGAAGAGACTATGACTGACATGTTTAGGACCCCTTTTGATCGCATTAGACATCTTAAACAGACTATGCAAAAGATAATAAGGTAAGTTCAGCGGGAAACCTATGAATGCAGACATAAGCCTGAGATGATGAAAACAGAGGTCACCCACTTCAGCCTGATAATCGGCCAAGGAGAGAGCGAAAACCCTTGTGACTTCAGGGTTCGAATCGGAGAACTTACTTATGAATGGCATCCACCCAATGGCTTGAACCTTTGCTGACAGTTCAGGGTTTGAATCCAGCAGTTTCATTTCGCAAGGCTCTACCCTCACCATAGGCGCCATGACCGGCCGTGTCAAAGCATGTAAACGCACACAAAATAAGTACCACAGCTCGGAAAAATATAGAAAACCAGATAATGAGCACTCGGGATAAATCCTGAGCAAGGACGAGAAATGAAACTCAAACCCATGATAAAGAAAATAAGCCATGAACGATCGCGGACTGCGCCCTTGTAACTTCGGCATGGACGAGAGCATTATCACTCAAATAGGTTATTGATTAACAAGGAATGACGGTCAAAGACTCCGGGTAAGTCATGTTATCATTATTTAACCAACGTTAATGATACATGACCCTTCGCAGTACCCAGAACAAGTGTCCAATTTACAGGCAGCCACGACGGAGGACAAGTACCCAGACTTAAACACGATGGACCGGTTTCAGTACCACTGTCATGATTGCATATCGACTTCACAGCAGATGGATCAGGGTGGAGGCTACGACATAGTTTTTGGTCTGACGCTGAACCATAATACATATCCCCCTACGTTAGATTCGACTTACCCTTGGAAGGTGGTGGATGATAAAATATAATTGCAAACCATTAAATAAAAAATTGACTTTGCAAAACACGCCATATAATAATGATCAGCATAGACATTTGTGGTAATGTCAACCATGGTTTGTGAACTTAGGATATGTCGGATATGGCTTGTAACTCATTTGGATTTCGTGCTCTAGGTTTTAACCAAAGTCACCACGAACCAACCATTGATAATATTTCAACCTTAGTAATAATTATAATAACAAAATCATCAAAATCAATTCGTAATGTTTTGGATTAATTTCTAAATTAGGATAAGGTGAAGGATATAGAAATCATTAATATTTATCCCTTGATTGCAAACCCAAAAACAAATAATAACTTGCTAGTGATGATTTTGCTAAATAATCTATAGTTGTAAAGGTTGCTTTTAAAAACAAAGAATTTCGCTGATTCAGTAACTGTCAAAAATGGCATATTTTCAGTAGCTGCAAATCTTCTTTATTTTGTGCTGAGAAATTCAAACATTTCATCAAACAAAATAGGATTTTGTTTGATGAAATCATGTTTTTTAAAGGCTGTTGAGCAAGGGCACAACATGCTGAAAATGAAAATAACTGGAAGCAAAATGACTATAAACAAACAACTGAAAACAAGCTATGCGCGCATCTAACTAATTAACTTTCAAAATAAAACTAAGTTAATGTATTGTAGAAAAAAAACAAGATAGCATTTACTATAATCTAATGAAAACAAATCAAAAATTAAACTAGACTAGCTAAAACAGAAAAGAAACTAAACTAAACAAAGAAAATGAACCTCTAGTTGATGAGGGGCCCTCTCAACAATCAGGGGTGATGCCTGGTTAACTTCTACTTAAACGCAATCTTCAATAGCAATGCATACAACTCTTTATTTAGTTGGTGGAACATAAATACAAAGTTCAAGAGTAAATCAAAGCAAGAACTCTTCTCTTAACTCTGCCAATTAACTGGTTTCCTAGCTAAGTGAGCTCTCTCACAGAGGCTGCTTTATATAATGATTTACAGGGATGAGCAAGTCAAACCTTTAGTGGTTGACTTCTCTCTAAATTTAGTCGACTATAATGGATTTTAACTGATCATAGGCCAATGCATAAACATTTCCTTCTTCAATGCAAGTCTGGATCTTTTCATTGGACAACATACGCACAGGTTCCTTCTCCAGTGCAAACGATCTGCAGAGGTGGTGCATGACTCCTTCTTCAGCGTGAACATGGAATGGTGGAAATCCAAGGCATCGTACATGGTAGGTTTTCTGTAATGCATGTTGTTCTATTCTTTAAATGAGCATACTGGTGGAAGTTTGGAATCAAGCAGAGGAGGCCACAAGCGATCCTTCCAGGGCATGAGTTGAATGCGATAGTCCAATGGATAGATGATTGTCATGGTGGAAAGTGAAGGAGAACGTAGGGTAGTGAATAGTCTCAAACGCATCTCCATTACCAGATGCATGGGTAACCAGATCGTTGGAAGTTGGTTCACGTTCTAAATGGCTGGAATTAATTCTCAACAGCATGTAGTCTAATGGGCGATCTGGATGGAGTGCTGAATGGAAGGTTGGGACATGAGCTTGATACGCTCAGTGTCGATCTAGGGAAAATGGTGCATCTATCTACTAGCATGATTTAGGATTGGATTGTACATCAACAAATTTCGACATATTTCAAACCATCAACGATGTTCATGGAACGGGCTGAATGACGAGCTGGATGTCGAGCTAGTCACGCTATGTGAAAAGCATGCTGAATGCGTTTTGCATAATAAATTGGACTAAAAAGATTATAAAACCTACAAAAAACTATACAAACTAATTAATACATAAATATGCTTTAATAATGTTATTTTTAATTGATTAAACCATAAAAATGATAATAATAAAATAATTTTATAAAAACCTTAAAAACACTCATACCTGAAGTTGCATAATAATATGTTTGACCTAAAACATACAAAAGATGATGAAATATGTATTTAAATGAATAATTTATCTACCAAAAATGATAACAAATCAAGGATCAACATTCCCCCAAACCAGATAAATGCTAGGTCCCACTGAGCAAAAAGAAAGAAAAATAATGTAGGAAGAAGGTGAACTAGCAGCTGCCTTCAACTTGGAAGATGAGAAGGTAATTTAAACTTCACTCTGTTCCTGTAACTTAAAAATAACATATATTTTATGTCACACATTGTATGAAAATTAAAAACGACTGTATTGGATTTTCAACAGTTTTCAGGTTTAAAATAATTTTATCATTTATAAGGTTTTTTTTTAAAATTAATTCAACCATGTCCAAAGTAAAACTATGGACAGGTTGAACAAAGACATAAGTTTCATCTTGAATAGCAAGAAGATTAATCATTTCCATGCATAATTAATTGGATTAAAGGATAGGATTATTAATAATAAAATGATACGGAAGTAAAAACTATTTGCTTAAAACAAAATTTGGTTAGCAAATTTAATCAAAAATACTATAATATCACCATTTTTCAGATCGCTATTTGATATTTCATTTGCCTTTATTTGATTCTTCATATGGTAAGACTATATTGAATTTTGCTGTAAAATATGTTTGAAGCTATAACCAAATTCCATTATTTATATTCCTGAAAAATACTTATCTATTGTTAGAGATAAACAGATTTATCAAAAATAAAAATAATCAAATCAAATCCATCTTCCCCCAAACCAAAGAGATGGTATGTCCTCAAGCCATACAGAGAGAAGAAATAATTGTTCCAAAAAAATAGAAAGAATGCGAGCATGCTGTTAATTCGGTGTAAGGAAAAGTAACCAGTAAATGGAAATGGTTCAAAAGTGTATATTTATGAAAAATAAAAGAGTGCTTAGAAAAACCATGTAAAATGAGAATAATATAATTAAAAGAAAACCATAGGAAAAACTAGTCATCCGTGCCTCATTGTAAATATATCCTGTCATCGTCAAGTATTTCAAGTGTACCTCAGAGTGTGTGAGATTTACAGCTATAGGTCCCATTTATAAGATAATGACATATTAGATACACGCGGAATTAGACGGCCGGGGCAAAGTCAACTTAGAGCCATTCTCAAATGACATGATCAACAATTGGCCATGACATAATTTTTTGAAATTTTTTTCATATATTATCACTGTTTCACTAACTATCTATAAAGTGGTGTATTAACTATATCTCATTTACCATATATTGCCCTGCTACCAACATGCATGTTCAATACCCCAACAGGTTTATCTTGGTACCATGCAAGCATAGCCTCACTGCCAGCAAGCATGTTCAATATCCCGATGGATTTACTTGCATTTATCGAGCTTCCTGTTATAAGGTTTTTACTTAGCATTGACCTGTTGCCAGAAGGCCTATTCAGTACCTCGGCGGGTTTGCTTGTATAATGATATTAAAGATATGGAAGCTGATTGGTACTAGAGCATGTTAAGTCTTGCCAAACACATAATTCAATTTTTTTAAAATAAAATTATAAGTATTATTTTTTATTCATAATGGCCAAACTCATAAAACATGTCAAAAGAGAATAATTGAAAGTTGTTCTTTAACCTAACATTCCTTCTTCTTTATAAAGTAATGTAATAGGCCCCACAGATAAAAAATTCCACTTACTTTCAAGTTTTCACCAAAATACTCAAGAGACAAGTTTTGATTACAAGTATAGGATGAACTAGTAATCTGAAGGTGAAAAGTAAGATAATGAAAGTGGGTCTTATCAAGCAACTATTTAAAAGAATAAATCAGAAATATACATGTCTGAATCAAAATACCAAAAACTATATGAATCGTAACAAAATTCGTTAAGTATGATATACAAAGGATTGATATATAAATTTATCCGTATAAGCTGCAAATTTTGAAAATACCCCAAAAAGATTAAAATACCTGATGAGTATTTAGCATACTTCCCTTGTCTAAGTAATATTCCATTAGCTTCTCATAGAGATAATATATTTGTAATCACTGCAAAACCACTTGTTAGATGATTCAATTTTATTCATTAATACATAAAAGAAAAATAGTCGTGTGTAAACAACCTATTAGAAATGACTCTTATTTATTCAAAGAAACAAACAAATATGTACATATATAAAAAAGATAATAACCCAAATTTTTTCAAGGCTCGAGAGGAGGAGGAATAACTTCCTATTCAACCAATTCCATTTCATTTTGCTGCAAAACATTTTGTATGAAATCCTGTTTAGATGTTGGTTGGTGATAGAGCCTAAGTCTATGTCCATTTACCTCAAAAGAGATTTATGAGCCATCAATTGTTTTAATTTTTACTGATCCATTGTCAAAAGTTGTAACTACTTCGTATGGGCCCATCCAATGGGTAGTTAATTTCCCTTTAAAACTTTTAAACCGTGAATCAAATAGTAGTGTCTGATATCTAGTATTAAACTGCTTTTGCTTAGTAAATTTATCATGCCATGTTTTTCGTTGATTCTGTATTAACATTTTTCTTTGAAGTGCATCTTGCCTAATTTCATCTAACTCATTAATTTGTAATATTCGTTGTTTCTGTGCTTCATCCAAATTCATGCCTAATTGTGTTTCCATACAAAAAAAATTAACTTAAATTTCAATAGGTAAAAGGACCCGTTTTCCATACACTAACTCATAGGGGATATGTCTGGTAGTGTTTCTGCATGTTATCCCGTAGGCCCATAAAGCCTCTGGAAGTCTATCTTCCTAATCCTTATGATGTAAATGAATGGTCTTAGTTAATATGGCTTCTAATACTTTATTAGTTTATTCAACCTGACCATTTTCTTGAGGGTGATAAGGTGGATATTTGCAATGTCGAATACCATACTTCGTAGTAAGTTATTTCATTAATTTAGAAGTAAACTGAGTACCTTGATTTGTGACAATTTCTCTAGGTACACCAAACTGGGTGAATATTTCTTCATATATAAATTCTACCACTGATTTCTCTGTGGCTCTAAATAAAGCTTTAGCTTCTACCCACTTGGTGACATAGTCCCTACAAACTAAGATAAATTTCTTTTTACGAGACATAGGAGAAATTGGTCCTACAAAATCAAGAGCCCATTTCTCAAAAGGTTCGATCATGACTTGGAGTTGTAAAGGCATTTGATTGGACGACGTAGGTCTACCCATTCTTTGGAAACTATCACATCCTTTAACATATTTGGTAGCATCCTTAAAAATGCTTGGCCAATAATAACTAGAATGTAAGACTTTAAATGTTGCCCTCTTATCAGAAAAATGTCCTCCACATGATCCATCATGGCATGCATGGAGGATGTCTTTCATTTCATCCTCTAGCACACATCGTCGAATAATAAGATCAAGACTAGTGTAGAAGAGATCGTTATCAACCCATGAATAATTAGAACTCTGAACTATAATACGACACTTCTCATGTGAAGACAAATGGTTTGGTATTTTCCCTGTTTCTAGATAATTGGCAATATCCACAAACCAAGGGGTTTGAACAGATACATCAAATAGATGTTCATCAGGAAAAGTGTCATCAACTGGTTTAGTACCATATTCATGTTGAATACGGGAAAGGAAGTATGCTACAAGATTTTCTTTACCAGGTCGATCAATGGCGGTAATGTTAAATTCTTACAATAAAAGAAGCCACCGGGTAACTCTACCATTGGTAATTAGTTTATTCACCAAAAATATAATGGCGGAGTGATTAGTATGCACAAAAAATTCATAACCCATGATATAATGACGAAATTTATTAATAGAATAAACTACTGCCAAAAATTCTTTTTCGGTAACGATATAATTTAATTGGGAAGGGGTCAGATTTTTTCTAATAAAGTAGATGGCATAAGGTGCTTGTCCTTCTTTTTGGCCAAGGACTCCTCCTATAGCAGTATCATAGCCATCGATAGATATATGAAAAGGAATGGACCAATCAGGACCCCTAAGTATTGGTGTCACCGATAGTTTATCTTTTAATATTTCAAAAGCATTTTGGCAGGATTCTGTCCACTGGAATTTTGAGTCCTTTGTAAGTAACTTAAACATTGGTGTAGCTATTTTAGTAGAATTTTCAATAAAGCGGCAGTAATAGCCTGCATGACCAAGGAAGCTTATTACCTCTTTCTGAGTTTTTGGGGAGGGAAGGCCAACTATTAATTTGATCTTAGAAGGGTCTACCTTAATTCCATGGGAAGAAATATGGTGTCCTAAAACTATACCTTTTGTTAGTAACATTTTACACTTTTCATGACAAATGGCTAGGTTTCTCTCTTGACATCAGATCAGAACTTCTTCTAGGTTGTGAAGAGCTTCCTGAAAGGTGTTACCATAGGATGTGAAATCATCCATATATACTTCAACACAGTCATGTATAAGATTAGAGAAAATTCCTAAGAATGCTCACTGAAAAGTGGAAGGTGTGTTACATAAGCCAAATTGCAAGACTCGATAAGCAAATGTTTCCCAAGGGCATGTAAAAGTGGTCTTATCCTGATCTTCAGATGCTTTTGAATTTGATTGTATCCACTATATCCGTCAAGAAAGGAAAAGTAATGTTTACCTGATAGAGTATCTAATACTTGATTGATAAAAGGTAAAGGAAAGTAGTATTTAAGTGTAGCTTTGTTTAAATCTCTAAAATCAACACAAATATGCCATTTCCTTGTAACTTTATTCAAAACTACTGCTAAAGGAGATACCCATTTACTGACGGAAATAGGATAGACAAAACCAACAGTGAGGAGTTTTTGTAATTCTTCTTTTGCTATATCCTTTAGAGCAGGATTCATCCTCCTCTATGGATTCCTTACAGGTGATACGCTTGGATCCATATAAATATGGTGAATATAGGTATTAGGGTGTATACCCTTCATATTAGTGTATTCCCATGTGAATGCTCCAGCTTTCTTCTTAAGAACTTTAATCATATTTTCTTGTTGGTTTTCACTTAATCCAATGTTTATATGCAAGAATTTTTTAGGGCCAACCTCACAAGGTATTGTATATGGTCATGTATGCTCTCTAATTGTGAAGACACATGGTGTTTCTGTAAATATTGAGAGAGGCATATTCTCTTGAAACTCATCTCCAAAAATCTGATCAAGTTGAGCAAAGGACTAAGGGAAATATGTATAGGTTGTTGAAGAGACAAACTAGTTTAATACATTCTTAGTGGTTTTCTCTTGAAGTGCTAAAGAAAAATCACTAGGAAGGGCGAGATCATCAAATTATTCATCCCCAAAAGAACAATTTAACCACCATGAATTTTTTGTTATTGGTTGTATTGAGGGGTATAAAATAAGTCTTTGTGTGAACAACCCATTGGAAATAGTCATCTCTCCATCCCTACACCCTATAAGAGCATTTGCGGTAGCTAACCAAGGTCTACCCAAGATAATAGGATGTCCTTTAGAAGGATCCTTTGACTCTATGACCATAAAGTCGACAAGGTATTCCCATGAAGCTACTGATACAAAAATTCCATCCAGGACTCCAGTAGGTTTAATCGTAGTGCGATCTACTAGTTCTAGGATGGAAGGGGTAGGTCGAAGAAATTGTCCTAACTGTAAAACTTCTGAAACTGCGGTGGCCATCATGTTAGTGGTTGATCCTAAATCGATTAATGTATTCTCTATGGCGGTGTTGTTTATAATTACAGTTACTACTGGGGTTCCTGGATTTGGATATTTTGCAATCCAGGACTGACCTGACATACATTCATATATTTCTCCTATAACATGAATTGTAAGAGGGTCCTTTTGCTTCTTTCTCGGGCATTTAATACATACCTCTTTTATTACCTTACTATGGATAGGTATATCTTTGATAGTTTGTAATATAGGTATCTTAATGCAAATGTTATTTAATTCATTCATAATGTTATACTTCGGATGAACTACAGGTGTTTCTATTACTAATATTTATGGAAATGGAGGAATTATTTGTTCTTGAATAGTTTGTTGTGGAGGGTGGGTGTGTACTAGAACCTTTGGAGTGGTCACATCCTCCAAAATAGCATCATTCATCGGTTCACTTGAATATTCTTCTTCTTCTCCTGGTTCCTGAATGATAACTGATGACTTGGGTTTATTATTCACAACTCTTCCCGATCGTAATTGAATTTCATGTATAGGTATAGTTGAGATAAGGTATGAGGGAAGAGTTTGCAACTCAATGTTGTTAAGAGATTGATTTGGTTTATTGTTAGGGTTAGGTATCAGCTGTGCAAGTAACAATGTTGGTCAAGGAGGATTTGCATTCTGAAAATGATGAGGTTGTTATGCAATGAAAGGAAGTGGAGGTACAAATCCAAGAGATATTTGCTAGAAATTTGTTTGATTCTAAGGATAAGGATAATTAGGTTTAGGAATAGGTTATAGTTGAGGATATGGTTGTCCTCTCCATCCTTGTGACAAATATTTATGTTGTGGTAATTGAGGAGGAGGATACTAAGGTGGCCAATTCTGCCAACTTGAATTGTTCTATTATTGAGATGGTTAATACAAAGGATAATAGAGTGGAGGTTGTGGTGGAAAGTTTGGATATGCTGGTTGGTCTCTAGGTTTCAAAGGAGGTATCCTAGATGTTTCAACTACATCCCCACTCTTATAAATGGCTTGTAATCCAGGAAAGGATGGGGAGTTATCTGTTGGGTGATCTTCTGTACAGATGTGACATATGGAGATATTTTTTAATGGACATTCCATTTGGGGATGTTTAGTTCTACATCTTGGAAAAACGATACTCATTACTGCTCATTATTCATCCTGCCTTTTCTTGGCTTGTAAAGCATCCAGTTGGGAACCCATTGCTCCTAAGATATCAGTCTTAAAATTATTCAATAGGTTTCCTAACTATATTCTTGTAACTCCGCTTGAATTAGGAACATTTCCTCTTATATTTTTACTAAAAGGCTCTTGAAAGTTTTTCGCAACTTTCCCACAACTTCTAGAATAATTTTTACACATCTCACTGATCTATGCAAATTTTTAATGAGAAATATCGCCAGTTGCCATGGGATTAAGATTCCCTAACAAGTCCTTACAGATTCCCTTAAGTAAAAGTGTACGTACTGCATCTTCTCGGAGGTCATTGTATTTAGACTTGTGTAATGAAATGAACCTCTCGAGATAATCTTCTAGGCTCTCATCTTTGAGTTTTTGTATCTTGAATATGTTGTGATGAGAGTCCTTAGGTTTGCAGTATTCTTGATATTTTCATAAGAATGAGGTTTTTATATCATCCCAAGTTATGATAGTGGATTATCCTAATCCCATGAACCATCTCAAGGAAGAATATTTGAGTGTGGTAGGAAAGAGTTTTAGTTTGTGAGCATCTTGTAGATAATTGTAACTCATACAAAGGATATGAAACTCTAACATGAATGTGTCTGGGTCCTCATTACTTTTTCCATAGAAAGTAGGCAAGGAGGAAGGATGAATGTTTTTCATAGTTACATCCTGCATTGTATCTAAGATAGGGACCTAAAGGTAGCCTTAGTTCGATTTTCCCCTTATCCTTCTTCATTTCTAACTTCATCGTGATATTTATTTTCTCCCCGTCTCTCCATGTAAGTTGTATTCTTAACGTAAATATACCTAGGAGGATCCTTTCGAGGTGATAAAAAGACGTCCCAACGTTCTTTTTTAGGAGAGATATTCCTCTGATCAACCATGCCTTTATTGAATCCTAGAGGGATAGTAGGTTCTACTATAGAAGTTTCAATTTGAGAAATAAATGGATCTACTGAGTTTTCGAAGAGAGCTTTTAATTGAGCAGCATCAATCAAGTGAACAAAATTCAGATCTCCTACTAGTGAAAAAGTTGTGGTAATTGGTTTTGAAACTAGTGGAGGGATAGGGGTTTCTGATGGCTGATCTTCTTGAACTTCTTGAGGAGCAGGGTCCTTTGGACCTTCTGACAATGTTTCTTCTCCTTTTACGACTTCTCCAGTAAGATCTTCTAAAGTAGTTTCTTAAGGTTTTAAGGTAGAACTACTTCCTATAGGCATCTTTCGATACTTTTCTGGTGAGTCAATAGTTGGGGAATTATGTCCCATACGGTATGTAGTAGAGACGTCAATAAATTTTTCGGTCTTGATAGATCTACCCTGAGGATCTCTAATTCTACTCAATAAATACTTTTAAACTAAAGAAAACCTATACTACTGCTGTTTCTAGATTTGGGGGCACCTGTTATAATATATGCGCAGGTTCTTACCTCTCATCTTATCGCTCCCTTGCTACCAACCTATTACTAAACTTCATAAATAATTCTACTCTACCTTACAGAACAACTCCTCGGCAACGACACCAAAATTGTTGGGTGTTACAATGTCTAAACTAATTCACCTATTCTTTAATTATCAACCAGGTTTGGTAAGCTTAGAGTTGACAAAAAATATATGCGAAGGTAGAGGGTGTCGTGTAAATATTTTAACAAACAAAATATCAAAATATATTTCAAAATGAAAAACTGAGTCAAAATCCTAAGAATGCAGTTATTAAAGTAATTAAACTGAGACAAAAGATTAACTAAACAAATAGTCTATTTTATAACTTTGGATTGAAAAAGATATAATCAACAACTTACTTATTGAAAAGGAAAGCTAAAGTGCAAGGAAGACTTAACTTATAAGCAACTAGAAAACTTAATGAAGAAAACTTAAATAAAAGAAGCAAGTAGAAAACCTAATAACGAAAACTTAAATAAAAGAAGCAAGTAGAAAATTTAATAAAAGAAATATTTTTAGGTTCTATCCCACAAGTTCTTTCAACAATAACACAACATAAAAAGACAACCTAAAAACATACTAAGAAAAAAACTAAATCTCACATGCAAACAAATAAATCAATTCAAAAGGAATAAACACAAAACCATATAACCATAAGACAAAATTAAGAATAACTTAAACTACATTCAAAGTTAAAAAAATAGAGAAAATGATAAAAAAAATTAATAAATAATTTAAAACAATTAAACTTTAACTTAAATGTTTAACAAAATCTATCATTTAACTATTACAGTCAAAACATAATTCAAACATCAACAAAACAGTGTTGAAAACAATCTAAAAACACATAAAAACACTAAAAACAGAACTAAAGACTGAATGACAGACTGAACTGTGGGTGTGAAAGGGGTGGCTGAATAATAGACTGAACAGGTTGTCCGAATGATAGGATGCACAATAAAAAGGGTAAAAACCAACCTAAATGAACTACTATTCAGTTGAAGCCATATAGATGTAATTCTAGTACATTAGAATAGTAAATAAACCTATATAATAATAAATTAACCCTAAACTAATCTCTGAACAAAAGGATCATTTGCATATTAAACTAATAAATTAACTGGAAATTAACTTGCATAAATTCAAAATAGGAAAGGAAATAAGAGAGTTGAATCTATTCTAAATTCATGAAA
The DNA here is from genome assembly GCA_001517045.1 of Pseudotsuga menziesii. Classification (NCBI taxonomy): domain Eukaryota; kingdom Viridiplantae; phylum Streptophyta; class Pinopsida; order Pinales; family Pinaceae; genus Pseudotsuga; species Pseudotsuga menziesii. Next base: position 797,284 of record LPNX010231044.1, on the reverse strand, counting down.
ACAGCTTATTCTATATTCTTGAGAACAAAGACTGAAAGTAATGTTGGAAATGAAAAGAACTAGAAATAAAATGACTATAAGCAAACAACTGAAAACAAGCTATGCACACATCTAACTAATTAACTTTCGAAATAAAAGTAAGTTAATGTATTTCCAAAAACAAACAAGATAGCATTTACTATAATCTAATGGAAACAAATCAGAAATTAAACTAGACTAGGTAAAACAAAAAAGAAACTAAGCTAAACAAATAAAATGAACCTCTGGTTGATGAGGGGCCCTCTCAGCAATAAGGGGTGATGCCTGGTTAACTTCTACTTAAACGCAATCTTCAACAGCAATGCATACAACTCTTTATTCAGATGGTGGAATAGAAATACAAAGTTCAATAGTAAATCACAACAATAACTCTTCTCTTAATTCTGCTAATTAACTGGTTTCCTAGCTAACTGAGCTCTCTCACAAAGGCTGCTTTATATAATGATTTACAGGGTTGAGCAAGTCGACCCTTTAGTGGTCAACTATTTTCTAAATTTATTATACTATAATGCAGTTTAACTGATCATAGGCCAATGCATAAACATTTCCTTCTTCAACGCAAGTCTGGATCTTTTCATTGGACAACATACACACAGGTTCCTTCTCCAACACAAATGATCTATAGAGGTGGTGCACTACTCCTTCTTCAGCATGAACATGGAATGATGGCGAGCCAAGGCAGTGTACATGATAGGTTGAATCCACGGACCTGGGTAACACTTTTTGGCAAGTGAATTTCGGCAAAAACAAAAAAACGCACCTCAGTCGAGGGCTTGTTAAGCCCTCGACCGAGGTCTTAATATCTCGACCGAGGGCTTGTTAAGCCCTCGACCGAGGTATCTAAATACCTCGGTCGAGGTATTTAAATACCTCGACCGAGGTATTGCGGGCTTTACAAAACCTCAGTTGAGGTATTTAAATACCTCGACCGAGGTATTTAAATACCTCGGTCGAGGTTCATACCTCAGTCGAGGGCTTAAAAAAACAGACTTAGCCCTCATTCAAACAAATGGAAAATTTCCTGTGCCTTGCAAAGGTGTAAACCCTGCCATTCCTAGCACATAACTGAGCGGAGTTGATACCGATAAATTCACCAACGAATCTTCTATCCATTGAGGTATCATACACACATTTTGGCATTCATATGATATTTATTTTTTAATTACTTCTAAAACTTATACTTAGAAAACCACACTGCAACTTCAAATCAGCTCAAAGAAAAATCCGCAAAGTTAAAACTACACAGCCAAAAAATTCTTAAAAATGCACACATCACATATTGACGTGTCCTCTTCAAAAGGGTATCTTTGGTTTTTCAATTTTTCAAAAAATAGAAAAAATTCCTTTACGTGGACAAATATGTGTTTAAAACGATGCTGAAATCGAATGTGGTCACTTTCGAAAAATAATAAATAATTGTATAATGCGAAAAAAATTAACAAAAAAATATGCACATCACACTGCATTTTATGTAGATCATGCTCATATATTTATTTATTTTAAATTATTAATGCAAGATTGAATTACTCTACGTGGACACGAGCCACTTATTAGCTTCTTCAAATTTTTAAGGTCACACAGTTCATTAAATGCAAAAATTCACACATTAAATGACATCAGAATAGTTTTAAAAAAATATCACTATGAAGCCAACATAATATTCTACAATTTGTTTTTTTACTGCAAGTCAAAATTCACATCGCATATATGCGTTTTGAGGGCTTCTATCTAGCACATGAGTAAAAAATCAGGTTTTCATCGCCAAATTTGGCCAAAAAGTGTTACCCATCTTCATGGAATCACCCGATAGGTTTTCTAGAAGGCAGGTTGTTCTATTCTTTTAATGAGCAGACTGGTGGTAGTTTGGAATTAAGCAGAGGAGGCCACGAGCGATCCTTCCAGGGTGTGAGTTGAATGTGATAGTCCAGCTCATGGATGATTGTCGTGGTGGCAAGTGAAGGAGAACGTAGGCTGGTGAACAATATAGAATACAACTCCACTACCAGACACATGGGTAACTAGATCATTGGAAGTTGGTCCATGTTTTAAATGGCCAGAATTAATTCTCAACAGCACGCAGTTTGATGGGTGATCTAGATGGAGTGCTTAATGGAAGGATGGCACATGAGCTGGATACACTGGGCATTGATCTAGGGAAAATGAGGTGTCTATCTACTAGCGTGCTTCAGGACTGGGGTGTACAGTAATAAATTTTGACATTTGGAAAACCATCAACGATTTTCATGGAACAGGCTGAATGACGAGCTAGACGCCGAGCTGATCATGCTGTGCGAAAAGCAAGCTAAATGCATTTTGCATAATAACTTGGCCTAAAAAAATTATAAAACCGGCAAACAATTATACAAAATAATTAATACATAAATATGCTTTAATAATGTTATTTTTAATTGATTAAACCATAAAAATCATAATAATAAAATAATTTTATAAAAACCTTAAAAACACTCATACTTGAAGTTGAATAATAATCTGTGTGACATAAAACATACAAAAGATGATGAAATGTGTATTTAAATGAATAATTTATCTACCAAAAATGATAACAAATCAAGGATCAACAGCTCCAAAGGGACAAAGGGATGTTGACTCAAGTATATGCAAACTATGGCAACAATGGACTATAGTTTACTTTCTCTTCAATTCCTCCTCTTCAATGTATCCAAGGGGTTCCTTATATAGCACTCCAAAAGGGTAATGGAGGGTCGTATCTGAGATTTCTCAAGGAATTTGGAAAGCCAAGAGTCAAGTTATTTGGACTCCTATGAGGAAAATTCCAAAAATATTTGTACTTATCCAGACATCCCGATGTACGTAGGTTTGAGGTCAAAAGTCATGTGTACACGCGAGTATGGGATTAAAAGTCACGTACAACAATAAATAGGTGTTTTTAAGGGATGAAATTGGAACATCAAAGGATAATATGAGTCCATGGAGTCTAAATATTCCATAGAGGGATAGGGAAGGCCATCAATATGTGATCAACCATGTGTGGTAAAATCATCTATAGCAATCTCCATGAGTGAGTGGGTCCATAGTGGGAGAAGAGTGAACAACTAGACATGAAAGTGGATCATTTGGATGAAACCACTTTATTACTGGTCATTGATGCATACCTTTAACAAGTGCGAAGGAAATCACCATTAATGCTAATGATTCCCAAGGTACCCTAGTACATTCCTCCGGATGTGAATAGATGAGTTGCACTAGAACAATCAACAAGATATTTTAATCAGAGGCCAACGATGGAAGTCCACTATTGAAAGTGAGGAAACCCTCCATTGAGGCATACATGATTAGAGGTTCTAATTGGTTTCTAAGATTAAATCTCAGATGATTTGCTAGCATCGACGAGAATAGACTTGTTGAAGGAGGGCCATGATGTTTCCATTATCATCGACATGAAACATGGAACACAAGTGATTTGAAGTGATTTTGATTATGGAACAACCATGAGACTAACTCAGATATGACTGATTCGAAGGAAGATAAGGTAACTACAGAGGTAGGTTTTCATAAAGACTCTCCTTGAACATTGAACGAAACAAAAAGTGACTTGGAATCATTGATTCAACGAGGAATATACTAGGGTAATTTTTAGGGGCAAAATTTTTTCGATTGGCTATATTTTTTGTTTTTTCCAAAAAATAAATTCGCTATTTGGTCATTTTCAATTTCTAATATTGCCTATATTTACATAAAATATGTATTTTTATCATAACATTCGCCAAAATTTACACATTTCAGTTTTAATTTTATGTTTCATATTTAATATTCACCTACCTATTTATAAACATGTTTTCTTCAATCCAAAACAATAACCTAGAATACTATACTTAAGTATAATATTAGAATCCTTAAAAAATACCCTGGAAGATACCAAACATAATGCAAAGACAAGACGATGCATTATTTGAATTCACTTGAAGGAGTAAAACGACTCATGAAAGTGGATCATCTCGATGACAAATATGATTACAAAACTATTTGAATGAAACACAGATAATTGCCATGTTCAAGGGTGACTATAAGCTACCATTAATAAAAATGAAAAATGTTTTCCCATTCCCTTAATTTCCCCATCACAATGGATGAGTGCCTATTTGATTTTTAACGAGCTAGAAGAGGGTAGAAAATGCTCAATATAGATCATCATAGGATGAGTCCAATATCACATGTTTTCTAAACCTAAGAATGGAGAGGTTCATTCCCAGAAAAGGGCCCTTCATCATTTGATTTTTTTTTAGTCTAAAGAAGGTAAACTCAGTGTAGTTTCATGTTTCAAGAGTCTGGAATGACTAAAGAAAATCCAAGATGGAATTTTTCGTGCATTTTCTCTCCAAGGTTCGAAAAAGTGTATATTGATACCTAGGAGAACACTTCTAGTTACGATGAGCTAGAGTGTACCTTTTTCGTAAATGAGTCAAAATAGTCCAAAAAAGGAGCAAACTGTCATTTGATAGACAACCTTTCAAATAATTTTACAAGCATGAAATAAACAAGTTCTCCTGGCAATATTTTCCTATTTAGATAGTTTGAAAAGAGCTTAAAGATGACTCTAGGGGGGGGTTCCTTTCTTATATTATGTTTTACGAGCCTGAAAAAGAGATAAAAGTAAACTAAAAACCTTTTTATTTGATTTTAATGAGCACGACCAAGGTGTAAAAGGTGCTCATAATATTTTTCAATTTGACACAGATTATGAAAATGTAAAAAATACACCATTGTAGAAAAAAAATTCCAATCTAGTCCTAAAATCTCCACAAAAATACATTAGAACACTTTCATATTCAAAAAATTAGAAGAGATGGAAAAACATTAAATAATATTTAACTAATAAAAAAATGAATTTTCATTTTTTATCCCAAAATAACATAAAAGGGTCAATAGTAAAAATAAATTACCATTTGAGTTTTGGGTGAAAGAGTGCTTTCAAGGGAGATTTTTCAACGGATATTGTAGAAGCTACAACCACCCATTCAATGATTTGTCATGTCCACGTAAATTCTATGCCCCTCCCATTCAATTTGATATCAAAAATTAAATTTTTATTAAGCTTTTAAAGGTTTTTGGGCTAGTTTCTTAGCAGCTAAGAGAATTCCCTAGGAGATGCTCTTCTCCCTTTCGAAAAGTGCATTGACACACTCCCTGAAAGGGAAAAGATAATTATTCCCATTCTATGTTTAAGGGATAAAGATATAGGTGTTATACCAAAATCCTGTCACCATCATGTGATAAGACATTTGACATACCTACTTTCCCTGAATCCCAGCTTCTGGAGTGGAAACTAAATGGTTTTTCATCAATATTTCATACAAATTCCCAGCATCGTGCATGCCCCTTTATCCAGGAGCAGTATCCCTATTCACACCGCCCATCATCTGTTGCCCATAAGCGGTGCCATCGCTTATTGTCCTTGGTCCATAAGCAGTTATTACCAAAAATGCTCTATCATAGAAGGAGAAACGCGGTACCCTAGGTAAAAAAAGAAAAAGATAAGCTTCTTGAGGCTTATAGATGATAAGCCTCGTGTTCTGCCTTATCCCTACTACTGTTGGGTTGGTTGAGCTCAAGATCCCTCATCCTAGGATCTTAGAGGCCACCTCACCCACTAATTTCTCAGCCATATCTATCCATTAAAGCCTTATAATTAAGAGCTCATAGCCATGGTTGAGGGGAGAACACTTGAGGTATTGTTATGCTGTTGGATTGACCATTGGCCCAAGATCATTTGGAGAGAGCATAGAGAGCTAGAGTCGGAGATTTTGGGGATGAGAAGGTCTGGTTTCATGGAGATGCATGTCAACACCAAGGCTTGGTTGTAAACTTCTTCTTATTCTTTAATGCAATTTGATTTCTGCCCCACATATGTTTTTGTTGTTGTGATTTCACATATATGTTGTTGGATTCCTTAGTCACTAGCATAGATTAGTAGATCATACTCTAGTTGCTTTGATCTATTTCTTCTTGAGATTGATTGCAGGTACACAAGTGGACTATCAAAGCCTTGTATTCCAGATATCTACAACGTCTAGGGAGAGTCTTCAACCTCTATCCTCTATTTGTTCTGGATCTGAACCATTCAGACCAGTGGAACACCTTGCTATCCGCAGGAGGTGAAATATTCTAGCTCACAAATCTGGTGACTCCGCAAGGGATTGAACTTGTGTATCAGTCATTCTAATCTTCCTCAGTCTGCAACTCTTGTCCGAATATATGCTCCTTCTCCATCTCTCTTTAGTTAGATCTGCTATCCGACTCAATCAATTTGGGTTTGAAACTTCTAGATCTATTTAGATCTGATTCATTTTGACCATTTATGCTCTATTTTTATACTCAATCTATCAGCCTTTACCCTGATCTGGTATTTTTCTAACTTGATCTGTTGTTCTCTATGTGTTTTGGATTTTTACAAGGAACCACACATGTTCTATTGGCAAGGAGCGGTGCCACTACCTGAGTTCAGTTAGAAATACATGGTACCACCGCCTGAATCCAGTGAGCAAGGAGCGGTTCTACCTCTAAACCACCTATCCGCAGCTTCATCTGCACTATGCCAGGTAGGCCCTGTTCTAGACTTTGTATTTTGATTTTTTGTGTGTTTTTAGCTTACTTTTTTATGAAAATGGAGTGTATTTTTTAAAAAAAAATGGTCCCTCGTGGCAGGGAGGGGCCATGAATTGTATATTCTACAATTGCTTTGAGTGTTATATTCCCTTTTCATTCAAAGATAGTTTATGTTTCTTGCATTAGATTATGCATTATTTTCTTTGCTTGAAACCTCTTGCTCTTTTCTGTAGATATTATTCATTGGAATTAGAAATATACATTTCATTTTCATGTGTAGGATTTGGTTTGTTTTGGACTTGGAATGCATGAGTGATCCATGTTGTTTTGAGTCTTTCTTTGCTTGGGTGATTCTTGTTTCCTTTTGCATGCTGATTTTTTCAGTGCTTGGTAGGAAAGATTGGTTCTTCATTTCCTTGTCTGTTTCAAAGAGAAGTTTTAGTTTTATCTCTCCTTTGCTTTATTCTCAAGCTTGTTGAAGGATTTTCTTCTTGTTTTTTGCATGATTTTTCAAAATTCTAAATCTTACTTTCATTAAGAAGAAATATTTGTTTTTAGCTTTGCGTGCATTAGAGTTAGATTTGTTTGGAAACGCTAGTGAAATGATCTTTCCATTGAGTTTTTATGTGTCTATTTCAAGCATGAAAATATAGGAAACATTTTTGGTTTATTTATGTTTGATGTTCTCTAGATCTCTTTTTTATTTTCTTTTAAGATTGTTTAGGGTGCGTTGACATTTTACTTTTCATTTGAAAAGATAGAATTGCATTTGCATTTGGGTGTGCATTTTTTGGGAAGAAAAGAAAATATCTCTTCCTCTCTTAGGTAGAATTTCATTGAAGAGGAAAACTTGCATCATCATATAGATCAATGTGCATCTTCTTTAAATTCAAGTTTTCACTCCATGGTTCCACCTAAACGCACAAGATAAAATTAATGGTAGTACTAGGTTAAAAATTTTAGCAATATGAGTGATAAGATAGAGACATGTTTGGACGTCGTTAAACGTAGGAGATGTCATTATTTGTCCACATTACATCCCGGGACTCACGCGGTTCTTCCACGTACCGTCGGTATATTGAATGGCCTTTCACGTACTCTTGAGGTATATAGAAAGGTACTTCAGGTACTCAATTATATATCAGAAGGCCCCTTGTGTACGGTTATGCATTAGACAACCCTACTACCTATGTGATCTCCCACGTACCTTACGTATATCAAAAGACCCTTTTAGGAATCCTCAAACCATCTGAGTTATCCTTTTGGCCTGTCCTGTGAGGTTCCTGACTCTTATCCACTCCTTTCACATGTTTTCTTGCTGCTTTTAGTTTGAGTAGTACTTGCTTGTGCATGGTAGTTAGGGGGTTATTAGAGAGTTTAGAGATGGCATCCTCATCTGGGACTACCAATCAAGAGTTCCCTTTCCAAGGTGTAAATTTTGTATTCCCTCCAAGTGAAGGCATTGGTCCTCCCTTTATTGCCACTATAAATCTTCCTAGATTAACTATAGGCTTACTGGTATGGATTTTTAATATGGTAATTCCCGTTACACCTAATGTATCAAATGTCACCTCTCTTCTGGGAGAGGATCGACCTCAACCTAATCATGCTCCTTCTTCGTCGGTTGTGGCTTCAACTCTTTCTTCTTCTTCGCTTGACCAAAGATCTATGGTTAGTAGTCATGTGGATAAGAAGAAGAAGAAAGGGAAGAGTAATAAGAAGAAGGATAAGAAAGAGAAAAAGCAGTAACCATCTGCTCTTGATGGTGCTCGTTTTAAGAGAACACTCAGAAAACCCAAGTTCCCATGTAAGCATTGCAAGGGGGACAACCTTCTTAAGGAGTGTCTGGGTCTCTCCCGTGTACAAGAAGAGTGGTCTAAAATATCCAAACCTTCTATGTCATCAACATCTGATCATCATGTTGATGATACTCCTTCAACCAGTGACCCATTGGTAAAAGGTCGTAAGGGTAAAGTCTTGTATCCTTGTTTGATACACAAGGCTATGCATCATACTTTTCTTTGTCCAAGCATGGATGAAGCTTCACGTTGGTTGGAAAATATTATTGATCATCAATAGGTGATTCCAACAAGTGATAGTAAGTTATCCCTCGATCCCCCACTGGTTGACCAAGTGGTCAATTCAGATTTATCTGTGGTTGATCCCACTCTTCCTTTGGAGAGTGAAGTTAAAGTGGTTCTGTCGGTGTCATTTCCACTTGATCCCACTCTTTCATCAAAGAGTGTTAAGATTGAAGTAGTCTCTTTGACCAAATATTCATCTTGTTCTTTTCTTCCAGTAGAGAATGAACCAAAACTTGCCGAAGTTGTTATGCTTCGTTTTGATTGTTCTTGACAAGAGGAAATTTTGTCTGTTTCAACAAAACCCTCTCTGAGTAGTGAGGTTATTTCCTTTGACTGGAGTAACCTAATAGAGTATCATATTCATTCAAGTGTTCCTTTCCAGATAGTTGTGAATGTTACTGCTAGAAGGATACTTCGCACTATTGTTGACGAAGGGGCTTCTGTTAGTATTCTATCCTCAACTGCTTGGAAAGATTTAGGTTCTCCTCAGCTTGTGCCAGACATCGATCAGATATTGGCTTTTAATTGAAGGCCTACTGCACCTTTAGGGATCTTTCCTCTTTTTCCTATTACATTAGGAGGGAAAACTATCCGTATTGATGTTATGGTGGTCCGAGGTCCTTTAGATTTTAATCTGCTCCTTGGATGTGATTATGTTTATGCCATGAAGGCTGTTGTGTCCACACTCTTTAGAGTTTTTAATTTTCCCCATGATGGGAATATTGTGACCATTTATCAGCTTTCCTTTGTTACACCTGACCATCGCATCACTCCTAGTAATCAGACTGCCCTGAATGTGCCGCATGTTCTTGTGATTCCTTCCCCTTCTTCTAGTTAGCTTCTTCCCATCATAGGTAAAATGGGGGGGCATGGATCTAGTGTATGGACATCATAATGGATCTAAGCCACTAGATTTTATGTAATGGGGGAAACCTACCAAACTTTGGATATCATGTTGGATAGGACCAAGTTTTAGAGCAGAGTTTACTTTTGGTTTCAAGCTTGTTAAAAAATAAAACCACTCCTTAAGCACAGTTTACGCTTTTGGTTTCAAGCTTGCATAAAAATGAAACCATGTCCTGAGCAAAGTTCCCATTCTATTTCAAGCTCGTTAAAAAATGAAATAGCACTTGGCCATCATGTCAGTTTTCCTTGAGCAAAGTTCCCATTCTATGTCAAGCTCGTTAAAAAATGAAATAGAACCTAACCATCATGTCAGTTTTTCCTAAGCAAAGTTCCTATTCTATGTCAAGCTCGTTAAAAAATGAAATAAATCTCCGCAAGCATAGTTTACCTTTTGGTTTCAAGCTTGCATAAAAATGAAATCATTCTTGAGCAAAGTTCCCATTCTATGTTGCGGCTCATTCAAAAATCAAATGGATCTCCTCAAGCATAGTTTACCTTTTGGTTTCAAGCTTGCATACAAATGAAATCATTCTTGAGCATAGTTCATTTTATATTTCAAGCTCGTTAAAAAATGAAGTAGGTTTCCTTTAGCATAGTTTACCTTTTGGTTTCAAGCTTGCATAAAAATGAAACCATGTTCCAAGCATAGTTACCTTATGTTTCAAGCTTGTGTAAAAATTAAACAAATCCCCTTCCCTTGATTCGAGTCTTCACTTTAGTGTTAGAACTTGAACCTTCGCCTGCCCAATTCTCGTTCTTCCTACCCCCCTGGTGAACATTTTCACATTAGTAACCAGGTTTTTAGGTTGGGTATGGAAGAAGAATCGTCAGATGAAACAAAACTTGGGGGCATGTTGAGCCACTAGCAACCATGCTAGGGGTAGGCTTTGCTAGCAATCATGCTGGGGGGAATATTCCAACCTCTATATATCATGTTAATGGGATTTTTCAAGCATATTTTACCCATTGGTTTCAAGCTTGCGTAAAAATGAAACCAATCTTTGAGCTTACTTTTCATTTTTCGTGCTCTGGTTAAAACATGAAAAGTGGTTTGAGCTTAGTTTATTAATTTTTCATGCTATGGATTCAAACATGAAAAAGGTTAATGGAGTCCTCTTTAAAATCTTTTTAGGATCCCTAAATACAAAAAGATTGTCGAGCGATCTTGTCTTCTTCACGCTCGTTAAAGTATTTGAAGGGTCGTCTGTATGACGGTAGGTTATCTCTTTTTCAGTTCGGATAGAACTATTTATGAAAAAGGAACACTCCAGCCAATCATGACTAGAAGAGTTCTCTAAGGTATGATTTTATACTTTTTCAGGCCTTAGATACTAAACTATACGAAAAAGAACCCCCTTGGAGTCTTCTTCCGTATTTGTTTAGACTCTCTAAACATGAACGATATCGAGTTTTCTTTCAGTGGACTCGTTAAATCAAACATTGAGAGACCCATTTTGGGATTGAACCCCTCCTCTCTCAGGTTCGTAAAACATATGAGTCTGGACTTATGTTCCGACAAGCTATATCGAGTATTTTTTACCCTCTTTGAACTTGTAAAACTGAAAAGAGGCACTCATCAATCATGATGGGGGAAATGGGAAGGGAATCATCTTGTAAATAATGGCAATTGTTTGTCGTTACCTTTGAACATGTCACTTGCTTGCACAATCATGTCAGTCAATTGGGTATTCAGCTGATCTCCATGATGATCCAGTTTCATGATTCATGTCAATCCTTTGAGTCTTTCAAAAGAATGCATTGTCCACTGTCACATCGTGTGTCTGTCCTGTTCAATCATGCTGCCAAGTATTTTGTCATGCCGCTCGATGTTCAAAGGAGATCTGAAGAAGTTTTACCTTTGCAGTCTACACAGTCTTTATGTTATTATATTTGAGTCAGTCATATGGTTACTACATGTACATCATTCCAGAACTATGTTTTTTGTTTCGTGTCATCGATGTGGGACTCATCATGGGCCCTTCTTCGACAAGACTTTTCCTGTCGACATCAGCTAATCATCCGGGAAATAGTCTTAGAAACAATGATTGGTACCTTGAGATATGTATCCCTTAATGATGGATTCTCTCACTCTTGACATAGGTTCACATCATTGACCTGTGATTGATAGAATCGACCGCGTGTTCAACATCAATACATCTATTCGCACTCAGTAGATTGTACTATAGTTCCTTGGGAATCATTGACATTAATGGTGATCTCCCTTGCACTTGTTAACAGTTCACATCATTGGCTGGTAATCAAGTGGTTTCTACCATGTTCAACTTCATATCACTGTAATCACATGGATAGAATCATACTTTGTGGAAGACAGGATGAAGACCCTGGGTATTTGCTTAAAGCACTCATTTATTTTTCCCCGGGCTATGATGGAGTTTTGTACATATAGCATGGATCCACATTTGTATGGTCATGGCTATGCTCAAATTTGCATCAGTATGACATAGATATAAGTTGTATGTCAGGTAGCTATGTCCAAGTTTAAGTCCTCTATCATGTGGGTCTACGCTGTATTCTAGTAGCCATGCTTGTTTATTCCTCTCATGGATCTTCCTTGTATTGGTCTGCAGCCATGAGTTTGGTTACTTGTGTCTATGAGTCAACATACTAATGTACTAGAGATTCTTACTTGACAACATGCTCCGATCGAGCTGACATTTTCATCTTTTGGTGACGAATTGTTCTCAAATCTCTCATTTATCGTATCCCTCGAAGACTCATGCTTTGGGAGGCATCCTGTTATACCAAAATTCTGTCACCATCATGTGATAAGACATTTGACATACCTACTTGCCTTGAATCCTAGCTTTTGGAGTGGAAACTAAATGGTTTTTCATCAATCTTTCATACAAATTCCTAGCACCGCGCATTCACCTTTATCCAGGAGCAGTACCCCTATTCACACCGCCCATTATCTATTTCCCGTAAGTGGTGCCACCGCTTATTGTCCTTGGTCCATAAGCGGTTATTACCAGAACCACTCTGTCATAGAAGGAGAAACATGGTACCCTGGGTAAAAAGGGAAAAATAGAAGCTTCTTGAGGCTTCTAAATGATAAGCTTTGTGTCCTGCCTTATCCCTACTACTGTGGGTTGGTTGAGCTCGAGATCCCTCAACCTAGGATCTTAGAGGCCACCTCACCCACTAATTTCTCAACTATCTCTATCCATTAAAGCCTTATAAATAAGAGCTCATAGCCATGGTTGAGGGGAGAACACTTGAGGTATTGTTATGCTGTTGGATTGACCATTCGCCCAAGATCATTTGGAGAGAGCATAGAGAGCTAGAGTCAGAGCTTTTGGAGATGAGAAGGTCTGGTTTCATGGAGATGCATGTCAACACTAAGGCTTTGTTGTAAACTTCTTCATATTCTTTAATGCAAGTTGATTTATGTCCCACATATGTTTTTGTTGTTGTGATTTTGCATATATGTTGCTGGATTCCCTAGTCACTAGCATAGATCAATAGATCATACTCTGGTTGCTTTGATCTATTTTGTGTTGAGCTTGATTCAAAGGTACATAGGTGGACTATCAAAGCCTTGTATTCCAGATATCTACAGCGTCTAGGGAGAGTCTTCAACCTCTATCCTCTATTTGTTCTGGATCTGAACCATTCATACTAGTGGAACATCTTGCTGTCCACAGGAGGTGAAATATTATAGCTGACAATAGTGCCTTGTTCACTCAAGGAAAGAGACTTGACGTCCCCAAAAACTCAAATCAATAGTTTTAAGCAAAAACCTTAAAATTTTGTTGTATGGAATGTTTCTAATGGGTGATTCATTGGAATTCCATAGGTTTTCAAACACACAATGACCATCTCTAAGGGAACAGAGCATGTATTGGATGATTCCCAATCTGTCAATGATCCAAATATAGTGTTGGAATTCAAAGAATGCAGACTCTTAAAATTATTCAGGGTTCCAACCATGAAGGCACACGTCCGATTATTAGACCATTTGATAATAATGTGGGACCTAAAACATCAACATTTTTAGGTGGGTACCCATATTCTAACATTGGATGTGGAGAACATATACTTCCTGACTTGTCTCTCTAGATGAGGGAATCCAATGTCACTCTCTGAACTAAGGGGAGGAGAGATGAACATTGATGACTTGATCGACGAGAATTGCACGATCGAAATGAGGTACCAAGGTGGTAAGATACCAATAGAGCATGTGATAGACAAGCCATGGAGTACCATTTCATTTCTGATTGAGAGACTGGTGGGTATCTAGGATTCCCACCAAACCAAATGATAACATATGTTTCATGTGTTGGAGTGGATGGATGCAACAATATTTAACTGGAGTGAGGGGATTTTGGTCATACTAAAAGGCTAGTTACCCAAGTTTCCTTGAGGGGAGCTTAAGTAGTTTGGATACGATACGATAATGGTATCCTTATTCCTCCAAAGAGTTACTCTTCTAAGCCCATAGGTATCCTTAAACATCCTTGATCCATAAGACCCACACATGATGAGATGGGTTGATTCCGTGGCTCTCCATGGGGGAGGAAGATCTACGGTGACTTATAGAATAGTTTTATTCTGATGAATGTGTGGTCAACTCCTTATGGTGGAGGACTATGCCTATTCAGGGATGAAATTCATAGGAGACCCTGATCTTCCCCTTCCTAATGATGACCAATGGGATGAGAGAGGTAAGAGAGATCCCATTCTTTCATTGTTTTTTAAACTGTTGGCATATTTCATTTTTTTTTATGTTTGTGATACTAAGACATTGCGTTCTATATTGCATACATTGGGACATCATAGCTAGTTGGGGAATTTCCTATTGAGAGGCGAGGGGCGGTGAGAGAGATTGTGATCTGTAACAATGAGGCTCAAGAGGAGCTGTAGGAGATCGATGAGAACTTGCATAGGTTGACAGTTGGAGTTCCGAACATCTATATTAATGACCTTCCCTACCATTATGAACGCCATACTAACGGAGTTTCAGGTCATTTTGGGAGATTACTCCATAAGGTATCCCATGCTGTGATGTGTTTACACAAGAATGCAGACTAGATAGGATTCATGTCAGATTCATAGTACTATACTGAAAGCTCTTATGCTTCATATTATTTTGATGTATTTAAAGTTTAATGCTTCATATTTTGGTGTATTGAAAGATTGTCAATTTCAAATTTTTTCCTCAATATCATATTTATATAAAACAATTTTTTACAAAAAATTGTGTGTCTTTTATGGTGTGTTTGTACATGAATGGATTATTATTATTATGTGTTTGTATGCATTATATTTACACATGTGTTTTTTATATTGAATGAAAATTGTGTATGAGATATGTACCAATCCAAAATGTAATTAGCTAGTGAATCAACAACTACATTCAAGTGTCTTGGAATATGTTGGTATGAAAAAACCCAAAAGACCTTTAAAGAAGCCGAACTCTTCAGAATAATCAAAGAAGTGATGGTTTGTAGATAGTATATACATGATTTAACTGAGAAACAACTAGTTCTAAATCTAGGTAAACCCTAAACTGACTCACATATTTTGAAAAAGATTTATTTAATAGTCCAATCATTGCATTATATTTAGCGAGATTGTTCATAGCAGAACCTAAACAAGTTACACTTGATCTTACCAAATCATCGGTAAGGGAATATAGTACCCAAGCCACTGATGTGAGATTCAAGGTATGCTGACTAACACCATTCAGGAATCTTGAGTATAAGGCCATTTTCTCATTCAATAATGACACTATATAAGCAGTCTTAACTAGGATGAGTCCTACATTCATAAAAGAACAAATGTTTAAACTACACACAACACACTCTATTAACAATATTTACAAGGTACCTATGCAATATTTCCTAGGAATAATACCTTTTAAGGTAAATCCCATTTTGGGGCTCACCTAAGGGTATCACATCGTAATCTATCAACTCATAATCTCCTTTTTCAAAAACATGACTCACAATATAGGGCCCATGCCACATGGATTCTATTTTTCCACCTCCTAGTTTATCGTGTTTTTGTTCATAAGTCAAGATCAAATCACCTTCATTATATAGGTGAGGTTGAACGGATCGTTCCTTTTGAGATTTAATTCATCATTTATGCGCCTCATTAGCTAAAGTTGCATCACAACGAGTTTCATCCAATTTGTTAAAATATAAGAAATGTTCTTCCTATGTAGTGGTATTGGTAAGAGTTCTACAACAAGTTTTAGATAAGGGATTTCACACTCGACAGGAAGAGTAGATTCTATCCCATACACCAATTGAAATGGTATAAACCTGGTTGATATTTTTATAGTACTCCTATAAGCCCATAATGCTGAAAAAAGTTGCAAGTGCCAACTAGACTTAGCTCATCCTACCATCTGTTGAAGTATAGTTTTCAATATCTTATTGATGGCTTCAACTTAGCCATTGGTGTGCAGTTAGTAGGGTCTTGATTTTTTGTGATGAAAACCTAGTTTAGCACTTAATTCCAACATCATCTGGTTCCTAAAATGAGAACATTGATCAACTATGATGGCTTGAGGGATTCCGAACCCATCGATAATGTAATTAAAGAGAAATAGGGATGTAGTTTTTCCATATTCAGCGTATGTAGGAATAGCCTCAACCCATTTTGTGAAATAGTTGATGACCATGATAATGTAACCATGCCCTCCAACTAAGGTAGGATTACAATTCATCAAATCTATGCTCCATTTAGCAAAGGGGCCAACACCAATGATGGCATGGAGTGGAGTTGGGTGGGTGTTCTTTTTAGATTGAAAAAGATGTCAAAGTGGGTATTTCTTTATGACTTCCATACAATATTTGAAGATTGAAGGCCAAAATTACCCATCCCATAATATTTTTTCAAAAGTAGCCAACCCAGAAATATGATCAACACAAGCTATAGAGTGGCAATAATTCAACACAGTTTCATCCTCATCATGAGTTAAACAACGTCACAAAATGGAATCAATTCCACAGAGATACAATGTGTCACTAACGATAAGGTAGTGCTTGGAATTATGGTGAATATGATGATGTTCGTTACAAGTTACATTCAGATGGAAGTGTGGTGTTTTGATATATAACATAAAATACTTGTACCAAGGGTAAAACGTACTAATGAGGAGCAAGGATGCATCAGGAAATGACTCAATGGGATGCGTTTCCTCAGTAATACGAGGAATATCACACATTAGATCTATGAACACTAATACTAATTTCAATTAAATTCAGCAAATTCTATTTCAAACTCATGGAGAATGACAATCGAGTGAGAATAATTTCCCCCAAGTATTTGATGAGCCAAGATGTAACACATAGGGTTAGAATATGCTTATACAATGCTTGTGTAGAGAAAAATGTAATGAAAAAACTTTTGTACTACGATGCCCATAGCCAAAGCTAACTTCTCAACATGTGAGTAATAGGTTTCATAGTCAAGAATACTCTTACTCAGGTAATATATCACATGATCTTGGTTGTTATCATTAGTTTGTACTAATACCATGATGATGGTGGTAAGAGATGCATCCACATATAAGGAATACCCCTTAGCATAATTTGTTGGTTTCAAAAAGGGAGTGTGTGTAATGTAATGCTTGATATTATTGAATGCACATTACACAAGATCGTCCCAAAAAAAGAGTGTATCCTTTTTAAGCCGACAAATGAAACCATGTGTTTTTTCGGCATAGTTGCATACAAAACAATGCAAGACATTTTCCTTCCCTTGCAAACTTTGAAATTCTATGATGTTGGTAGGCGGTGGTAGGGCCAAAATGGCCTCAATATTCAAATAATATATATAGATTCCATCCTTGGAAAAAATGAATCCCAGCAATCATCTCTTTTGAACACAAAAAGAAATTATGTGAATTTAATCAGATGTTGTAATGGAGGCATCTAAGAAAAATGTCTCTTAAATGGTCAACATGGTGTTCTCGATGCTAGGAATGAGCAGATAGATCATTGATATAGGGTTCCACAATATGTTTAATGTCGTGGAAAGCATAGTACATGGAGCGTTGAAATGTAGCACCAATTGTTTTTAGACCAAAAGGAAACTTACAATAGGAAAAGGTCCCCCATGGGAATATGAAATCCATCTTATGCTGATCAGAAGGGAGTATATATTTATGATTGTATCCAGAAAACCATCCATAAATGAAAAGATGAAAATTTTGAATAGTTATTGATGATTTGATCAATATACACAGTAGGGTAGTTGTATTATGGAAAATCCCCATTGAGTTCTTTGAAATTGATGCAAACCCTAATTGTACCCTATTTTTTAGTAATAGGGACAATATTAGAAACCCATTCGGTCAATGACACATGATAGATGAATCCATCCCTAATAATTTTTCCAACTTCTTCCCTAATGGTTATTGCTTTTGATGGATGTACTTGACAAAGTTTTTGATGGACCAACTTGGCATCAGGGTATGCCTTGATATCATGAACAATGATTGAAGGATCAATCCCTAACATCTCTTCGTATCTCTAAGTGAAAACATATCAAATTTCTCTAAAAAGGATCGTATAAGCCTCAAATTCTAGAAAAGAATAGTTCTAGACCAAATGGACAGGTTTAATAACTCCATGTTTCACTGATATAACAACCAAAGTGTTCTTAGTAATATTTCTCAAGTTAAATTCGGACTCAAAATTTTGAATGAGTACAAGTGATTGAGGAGCATTTACAATATTAGATGAAACCAATGACTCAAAATCATTTTCTACCAATTGGTAATGACGAAGAGAAGAAGATAGACAATGATTTTCTTTCCAAGGAATCTCTTATAAAGACATAAATTCCATGATGGATTAATTTGATGGAAGGGGATGTAAAAAATAGTCCAGATATGGGTGGGGGTAATCTAACCAATATGGTAGATGGCAGGGGTATGATTCCACTACAAGGTGATTGTTAATACTGGGGTCATTAGAGATTAATATAATGGTCTTGTAAATTTCTTCAAATGGACTCAAAGGTATCAAATTATCAATTGATTTCCCTTTTATCGAATTGTCATGATTCGTCGATATCATGTTCACATACACAAATGATGAAGGAGGAGGAATTTTCAACGGAAAGACTCCCATAAGTGAAGAGTCTTTAAGAATGCCAACTCCAATGTTCCAATATTGCAGAGAAGAAGATTCTAAAAGTGGAACATTGTTCACAAAATTAGAATCCGTATCCGGAGAAAAAAGTCCAATTGATTGACAATAACAATATTCCCTTGGAATGGAAATTGGACCACACGAAAAATAGATGATGCAACTGCTTGGATCACTTAGAACTAGTGTCTACCTAGGAGGATATTGTAATCTAGGGGAGCATAGAAAACTTTGACATGGATGGACATTGATTTCCCCCCTAATTATATTGATAAGGAAGATAGTAATCCATAGGGTTGGAAACCACGACCATTAAATTCCTTCAATTTCATAGCTGGTTGATTAATTTCAGGAGAACCAATGTCTCTCCAAAAATATAGAGACATGACTAAATGTTAGGTACATTTTTCAAAGACAGTACGATGGACCCTTTTCCCAATAAATTTTGGAAATCAAGTTGATGGGAAAGTATCGACTTAAAATCCTCCATTTTAAAGGTGATAACATCGCTATTTTTAGGATCCATAGCTCCAATAATTGACAACAAGTTTTTCCTATATGTAGGACACGTTTGGAGTAACTCAAGGGTTGAAATAGCACATGGTGCTTGAGCCAGTTATTCAATGAAATTATAGTATTGGGAAACATGTGCAGTAGGATTGAATATCGATTTATGAATGGTACTTTTGGATGGCCGTAATATTGTGTCAAGAACAAGTTTTTCAATTTCAAACACAATTGGTTGGAGGAGGAATGGAAGTAGAATTTTTATCAACTGGAATGCTATCATTCCTTTTCTCTAGAAGGGGGTCATAGCTCTGTGATCTGGTCGTAATATGGACCAGATGTTGTGTAGGGAAAATATTGGTCAAAACTCTCAGAGTGGAAGTTATTTTTTAGAAACTTACTAACCTCCTTAAGACGAGGACAATATTTAGTGAAATGATCATCTCCACATATTAGGAAAGGGAACTTATCCTTTCTATCAATTTTAGATTAGACATTTGTAGTTCGTGTTTTATTATCTTCCAATTTATTTTTAGGTTCCTTGGATTTTTTTTCCTTCTTTTCCTCGTTCCCAAAGGTTCTGAGAATTGTACCGCATTCAATTTGGTGGAAACAACAAGAGAAGAAACAGTCTTGGAATTGGCAGGAGTGTGTCTGGATAGTGAATAGGTTTGGGTTTTTTTGTGGATTTAGTTGCAGACTGTGTTTGGATAGAACCAATTATTCCATCTATAGGTGGTTTTGTCGAAGGTATTGAAGGGTCCAAAGTAGGATGAAGAGAATTCAGAAGTAAACCATATAAAGTTCTTGATTGGGAATAGACCAAGTATAGGTATTGAGCGCGACTAATGGTTTGTTATTCACTAACAACAACTCCCATGACAACATCTCTAGAAATGGGAGGAAGTAATGACTTAGTAAACCAATTAGCAAGTATTTGATCGGGGATGGGAGCCTTAATCAACCTAAGTATATGTCTCCACTCATGTACATGATCAGATATATGGGTGGAAGTGTCCTAGAAAAGTGAAGTAAAAATATTTGTACCTATTTTGTATCTAATTGATAACTAGAAATGTGTCAGAAAGGACATTTCTAGAGCGTTGAAATCCAAAAAATAATGATGAGGTAATTCTATGTACCATTTGGCAGTAGTTCTGGTGAGAGTCCTATGAAAATGTCTCAAATAGATAGAACTATCAAACAGAGAGTTGGATGGACACCACAAATGATAATTCATCACATGGTTCTTTGGATATTCACCATATTTACCTTCAAATTTTGGTACTCTGAAGAAAACTCAACAAGAATCAGTAGCCACAAAGGATCATGGTGTATAGGATCATTAGTCAAACGTGACAAGTCTGGAAGATTGACTGTAACTAGAAATGGAAATAACTAGTTTGGATGTGGATATTGATAGTATTAATAAGGCATTTTTGTACCATTAGGACAATAGGGTAATTAATAAACATGTGATGATAGTACTCCTATAAAGTGTTGATTTTGTGTTGGTGGATTTTCAGGTGATCCTCCTAGTGATCCTTCAAGTGGGCCTCAGAGAGGTCCTCTAGATGATGCCCTATGTGCTCCCCTAGGAGGTCCTCCTGATGATCCTCTTCATGGGACTCCTAGTCGTCCTCCTAGTGGACCCTTAGGTGTTCCTCCTAATGGTCCCACAAGTGGTCCTCTTCATGGTCCCCTAGGTGGTCCTCCTGGTGGTCCTCCATATGGTCGTCTAGATGGCCCACTAGGTGGTCCTCCAGGTGACCCTATGGGAGGTCCTATGTGTGTGGAATTATTTGTTATATTAGGTTTCCCCCATGGGGTATTTCGATTTCTATGGTAAGGGATCCAAGATAAATGTTTCCTGAGACAATTGGTTGATAAATATGATTAAGCATTGCAGGTTGATTCCCTGGATAAGTATAACCTCATGTGGGTTTATTATATTTAGTTGCACCCATTATGGTTTTATTATGACTAAATAAGGGATAACCACATTTCCAGTCATGGAATTTATACTAACTACCAATCTCCCTAAAGCGATATTCTGCCCAACATTTGAAACCATTCTCTCGATTGTTGAAGTAACCTGGGCTAGGGATTTCCCCCTAGTCATGGGATTTACAAGAGATTTTGAACTGAATGGGATATTTTGAAGTGGTAGGATTGTGATAGAGGGTTGACCTAGATGATAAGAGACCATATTTTGAACCAGTATTCCCGAAAAAATAGGAACATAGTCCGAGTAGGAGTATGTTATTCATGACTAGTTGTTTACAAAGGGGCAGGTAAGGGAGATAAACTCTGTCTTCTTATGCTCTCCCCCATTGTATGTGGGCGATGCATATTATCACAAATTCGTCCAAAAAATTCATCATTTGAAAGTAATATTGTGTCCCATGTAGGTTAAGGTGTGACATATGACAAAGTAGTAGTATCATATTAAAAATTCATCTGTCCTAAGGAAGTATGTCAAAATGGATTAATTGGACCAAATTATGATGCTACGGGATCATATGGAGGTTCAAAAAATACCCAATTATGTTCCCTAGAATTCCCTTCTAATGGAAAATGAAAAGTTGAGTCACACGAAGAAGGTTTTTGAGCCACTACCGGTGTAAGGGTAGATCTATTTTCAAAATATGAATAATCTTCCCCGAATGTAGTAACCAAGATGCCTTCTCTGTGCAGATCAACTGTAACAGGTCATTCCATGGTTTCCCCTTCTCTTCCTTCCTTGGTGGGAGGATATTCAGGTGGTAAACCCTGCATCTTGTGAGATATCCTCAAAAGTGGCTTAGCAAGAATTTTGGCTAAAAATTTACCCTAAGAGTTCTATAATTAAAAAAAATACACACAAAAGTCCTACACTGGATAAGTCCACAAGACAAATTAGGTCATAGGAGGGGTTGAAAAATATGGATCCTCACCAAGAGTGTCATGTCATCATAACTCGGGATATACCATAGGGTGCAATAGTAAAACACGACAAGGAGGATTAAGACCATACCCTTTCCTAAGTACCTGACTACCTAGATGGTACATGCTTAGTATATCCTCGAGTGTGGTTCTCAGTGTATTTCTTCAACAAGATGGCCAAATGGATTTCTTAGTTGGTCACATATTCCTAGAAGGGTCTCCTAATATACTCAAGGTAAGTGGGAGCTCAAATTCGTGTTAGTGTTTTCTAATGCATAACCATTCAAAAGGGTCCTTACGATATACCATCGAGTGCGTGAAAATATTTTTGATATAACTCAAGGGTACATGAAAATATTTTCAATGTACTGATTAGTACGTGGAAGAACCACACAACCCCCAGGATGGAGTGCAGGAAATAAATGAAAGCTCCTATGTATATAGATTCTAGAACATGTCTTCTAACCTATCAGTCAAGTTTCTAAAACAATTAGCCTAAGCTACCGCTTCATTTTATATTTAACGGTTAATGGACTTTATGGTGTATGTATTGACTGCAAAACTAATTCAAAGTATAAATGAGATGCAAGTCTCTTTTCGATGAAATCTATCTAGAGTAAAAGAGTAAGATATTTCCTTTCAAACAATAAATGAAAGTAACATACTATTTGATAATTCATCCTTCAAGATTTCCATAATTTCTAAACACAAAAAAACTTATAATGATTAACCAAACAATATCTCTAATAACATAAAAATAAAATTTTCACTAATTCTTTTACTTCTATGATTTTCAAAATCAAACCAAAAAAAGAAAAACAACTATCCCTCTTCTTTATAAATCAGATTCAAACAACTAATCAAAATGAAAGTAATGGATCTAACTTTTTTTTTTTGTTTTTATATATTTTTCACAAATGGAAACACAAATAATAACTAAAAATGATCCTACAAAAGAATAGGGAAATTGGATTTTTTTTTCTTATTATGGATCTATGGGATTATCAGATATCTAAAAATAAACTATGGAACCCATCCCAAGACTTCATGGAAACACAATAACTAAACATCTGAAGCTCTACACTAAAGACTATCTTTCAAGATATGACTTGAAGATGCACTCAGACTCAAACTACAGTTGAAGATATGACAGTAAACATTGCAATATGCTTAAAAACCCAAACCAAAAATCAAAATTTCAAAATATTCACTAAAGCTATTGAGTACCTACATCGACGCTCGTTGTAGGGTTGAACCAGTGTGTTCTCTATTAGCTGACGTTGTTTTGTCACTATGGAAAGGTGTCGAAGACACTTTTTGTCTCCTAGAAATAGGCATTAGTGATGCTCTGCCAACAAACACAAAAGGCGTTAGAGGATAGTCGGTGCACAGTAAAAATAGCCCACGTGCGTCGACGCATCCAAGGATAAGAAAGATGAATACCTTCAAAACAAATAATCATTGTATAATATGGAAATTTCTGAGGTTGGATACTAACTTGAATAGGTGAATTGGAATTGAAAAGGAGTGAATTTTACACCTTTAAATGAGAAAAAGAAAAATTGAGAGTTTGTAATGAAAATAAAAAACAATGCATATATCTAATCGTTCCCTAGAAGAGTCACCAATTTTGTTTATGGGAAAACTCAGTAGGTGCAAAAACGAACCATTTCCCTAGTATACATGGGTTAGATATAGAACATAGTAGAAACAATTATGAAATCCTTTTGCTAGATTTGGCAAGATTACTTGATCATAATGAAACCTTTACCTTCCCTCTGAAGGTTCTCCTTGCTAGTTGGAGATCCTTACCTCAGCTGATGCTTGAATAACCTACACAGATCAGAGCGAAAAAAATAAATATGGAAACATACAATATAATCAAGTTAATATATATCAATGATCAAAGAAAAATATAATAAACAACGGATCATAAACAACAAATTACACAAAGTTTATGGGAAAGGGAAAACATATATATTAATGAAATAGATGAAAATATTACAACCAAAATTTAGTGTTACGATTCTCCCCACAAGATTTTGATTCACAAACTCTACAAGCCTCTCACTCAAGATCCAAACTCTTTTCTTCTCACACCTAGAGTAATTTCAACAACATAAAGGTACTCTTCTGGTTCTTTTTCATCCATGAGGGTGAGATTGCTTATATAGGCCAAAAGGAGATCAAATTAGTTAATAATATTTTGGAGGAAGGTGAAGGATCATCCCTAGATGTTAGGGGTTTGAATGACACCTAATCTGATTGGTTGGGATAAGCCTCCACGATGAATTTCTTCTAGAAGGTTCTTGAAAGTTCTATTTTTTACCTTTTTGTGAACACAAATGCTCTGTGCACACTAGCAAAAGGAGTCAGGAATGGATGATGCTATTTTCCCAAAGGAAAAATGTGTCACCAATGCTATATGTCGACTACCAAGAGGCATAAACCTTGGATTACTCTCTATTTCAAGAGACAGGCTGTGTCAAAGCTCCTAGGAATGGGCTTCTAGCAAGGAAAAAATCCTCTAAAAGGTGTTTTGGCATATAAACTTCAGGGATTTAGGCAAGGTGAAAATATTTAGGTTTAAAATAGATCAAGCGAAATGTTTTTTTCATGACTATTTTTGGAGGTAGTACTATAGTATTTTCATAAACACACAAATTTTCAATCATGTTTTCATGCTTACCAATGGCATTAAGCATTATTTGTTCTTCATGTACCAATGATATCATTTTAGTGTTATGGATTTGGACATATTTTTATCCATAGAATTTGTAAGAGAGTTGTGGGTCAAGGGGTGGTTTCCTAAAGAAATGGTCATTAATGTAATATAGTTTGTCTTTGGAATGATTGTTCAGTCATATTTTGTTTAGAATACCCACAAAGAATGTTATTTTTGTTGCATTACAATTTGCAATTGGTATAATTTTTTATTTTACTTCCAAAAATCGTATGCAATTGTGTTTTTTCTAGTTTTGGGATTTCAAAGATCATTGATTCTCTTTCTAGCTATGCTTGGTACAAAAATAATAAGAATATAATATCAACATTTACAAAGTAGGATGTAAGGAATATGCAATATTTGTCATAGGAATTTATCAAATTGGTAAAGAATCATTTTTGTTTGTTCATTTGTTGTTTGATTTCATATCTTATAGCACATTGACTAGTGGCTTCCAAAGGTGATCTACACTACTGAAGGTAATGAAAAATTCAGCGGCCTTAGTTGTCTAATCATTGCATAATTATCGTTTATTGTACTTGATGATGATAGTATGGAGATGTGATAATTGGTTTTAGATCCATGTAGCCAGTGTCATATTTGAGAATGCGATCTAGATTTGGATTCGATATAACATCCCTTGCTACTAGTTAATTTATACCTTTTAATTGTCCTTTTCTTAACCTAATCCATATATAATTGAAAACTTAGTTTAGGATAATATGAGTCGATTTATAGAATAGGTTTGTAGTATGGAAAGTGATGACTCTCATGCAATACTTGCCATAGGCAAATCTTTTGATAAATGAAGTTTTTGACTATATCATTTGCATGTTTGTTTCTGTAGAACAATGGAGGGAAAATTATCTCTTCATAAGACTTTCCCTAAAAGATCCCTAATGGCATATACTATTTAGCAAGTGTAATGTTTATTTTCTTATTGACAAGGTCATAAATAGTATGTTCATAAGTGAATCCATGGACCAATGTATTTGTAATTGTTTCTTGCACATCCTCGCTACTAGTATCATTATCCTCTAAATTTGTTTCATTATTGTATGCTTCTTTGTTTTCAATGAATACGTTCTCCTATTGTTTTCTATTTTGACATTCTCTATCTTGTATAGCATTTTTTTGCACAATTTATTTAATGCTTTCATGACAATGTAGACTCAAACACTTCCAATTGCATCAACACTTTTGAATTTTAAACATCTCTTAGTTGCAATTGCAAATGTATCTATGTATTTTATGTCTCTAGGAAATACATATTAGATTGTACTCATGCTAGTGGTCACATTGATCACCTTCCCTATGGGTTCTAATTGTGGTTTTTATAGCCAGGTCCCATTTCTTTGATTTCTAGAAATGGTATTATCAATGAAACTAGTCTTCCTTCTAAATTATATAACTGCAACAAAGTAATGGCACCTTTGTTTCTCCTAATTTATTCATGTACTGAAAATGTAGGAGTTATTCCGTCCTTGAACTATTTTTTTCATCCTTTACATATGCATTGGGGTTCAGTAGCATTGTGTTCTATTTGGTCCTTTCCTATTTTTACTTTTTTCATAGGATTTGTTTTTTTTCAATTGTTTCAAATAGGCTATTTGTCTCTAAAAAGAAGGTCGTTGAGAAACTGAGCAACCAAATATGGGGTATCATTAATTTTCAGTTAGTATTCTTGTTCAAGTGTTGATATAAATCTTCTTTTATTAGTTCGTCGTGTGTCAAGTTGATATTGTCATTTGTGACCATGTTCTTTCTCTTTCTTTACATAATTCATTATTTCATTACTATTGAATTAGGATTAAGTTGAATTTCCTAATGTACATTTGCTTATTTCAATTTTCTTTAGGTAATTCAGTGATATGGATCTTTCTCTTTTATATGAGATGTATTTCTTCTTTTTGTTTTTTCTTCATGATAAGTGAAGTCAACACTATCAATTATGTTGATGTTCTTTGTCCCTGTTTACCTATGTTTTTCTTTTATGTTGGTTTTATTTCTGTCTATTTTTCTATTTTTTCTTTTGTATTGTTACATTACCCCTAAATTGCATTTCAAGCAATTTTCAATTGCCTCTTGCAATTTTCTTTATGCAAGGAAGAATTTGGAAATTTTCTCATTTATATGAGGTTTCTTCATCCAATTGAGGTAAATTGTCTTGTTTTCTTTTGCTAGTTGAGTTAATATTTTTTTCTTTAGTTGTTGTTACATTAGGATGTAATTTCATTTGATGAAATTTGCAATTTTCTTTATGCACCGTAGGAAATGGAATTTTTTTCTTTTATATGAGATTTCTTGATCCAATTATGAAAACTTGTCTCATTTTATTTTGTTAATTGAATTAGTAACAGACGGTTGTTTCACACTTAGTTCACCCAGAATTTTATCATTTTTGTTTCACACTTAGTTCACCTAGGATTTTATCATTTTTTCAATTGATTCTAATATTATTTTTGAAGTCATGTAAGGATCCACATATGCCATTATCCTTAAATAAGTTATCTATTACACCTTGAACCTGAACTATTTTTTCATTGATGGCGTGTCCTATTTATTGTAATGGTTCATCGTGTACTCGAGATGTGTTTGTGACAAATTGGACTATGTCTAATGTG
This sequence comes from Pseudotsuga menziesii, assembly GCA_001517045.1. Lineage (NCBI taxonomy): Eukaryota > Viridiplantae > Streptophyta > Pinopsida > Pinales > Pinaceae > Pseudotsuga > Pseudotsuga menziesii. The sequence goes on along the minus strand of LPNX010231044.1, from coordinate 769,761 downwards.
ATAATAGTCATTTTCGTTGAAATTATGTTGAACAAGGCATTCATTCTAAGTGGAGAAAAAATGTGGATCTTAAGGTTCTGTAGTTTTCTTACCAAAAGTAAGACAAATAAACCACCCTCAGTCTTTCCTTATTCATATGAAAGTGCCATCTTAGAAATGTATTCTTTCCATGTTAGTAACATATTGGGTTCTTTTAGGGAACCAAGAGTTATATGTTATTTGATGGATTTTATTTCAAACTGATCATTTTTAATTAATGCATTTAGAAAGGTGTCGTAGACAAGGAACATTAAATTGGTTTTTTAGTAAACAACGAATTATTTCAAAATAACTTTCACCATTTGATCTTTTGAATGTTGTTGGCCTATGGAATCTGTTCACTTCTACCAAATGTTTGGGCATTATATTAGCCATGGAAAGGTGTTCAAATGATCATTCATATTCTTACTGAGAAGAATAATACTTGTTACTAGTATTATTGCATAGAAATGGATCAAAGTGATCATTTATAGGGTTTTCTTCATGAAAAAGCATGTCATTTGTATTTATTTTAATGGTCATATTAAAGTGAAAATAGCATCGTTCTTGTGTTTTTACCATAATCCAATTTGTTTCCTTAGATATTTAAATTTCCAATGTACACAAAATATGTCTTCCCATAGGCCTCTTGTTTCAATGGGAAAGTTGCTCGAAGCTCAAATTGAAATCTTTTGCAAATATGTTTATGGGTAGTTAATATTGTGCATTTCTACAATTGAAATTTTTATGAAGTTCTTGTAAGAGGTTATTGCTTCTTTATATTGTTTCTCTACATAGGTTCTAAAGTTTTCAATTGTTCCATTTCTTAGATCTATTCATGTGTATCTAAAGTGTAATCAAACTTGGAAACTATCAAACAAACAATCTCTAGTCGAAAAGGAAAAAAATGCTTAGTCAAAACAAGCAATGTTTTTCTAATACTAGATACAGTGCATTTTGGCATATGGACCATCTAGTTCCATGGAACTTTCGATAATGTATTATAAGTCTTATACATAAATATATACATTAGCATTTTTCTTGTAGCTAAATGTTTGTGCTTTGTTTATGTTAATTCAAGTAATACTGGGCCTCAAATGCATAAAATAAAAAGACTAGCCAAATAAATATAATGTTGAATTTTGTTGAGCTTTGATATTTTAATCTTAATTTGTAGAATTAATGAGTACTTCAAATTAATTGAACAATCATGCACATAAGAATTCACACATAACACAGTATGTACCCTAGGGAATCCCCTCAAAACAAAGAGGTAGAAAACCCTCAACAAATCTCCTTAGCACAATGATAGATAATAGAGAATGTATTTTGCAATTGCAAATTACATTTGACAACTCTGATGAAATATAAGAGAGAATTCCAAACATTTTAGGTGTAATCATTGAACAATAGATAAGAGACAAATATTAATTGATCCAACTATATTCCTTGTACACAAATGAATTCACAATTTCTGGACTTGATCCACTTTGTCCACACACCAATTCGTAATTCCTACATTGATGCACACTATGAACACACCAATTCACACTTTTTCATCAGGCTTATAAATTTCTACCTAACAACTCACCATGTGACTCAATCATGGCACATATATTTATGCTCTGATTTGAGAATGAACTCAATATTCAATTGGATGCTATATCACTTAGGTGGATAACTTAAGTGTCATCATGCAAGTGTTGCAACTTAAGTGTCATTTTTTATCTTAAATAAAGTGTCGTCATGTAAAACACTTTAGTTAACTCAATATTCTTCACTAACACTTAGTTAACTCTTCTAACTAAAGTCATTCTTGATATTATCATTGAAGCGATAAACTTGACTTTTCTTTTTATTAATTGAATCCTTCTTTGTTAATATCACTAGAGTTAACCATTTTAGTTCTTCTTTATCAATTGAAGTATTTATCATGATCATTCAATTTTTCTCTAATATCAATTCATCTTATCTTTATCTCTTATCTTATCTGCATGGTCTATATGTGCCAACTTTAATTTATCATATCACATCAATTATTCTAAGGATATTTTTCCAATGATGTGATCATATTTTATTACTATCATTCCAACTGGTCATATTCCAAAGTAATTCACTCTAGAGGTGGCCTGTATTTAGAGGATACTTAAGAACTCATCCATAATGAGTGACCATGGTTAGTAATACATCACATGCCACTCATGCTTCTACATGAAAAAAATTACCTCTACACATGAGGTCCACCTCAACACATAAGGATCTAACTTGACACACGAGTCCTTAGTATTGTCCAACAATATTGTATAGCATCATAACTTTGACATATAAAATTAAATTTCTCAAAAAATGAGTCTTAGCCTTTACATATAGGCTTCTTAGTCATTTTTGAGTCCAATTCAAGAATCTACTCCAAGTTTCCTGAGTCCAAATCAAGCTTCGTAAGGCACTACCTCAACACATGAGACCTGATCCTATAACACAAGATTGGATTGGAGAATGAATCATGATGTTGTAAATTTAACACTCCTTAGCGAGTGAGGCATTCTTTTCCATGCCAAGATGATGTCAGAAGTACCTATACTTTGTGAATTATAGAGGCTTAGTCAACATATCTGCAATTTTCTCATTAGTAGAAACGTACTGAAGGATTACGAAACATATTTGGACCATGTATTTTATGTAGTGATACTTCATATCAATGTGTTTTAAATTTCCATGAAACACAAGGTTTTCTGAGATCTTAATTCAGCTCTAATTTTCAGAGAGAATAATCATAGTCTTAAGAATCTCACTAAACAATCCAACAAGTAGCTTCCTAAGGCACATAGCTTCTTGGTTGGTGGTACTAGCTATACTATAATATAGTTTGATAGTACCATGGGATATGGATCCCTACTTCCTGCTTGGCCAAGATATCATAGTTGTACCCAAGCTAAAATAAAAATTGGATGTACTCTTTCGGTCCACAATTCTACCACCCCAATTAGAGTCGACATAACCAAGTAGAATTTCTTCTCCACTAAAGGAATATTTCAGTCCATAAGAAATAGTACCTCGAAGGTATCTAAGCACGTGATTAGCAACAACCCAATATATATATCTTGGTTGAGACATGAACTGAGTCAAGATACTCATAGCATAACATATGTCAAACCTCAAATGTATCAAGTACTTCAAGGAACCAATGATTTGTCTAAACATAGCAGGATCCACTAGATCCAATCAAGAATATGACTCATGTAGTTTATTTATATTAGGAACCATCGGTGTAGTCATACATTTGCAATCCATCATACCAAACCTGCTCAACACATCAATTGTGTACTTTCCTTGTGAAAGGAAAATCTCATCTTTCCTTAGCAAAACTTTAAGACCAAGAAAGTAGTGCACAAGACCAAAGTATTTCGTTTCAAATTCAATAGATAGCTCCCTCTTGTAGTGAACTGTCTGTTGTTACTCTCCAGTAAGGAAAAAATATTTATCACAAGATCATAGGTTGGTTCTTCACAACCTTGAAGTACATGTTTATATTAGCTTCTCTTTTGGAGAAGACCAAGATCTGAAGATATCTATGAATCCTATAATACCAAGCCCTCGGGGATTTCTTAATACCATAAAAGGATTTCTTTAGTTTGCATACATGATACTCCTTCCCATCAACTACAAACTGCTCAGGTTGTTGTATGTATACCTCTTCCTAAACCTCACCATTGAGGAAGGAAGTCTTCACATCCATCTAGTGAAGCTTCCAACCTAGGACTAAAGAAAGTGAAATCATGGATTTAATAGTGGTGCACATGGCCACATGAGCGAATGTCTCATCATATTCCATGTCTTCTTTCTGTGAGAAACCACAAGAAACAAATCTAGTTTTTTACTTTTCAATACTTCCATCAAATACATGTTTTATTTTATAAATACACCTGGAAGTTACTATGGGATTCCCTTCATCTTTAGGAAACACTTATTAAACATCATTCTTCATATTAGATTTGTATTCCTTTACCATTGCATATTTTCATACTTGTTGCTTAATAACTTATTCATAGGTGGAATATTCTGAATCACTGATGTGACAAATTTGGAAACATATGATGAATATATTTCATATCTCCTTCATCCTATGGTGTACGTAATGTCAATCCATTTTTTTCCCTCTTGCAGGATGTCTTGACACCATACATATATCCTTTTGGTAGGAGGTTCATCAAGTGATATTTAAACTAGTTCTACTGGTTTTTTAGGAGCTAGCAAACCTGAGCACTCTTCTGGCTTCTCCCTCTCAACATATAAAAGAGGAGAACTAGAACTTGGATCCTCCATCATGAGAGTCTCATGCTTATCCATTTCTAAATCACACTGGAGTTATTTAGAGCACTTGAAGGCATCATCTTCATTAAATGTCACTTTTCTGCTAAACTCAATGTGTCTTTGTGTTGGTAAATAGATTCTGTGGGATTTGGAGCATTCAATATAACCAACAAAGGTTCATTTATTTCCAAATCACTCTATATTTGTCTTATTCTCTTTTGGCACATGAATGTAGACATGAAAACCAAAAAATATTCAACTTCTCAACATATTCTTTTTCAATAGTGAAAACTTCTTCTATAGCCTTTTCTCCTAGGATAACATGAGGGATTCTATTCTGGATATAAACAACAGTGCTTGAGGCTTCTATCCTTAAGGAGGTTGGAAGATCTTGATCACACATCGTGTATTTTTCAGCCTCACATAATTTTCTATTATTCCTTTTGGAAACCCCATTCTTCGAGGAGTTATAAGGTATATACAACTGTCTTTTTATTCTTGCATCTCGATATAAATCTTTAAAATCATTAGACTCAAAACCAGCTCCATTATCATATCTCAAAGAATGAATATTCTTTCCATTATGATTCTTAACTAGTTCTTTGACTTGGAGCCTTTTTTTCATAAATATTGGTCAAGGTGTCGAAGAACTCTTTCAAAGTATTGATTGGATCAATCACCGACATCAAATTGTCTTTCACCAAATCATAAATGATTCTCTTATATTTGGTTTGATTCTTATTGAAAGAAGTGCACCCAACATTAGTAGTGTGAGGAACCTCTTGCCTTAAACAATGAAAATGCATGATATAACAAAAATAATAGAGCACATAAGATATTTTATTGATCACAAGCCACTTCGAGGGGGAAACCTCCTTTGAGCAAGCTCAATACAATATAACTCGTGGATTCCTTCATTCGCCTAAACACGTACTTATATACCAAGTCTAATCTAAACAACTATTAGTCCCCATGAATGTGGGATAGTACAAAATACTCATAGGATGACTTACAAAGCATATTTGTCCAACAAAAATATACTAATGAAATAAAGAGGAGGGTTGACATGTGTTCTTAACATCCCCTCCCTATTAGAAACACTTTGTACTCAAATATTTAGATGTGGAAATTGTTGTTGAATCCGAAGGAGTTGTTTTCATGTAGCATCCTTTGGTTGCATTTCGTGCCACTGAATTAAGACCTCTATGATGGACTGAGAGAGAAGCTAATGAGTGTGCTTATTGAGGATGGCCTCTGGCTCCAAAATGATGGATCCTCAATTTTCCACTTCTGATAAAATAGTTTGTGCTTTGATGTTGGTGCCAATCAATTTATTAAGACAAGATACATAAAGTACTGGATGAATGCGAGAATGAGGAAGTTCCAATTTATAAGCAATGTACCCAATGTTGTGAAGAACCTTATATGACCGATAGAAATTTGGATCCATATTTTGATGCCCTTTGAGTTTCAAGGTGAATTGCTTGTACGATTGTAGATGAAGAAAAACCATATCACCGATTTGAAAAGTGCACTAAGAACGATGTTGATCGGCCTGTTGTTTCATGCGGTTTCTTACCATGTGAATATTGTCCTGTAGAATGTGAAGAATTTGATCTCAGTTTTGGAGAACTGTGTCAAATTATCAAACTGGTGAACTGTTGGGGAAGCATGGAAGGATCACTAGTGGTGCCTGACAATAAACTGCTTCATATGGAGTCATTTTAGATGCAGTATGATAGGAATTATTGTACCACCATTCAATGAGAGGGAGCCACGTTTCCCACTAATGTTGTTGTTCATAGGTGAAGCAACAAAAATAAGTTTCCAAACATTTGTTGATGACTTCAATCTGACCATATATTTGTGGGTGATATCCTAAACTCATATTTAGTTTGGTGCCAGTGAGGAAAAATAGTTCTATCCAAAAATGACTTGTGAAAGTTTTGTCACGGTTTGAGACAATGGAAGAAGGGATTTCGTGAAGACAGAATATATGGTCCATGAAAAATTGTGTGATTGAGGAGGAGGTATATGGATGGATGGGAGCACAAAAATGACTATATTTTGAGATTTGGTCAACCACAAGCAAGATTATGGCCTTCTCTCCATATCTAGGAATCCCTCAATGAAATCCATCAAAATCCTTGTAGGAATGGGAAAGGGTTTGAGCGATCTAGGAAGGAGTGTGATTTCACCCTTGTGGCAGTGGAAGGTATCACATTTTACCATCATCTATTGAATTTCCCATTTCATTCCCTTCCAAAATAATTTACGTTGTTCTCAGTCATATGTTTTGAGGAACCTAGAGTTCCCTGTCGATGGAGAAGGATGGAGTTCATAGATGACAACTTGTTGAAGATATGTGCTCTATGGAAGCACCAAACAAACCTTGTATATCATATAATAACCATCCCAAGAGTAATGTGGTACATCACAAGGGTTACTAGCCAACTACTGGATGATTTTATATAATGAAGAGTCGTTGGCATAGCCTTGCTGAACATATTGTAACCAATTTGGAATATGTATAGAAATAGTTGAAAGATAAATGTGGTCATCAAATGTGTGGGAAAGAGAATCTTCCAGAATATTTTCCTTACCCTTCTTGTAAGTAATCTCATAGTCATAATCCATGATTTTGATAACCCATTTTTGTTGTGTTGGGGATGAGACCTGTTGTTCTAGGAAATATTTCAAACTTTGGTGATCAGTCTTGATGCAGAAATGGTTCCCTAAGAGGTATAGCCACCACTTCTGTACCACATGCAAAAAAGCCATCATTTCCTTCTCATATGTAGAGGAAACTAAATTCTTACCGGAAAGGGATTTGCTAGTGAACACAGTGGGATTTTCATCTTGAAGGAGAACAACACCAAGTCCATTGTCGCAAGCATCACTTCAAATAGTGAAGGGATCGGAAAATTTAGACATATCTAGAACAAGTGTGGTACACATAACTTATTTTAGTTTTTCAAATGCACACTCAACATCATGTGTCCATACAAAATCCTCCTTTTTCGGTAGATTTGTTAAAACACTAATTCCTTCTATCCATCAATATTCCTGAGATACACTAACCCATTTTGATGAAACAATATTCCTGAGATACACTAATTGCTTCTATCCATCAATACATTTAGACTATTTTGCATAGAAATGATGATCACAAAAAAGTTGCAGTACAAGATCTAGATGTCGGAAATGCTCAACCTGTGTTTTACTAAAAATGAGGATATCATCAAAGAAGACCAAAATGAAGTTTTGCAAGTAGGTCCGAAATATTTGATTCATCAATGGTTGGAATGTGGAAGGACTATTCGTGAGGTGAAATGGCATGACCAAAAACTCATAGTGTCCATTATGTGTGCATAAATATGTTTTAGGGATATGATCCTCATGAACCTGAATTCGGTGATACCCATGAGAAAAATGAGCACCATGAAGGTCATGAAGAATCTCATCAACAACAAGATTGGAAACTTATCCTTTATTGTGATATGATTAAGTTCTTAAAATTCAATGCAAGGGCACCATGGCCCGTCTTTTTTTTGGACAAGAATAACTCATGAAGAGAAGGAACTGGTACTAGGAAAAATAATACCTTGCTTTAGTAAGTCCGGAATAAGCATCTCAATCTCTGTGTTGTGGTGAAATGGGTAGTGATATGGCATGATGTTGGGAGGGGTGCTTCTAGGAAGGAGTGGAATATGATGGTCCTCCGGTATTGAAGGTGGAAATCCCACTGGATCAGCAAAACCACATGCATATAGATCCATAATTTGTTGTTGATCCAAGGGAGTAGTTGAGACTGTTTAAGGTTGTATCTAAATGAAATGGAGCTGACCGATGAAACCATGTGAATTATTATTAAGGATATTTTACATGCGATATGAATTGATGATGTTGAGAGACCCTGGTTGTAATCCCTTCAATGTGTTTTTTTTCCATTGACTAAAAAATGCATCCAAATTTCAGTAAAATCCCATAAAATGGGTCTAATTGTGTGTAACCATTGAGCGCCCAAAACCACATCACATCCACCTAAGGGAAAGGAAAACATATTAGAGAATAGGTTATAATATCCAATAGAGATTCACACATTATAAGACTTCCCTTTACAAGGTAAGGTGCCCCCATTGGAAATCACAACTTCAAAGATGGAGCAAGGATGGACAAAACAATCAGCATGTTTGGCGATCCTAGGGTTAATGAAGTTATGAGTGATACTAGAATTAATGAGTATTGTAGGAGGGATATTTTTTAAGAAACCATTGAATTGCATGATTTGTGGGGTGTTGAATCCATCTAATACATGGATATATATATTTGGATGGTTTTCCTGAGAAGGAGGGTCAACATGTAGCTGCTGAATGCAATCCTCATCATCTACTAGATCCTGAGCATCATAAAAAAATTCAGGTGGAGGCATAGAATCCACATAGAAGAGATAGATCTTCTTCTCAACACATTGATGTCCCTAGGTGAATTTCTCATCACAATTATAACAAATCCCCTTTTCTCTATGTGCCTACATCTCAAATTCAAACAAATGCTTGATAGGAGTGGTTCTAGGAGCTGGTGGGATTGCAGGTCTTTGGGGAACCATATTTCTAAATGGAACATAAGTGGATTTGGATCATTGTTGAGACATGATATTGTCTTTTTCCAACTTAGACAACCCTAGGCCTTCCATAATTTTTTTTCAGAAAGAACATGTTAACCTAAGATTGGATTGCATCCTTCAAACCAATGATAAAACAACTCCTGTAGAATCCATCCGACAATCATTTTATGTGATTAGCTAGTTTCTCAAATTTTGTCTAATACTCCCTCACAGTGCTAGTTTGGAAAAGATTGGTGAGTGATCCTATGAAATAATCAAAAGAACTAAGGCCAAATCATTGCAAAATGAGTTAGCACAAATATTTCCATTTTAGATATTCATGAGCCATGATGTACCAATGAAACCATTGAAGGGATTCATGTTCCAAATGAAAGGATGCATGTGGTACTTTATTGAAATCATAAATATTATGCAGACTAAAATATTGTTCTTCCCTGTAAATCCATCCATTCATATCATAACCATTGAAGAGATAAAAATCAACCTTCGTCCCATGAAAATTGCTAGAAGAAAAGAACCCAGTGTTTGTTGAAGATTCAGTTTGTCGTCGGTTGCTTATGGTTGAATGCTGAAGATGGAGGCTGAGAAATTTTTCATCCAAATGTTGGAGTTTGGTTTTGAGGGAAGCAAGTTCTTCTTCCATTTGTTTATTTTCTCCTGACGGGGTGACAACCATAACCAGGAGTTTTTTTTTGGGGAGCGGGGAGGGGAATGGGTAGAAAAAAAAAGGTTTTTAGAAAATGAAAATTTGGAGTTGGGAAAAACTCGAGTGGGTAATTGGGGTTTGACTAGGTTTTGGAAAATTTATGAAAGATAGGGAAGAAAAAATGGAAATAAAAATTTAGAGAAGGACAAGGAAGCATAAATGGGAAACAAACACTATGCAAAAATTTGAAGGTGATTGGGTGAGAATTGGAAAATTTATGGCAAACCCTAAAATAAACAAATGTGGGATTTCAGGATTTAAGAAGTGGAATTTTGGATAGTTTCCTAAAGGAAAGAAATATAAAGAATGAAATTATGGGGGTTCCAATGAATTTTCTGTTAGATTTTCATCATTCAATCTTGCATTATGATCTTAGGATCTTTAACTGAGAGAATAACATGCACAACAATAAAACATAAGCACAACACAAGAGACAAGAGACACAAAGAATTTTCCTTAGGGAAACCATAAATGAGAAAACCTCACAACTTCCTCAAAGATAGAATTAGCACCAAAGGTAAAACCCAAAAAAATAAAGATGATCTCTCGACAACAGCAGTCTCTCTTTTGTCCCAATAACTTCTCCTCGCACTCATGCGCTCCAATGAGTGAGTGTGTGTGTGATAAATAGAGAGGATCAAACTCTATTTATATTCTTTCGTTCACTTGAAACCCACTCCAACATGTCGTCCTCTCTTAACAATTAATTACTAGAGATGACATCTTTAGGAGTGTCTAATAACCCTAGTGCCCCACAAATTGTGGGGACCTTGCCTTCTCTGACCAATAGGAGGGTAACAAAACGGTGAGGACTATTTCCTCAACTTACAATTACTCACCTAGGGTTGACTTTACTAGGATAGTATAATAACCCTAGGTCCCCAAAAATATGGGGACTTTTGTGGAAATTGAACCAGGTGATAGATTAATTTTACTCACAACAATTAACAATTGATCATGCAAAATCACTCACAAAGAGACTAAAAATTGGAGCTGAACACTAAATTGTATTAAATTAGTGTACAATAGCCAACCCTGTAATAACATAGGTTGCTGAATAAATAACATACATCAGGGATTCGAATGCACGAGGAGCAATTTGAATCTAGCATAAAGCAGGCTTACTAAAAATAAGCAAATCCCCCATAGGTGTAAAAAGCTGATCCCAAATATGTCATGGAGCTCACGAATTGGAAAAATTGCTTAGGCAAGCTAAAGAGTGGTGGAATGGCAGCTCATACATGCTTTTTCATGGAGAAAAGAGAGGAGGATGTGTAGGACAAAAACTATTCAACCTCACCTAGTCTAGCTTTTCCTTTTGCCTTAAAACACTGAAAAAGCAGGGAATAAAGCAGAAAAAGCAGGGCACCTAGGAGGCCAGGAATAAAGAAAAATTGATTCCTTTAGCTCTCCCATGCACTACATGATTCAAATAAGGCAATTTTGACCATTATAGATAGGAAAATGACAACTTGCACAAGGTGGGACACATGAACTAGGCAAATAAGACAAGAATAATGAAATTAATGTCTAAGTGGGTAAACTATGGGTTGATTATTCTAACACCCCCCCTTAAGCCTGACTTATGAGTAATATATTAGAAAATTATAGGGCCTAGCAACAAGGATTAGTCACCCTTTACATACTGCATGTCCATCTAAACAAGGAAAGAGGCAAAACCAACTTGGGAAAATCCTCCCTTAAACATGGACTGTAAAACAAAATTGTAGAATCTTGTCTTCACTCATGCTTGCACAGCATGATCAGCAATCCCCAGCAGTGATTTGAGATTGCTGAAGGTATTCTCACAAAATGCTTTGGTGAAGATATCAGCTACTTGTTCTGAAGATGAGCAGAAGAGTAGGTGAATGGTGCCATCATGTACAAGCTCTCTGATGTAGTGCATATGGATCTCAATGTGTCTGGTTCTCTGCTTCTGAACTGGATCTTTGCAGATTCGAATGGTACTCTGGTTATCATAGTAGATGGTATTTTAGTACAATGGTTCAAAGCCACACTCTCCAAGTAAACCCTGCAACCATAAACATTGAGTTGCTGCATTAACAACTCCTATGTACTCTGCTTCTATAGATAAGAGTGCAATGGCACTCTGTTTCTTTCTTGACCAGCTGATTGGCCCTTCTGCAAGCATGAACACATATCCTAAAGTGGACTTTCTATCTGTGCTATCACCTACCCAATCACTGTCAGTAAATCCAATCAAATCAAGATCAGATTTTGATTTATAGAAGATCCCATGTGTCCTTGTTCGCTGAACAAAGTTAAGGATCCTTTTGGCTGCTTTCCAATGGTTCTATTGAGGCTGATCCATGAATCTAGAAGCCACACTTACTACATAACAAATATCAGGTCTAGTATGTGTCAGATAAAACAAACATCCAATCAATTGCCTATACAGTGTATTGTTTACCATCGGTGAAGAATCAGCTTCTTCCAGCTTCACTCCTGAAAGGAAAGGAGTTTTGATTGCTTTGCAATCCTTCATTCTGAATTTGTTCAGAAATTCCAAGGCATATTTTTAATGGTGCACCTTGATTCCAGCTTTGGTTTGAGCAATATCAAGCCCCAAAAATTGACTTAAGATCCCCAAATCTGTCATGGAGAAGGCTTGGTTCATAGCTCCTTTTAAGGAAGCAATATTAGCCTGTGAGCTTCCTGTAATGAGGAGGTCATCAACATATAACACAATGATCATTAATGAACCATTAACTAACTTCAAATATACATTTGGATCTGATTTGCACCGAACAAAATTCAGTGATAGTAAGAAGCTATCGATCTTGGCATACCAAGCCCTGGGGGCTTGCTTTAGCCCATACAATGACTTTCTCAACCTGCAGACAAGAGAAGGGTTAGTATAAATACCTTGAGGCTGCTGCATATATATCTCTTCAGTGAGATCTCCATTCAGGAAGGCACATTTTACATCCATATGATGTACCTCCCATTGCCTTGAGGATGCAATGGCTAGAGCTAGCCTGATGGAATCCATCTTTGCCACTGGGGAAAAGGTCTCATTGTAATCTATGCCATGAACCTATGAGTATCCCTTGGATACCAATATGGCCTTGTACTTCAGTGTTGAACCATCAGCAGAAAATTTGGTCTTATAGACCCACTTACACTGTACTAGTTTTCTCCCTGGGGGAAGATTCACTAGCTCCCATGTGTTGCTCTTCTGGAGTGAGCTGAACTCCTCCTTCATGGTTGTTTTACATATTGGATCTCCTAATACTTATTCATATGTTTTAGGATCAGAATCCACCATAAAATATAATTTTTCAGCAAACATAAGATCCTTCATGCACAGACCACTCTCAAACTGAGATCTAGTCCTCCTTGGGTCATTGGGATCCCCAACTAGCTCTCCTACTGCATGTAGTGTCTTGGATTCCTATTTTGGCCTTGTGGGGCTGTTAGTGTTTGCAATAAATTCATCTCCATCAGACAAATCAGAATCATCATGTTCAACAAACTCTTTACTTACTTCTTGAGGTTCAGGTGGTGAAGAGGCTTCACCAACTTCCACTGCTGCAAGGGGTTCTTCTTCAAACTGAACACACCTTTCAATGAAGGATTTGTTTGTGATAAAATTTATAAACTTGTACCCTTTTGAATCTTTAGAGTATCCAACAAAAATAAACTCTTGGCTTTGGGGCTACAAAGCCTTCCTCTTCTTTGTCGGGATTCTAGCCCAAGCCTTTGAGCTAATAATCTTGAAATGGGTCACATCTGGCTTGTGCCCACTCCATGATTCAAAGGGATTAATGCCATCAAGATTTTTGTGAGGCACCCTATTCTGAATATAGGCTGCATAGTTGATAGCTTCATCCCAGTACTTTGGTGGCAAATTTTTGGCCTCCATCATGCATGTTGCCATCTCCTTCAGTGATCTGTTCTTCCTCTCAACAACACCATTTTGCTGTGGTATGTAAGGGATAGAATGATGCATCTGAATACCTGCATCTGCACAATAATTAATAAAATCAAACTTGACATACTAACCACCATTTTCATATTTGAGGGCCTTGAGTTTCCTTCCAGACTGGTTTTCAACCAAAGCCTTAAAGACTTTGAATAGGCCAAAAAATTTAGACTTGTGTTTCAGGAAGTGAACCCAACAATACCTGGAAAAGTCATCAATGAAATTCAATGCATATTTGTCCTGACTCATGGACATATGAGGGAATGGGCTAGAAACATCACTTTGGATCAGCTCGAGGGGTGCAGAGGTTCTCTCATGACTAGCTCTCTCAAATTTGTGCTCTGGGTGTTTTCCTAGGATACAACCTTGGCAGACTCCTTTGGAAAATTTTATCTTGGGCAACCCTATGACCATCTGTTTTTCACTAAGATCAGAAAGATACTTGTAATTTAGGTGGCCAAATATTTCATGCCACAGCTTGCTGGCTTCATTAGCATGAATGAGAAGAGCAGAGGGGTTTGAGTAAGGTAGGAAGTGTGAGAACATGTATACCTTTTGAGCATGATTCACAACTCCTTTTGCAATGAATCTACCAGTTGAAATCTCTGTGATCTCAAATTCATCGGGGGAGAATATGACCTTCTTAGGAGATCCAGTGTGGGTCATCTGGTACACTGACAGGAGGTTGGAGGTGAGACCAGGCACATACAACACATTGCTGAACTGACCATGATCAATATCTATCCTTCCTTTGCCTTTAATTTCCGTGAGAGAGTCATCTCCCTGTACAATAGATGGTCCTTTCGACATGTCCAGTGAGGAGAAGGCCTCCTTAGTCGAAACCATGTGTCTTGAAGCTCCAGAATCAATGATAAAACTGGGTGATCTTGATGTGCCAACAACTAGAGCATGAACTCTCTCTCTGTCATCTGAACTTGATCCTCCTTCTCTCTTCTTTGACTTTTCTGGAAGGGAGATACCATTCTTCTCCAGGAGTTGGGTCAGCATGTCTATCTGCTTTTTCATACAATATCTTTTAGAGTGATTGCCCTTATTGCAGTATGCGCACTTGTTCATTTCACCTTTGTTCTTCTTCTTCTGGTAATTCTTCTTGGGACCTTGTGGATCCTCTGGAGACTGTTTCTTGTCTCTCTTTTGCTCAGGTGGATTTTTAGCTTTCTTTTTGCCTTTTGAATCCACCTTCGAATATCCATTAATCAAAGCTTGATCTTTGGATGGTTTGATGGTGCCCATCATCACCAGCTTATCCTGTTCTTGTGTGAGAGATTCCATGAAATCTGCAAGGCTAGGCATCTTCCAGGTTTGAGCTGTCAGTTTTGTGGCATAGAAGGTCAAAAAAAACACTGAATAGTCAGGGCCTAGCTTCGAGAGCCTAGCTTCGAGAGGATGGAAAATACGAGCTGATCATCTATATTTTCGATCCCACACTGTTTCAGCTACAAAACTAGTGCTTTGAACTTGGATAAATATAGCTGTAGGGATTCAAAGCTCATTGGACTCATAGAAATCAGCTCATTTTCGATTTGATGTACCCTCATCTCATCTTTCTTTCCAAAAAGACCAGCAAGCTTCTCCCATACTTCATTCGGTGATGTCAATCCATCAAGATGGAAAAGGAGGTCTCTGGAAATACTCAGACATAGGAGGCCATAAGCCTCATCCCTCCTGTTGTGCCATTTTATCTTCTCTACAGCTGCATTGGGCTCTACTTCTGTTGCCATAGTCACCCTGTAGAGGCATTTCGCTCTCAACAGTATCTCCATATCTGCTTTCCATTCAAAGAAATTGAAGGGAGTCAAGATAGTTTTCTGTGATTGATCCATAGCTTAGAAAATCTGTCCCGACTGTCAGTAGAAGGCTCCCAGTCACTGATGTTGAACCTGTAAAACAATTTTTTAAGGAGAGAAACAACCTACAATGGCTCTGATACCATGTGGAAATTGAACCAGGTGATAGATTAATTTTACTCACAACAATTAACAATTGATCATGCAAAATCACTCACAAAGAGACTGAAAATTGGAGCTGAACACTAAACTGTATTAAATCAGTGTACAATAGCCAACCCTGTAATAACATAGGTTGCTGAATAAATAACATACATCAGGGATTCGAATGCATGAGGAGAAATTCGAATCTAGCATAAAGTAGGCTTACTAAAAATAAGTAAATCCCCTATAGGTGTAAAAAGCTAATCCCAAATCTGTCATGGAGCTCACGAATTGGAAAAATGGCTTAGGCAAGATAAAGAGTGGTGGAATGGCAACGCATACATGCTTTTGCATGGAGAAAAGAGAGGAGGATGTGTAGGACAAAAACTAGTCAACCTCACCTAGTCTAGCTTTTCCTTTTGCCTTAAAACACTGAAAAAGTAGGGAATAAAGCAGAAAAAGCAGAAGGGCACCTAGAAGGCCAGGAATAAAGCAGAATTGATTCTTTTAGCTCTCCCATGCACTACATGAGTCAAATAAGGCAAGTTTGACCATTATAGATAGGCAATTGACAACTTGCACAAGGTGGGACACATGAACTAGGAAAATAAGACAAGAATAATGAAATTAATGTCTAAGTGGGTAAACTATGTGTTGATTATTCTAACAACTTTAACCCTTGACAAATAGGAGGGTTACCCACAATGAATTGACATGACTTGTTTACATTATAGATCCTCCCGATCGGAACATCGGGGCATGAAAACATGACTCAATTACATAATAGATACATACCAGAATAAACATCAGGTTATAGGACATAAGATACATAGATGAATACATTCCTAAGTTACAAATACATTAACACTCCCTCTTAACTAGGAAGGTATTCTCTCGACACAATTTTCATCACTGGTCTTCTTCTATGGATCTTCTTGTCATTTGCATCTCCAAGTCATCTTCATATTCATGCCATCTTCTTTTCTAGATGTGGATCATTACTCAATCTGGATCATCACTATATCATACTCGATCTGGAACATCACTAGATCATACTCGATTTGGATCATCACTGCTAGATCTGGATCTCTCAGAGTCATCATAATTGGATCTAGATCATAGATTGATTTGGATCTCCTCTGGTCATCATCATATGTGCTATCTCATGGTTCTTCTCATCATAGGAAGTTCTACAGAGATGGCCTTCTTTCATGCTAGTTGTAGACCTAGCCATCATGTAGGTCTTCTTCAGCTCTTATATCTGACCTACTCATCAGAAAGGCACCATACTCACTTCCATCCAGGCGAGAACACATCCTGCTCACAATGATGAAAGAGATTTGTACTTTCATCCAGGTGGGAATCACATCCTGCTCACAATGATGGAAGATTTCCACACTTCTATCCAGGCGGGAACACATCCTGCTCACAGTGATGGAATATTTCCATACTTCCATCCAGGCGGTAATCGCATCCTCTCACAATGATAGAAGAGCTCTGTAGTTACATCCATCCAGGAGAGAACACATCCTACTCACAATTATGGAAGGGATCTACACTTATATCTGACCTGATAGGAACCAACTCCTACACCCTCATAAAAAAGGCATGCACTCACATCTGACCTGGTAGGAACTCAATCCTACACCCTCTTCAGAATGGCCCCCTATCCCAGACTGAGCTACCTGGTAATGGACCAGGTGCCTCTATTCTCCTATAGAATGGAAATTTCCCTTATATCTGACCTACTCGTCAAACTGACCAACACTCATATCTGACATGGGAGGAACTTAATCCTTTATCCATGACAAAATGGCTCAGCCCTTACATCTAACCTGCTCGTCAGAATGGATCTCTCTTAGTCTCGAACTGAGTGTTCCTAGTAACTGACCAGCTACCTCCATTCCCAGAATGGAAATCAGCAATCATATCTATCATGGAAGGAACCAAATCCTCTCACCATGACATAATGGCTCAGCCCTTATATCTGACCTGCTTGTCAGAATGGCTATGGATCTCAGCACTCATATCTGACATGGAAGGAACCAAATCGTCTCACCATGACAGAATGGCTCAGCCCTTACATCTAACCTACTCGTTAGAATGGCTATGGATCTCAGCACTCATATCTTACATGTAAGGAACCAAATCCTCTCACCATGATAGAATGGCTTAGCCCTTACATCTGACCATGGAAGGAACCAATCCTCTCACCATGTTAGAATGGCTATGGGACTCATCACTTTACCTTGGAGGAAACTTAGATCTGGAGAAAACCAAGCTTCTCCCTAAAGTATTTGAACTTCACCCTGGCCAATGGCTTCGTCAACACATCAGCTATATGTTCCTCCATCGCCACATACTGGAGCTTCAATGCTCCCCTTTGCACCATATCCCTGATATAGTGATACTTGATCTCAATATGCTTCGACTTGTCATGGAACACTGGATTCTCTAACGACTTCATGCAACTCTGGTTGTAACAATGTATACAAGTAGCATCCATCTAAAGATCAAATAAATCCGACAGTAGATTTCATAGCCATACTGCCTCACAACTAGCTGAACAAGCTGCGACATACTATGCTTCAGTTGTACTCAGTGCCACACAAGATTACTTCCTGCTAAACCAAGAGATCACACCTAATCCCATACTAAAGCAACACCCTGAAGTGCTCTTCCTATTGATGGCACTGCCTGACCAATCTAAATCAGCATAACCCTCCAGGTTAATCTTTTGATTCATATCATACTTGAGCCCATACTCAACTGTACCCCTGCATGCTTTGCAACCATCAGGTGAACATGTCTCAATGTGTTCACAACAAAGAAAATATCTGGTCTCAGGTACATCAAGGACCCAATCATTTGACAATACATCGTAGCATCAACCGTATCTAATGAAGCATCACTCAATAGCTTCATGTTCGATGCCATATGTGTGGTCATGGCCTTGTATTCCATCATCCTGAACATCTTCAGGATCTTTACTGCATACTTCCTTTGTCCAAGGAAGATTCCATCCGCATTCTTTCACACCTCTATGCCTAGAAAAATAGTGCATCGACACATAACAGGAGCATCACTGGTCTTTTTCCTTCAACCTTGAAGAAAAGGTTGGAATCTGCTTTACACTTAGTAAAGCCTAGAGTCATCAATAATCTATCCATCTTGTCATACCATTTCGAACATTAGATCTTCTGTAGTCACTCCCCATGAAGCAGAGCATCATACTCCCTCTGTCTTTTGTACTCTATGCACTGAAACATTCTGTACCAAAGTGACAAGTAGCTTCCTATTCTATATTAATATTCTATGTGACCATCTAGTGTATAGAATTGCATCTTCAACCTTGCAGCAAAGGTTAAGATCTTCATCAATCTCATCATATATGTGTTTAAACTCTTACTCACTGCAAATTTCTCTTCGTAGTCTAGGCCTTCTTTTCATGAGAAGCCTTGTGCTATGAATCTTGCTTTGTAGCCCACAATGTTTCCATCTACTGCATGATGGAACTATGAACTTCCCTTCATGTATCGATACTGCATCCTAGACATCATTCTTCTTGAACTGGAATTATTCATAGCTTGAAGGTTCTGCATCAATGATGTCGTTGTATTCATCATATTATTTTTCATCTTTGAACTTTCGTCACTTGTTCTTCAGAACAAGTCCCATTCTTCTTTGCTTGTAAGCGATTATGTACGCGATCTTTCCTACAAGTCAAATGCATTTGTATGGTTAAAAACATTTCATAAGGAATATTCATACTGGCAAGTTCTTAGGCATAAATATATGATCATGCAACTACTTTATCCAATACAACATTCATCCATATCTCGCTGAAACTTTATGGATTCCTTCCATCTCTACCAGGACAACATTGAGATTGTGCACTAATCCAATATGTCAGCAAATAGGTTTCATTCTAGATAAGTAGCAATGGAGAGTTGTATAGCACCATGAGCTTCTTACCCATCACATGCATATTAGTAGTATACTGTCATTAATGCAAACATTCTAGCATGCATAATACATCAACTGAATATAAACAAATGCATAACAAAACAATATCATGAAATGACAATTGAATGCTTATCTTTATTTGTTTCGTGGGTAGACTCCTTCTTGAGCCTTCAGCTTCATCCTCTTCTTCATTCATGATAGCATCATTTCTTATCCAAATTCTAAGGTGGATAAGAGGTGCTTCAAGAGTTGAGTTCTTCATATTCCTCATCGCTTGAGGGATCTTCTTTGGATGGTGAGAGCTTGATCTTCAATTGCTCTCATCTTCTCTTCTCTTCTTATGAGTCGAGATTCTTCTTCTTCCCAAAGTCTACTGGAATTAATCACTTCCTTTTGGCACACATTCCTTGAATGAATGAATCCCATGATCCTGGGAGGCCATTCAAGGTGGCCATCACCACTTCTATATTCTTCACTTCTTCTTTTACCGCTTCAAGTTGTTCTTTGATTTGAGAGATCCTTATGGCTGCATGGTCTCTACATTCTGGATATTCACATTCTTCAACTAGTTTCTTAAGGTCATCTTCTAATGTATGTTCTTTCCTTAAAATATCTTGGTCAAGGAATCAAACATCTTCAGTGTATTTAGGGAAGAAACTTGTGGTACAAGTTGATCTGTGATTGAATCAACAATGATCTTCTTATCCTTGACTAAGTTCTTCTTGTGTAAGGCTTCTAACCTCATCTCCCTCTAGAACTGGAACCTCTCTACTCCTGTAGGTGTCCAATTCATTTTCTTCAGAGAGATCATATACTTCCATACTTTGAAGTTGTCAAATTCACCAAGCTTATCATCAAGTCGATGTGATAGATCACTTTGAAATGAGAACCTCAAATGAAAATAGCAAAGGATTAGATCTTACCGATTTGAGGTGTCTGTTCTGGTTCCGGAGCTGGCTGACCTAGGGTTTGTCATAGAAACCCTAATTTTAAAAACTTGGAATATTTCATATCTTATTGGATAGACAGATATATCTCCTCAAATCCAACTGTCCATTGTACTCCTTTTCTGAAAACAGTGGAGGGAAGCTCCCGGAACAGGAAGCCCTAGTTTTTCAATTTCTTCTGCAGAAATGCCTGTCACGGGTTCTATAATATCTATGAAATTAATCTTCCTATATGTCTAAAATTTATCACTGAAGTAACCTCGCATTTAGCTTATCCAACACCATAGGTTTCATCAGAATAGGTTTCACCAATTGGGATTTATGATCCTTTTCCCAAGGTGACCTGTTACAGGACTGTTCAAAACAACGAAGTTGTACGGACTGCCACATGTCACTGTTTCATTTTCTGGGTCTGAAATTTAGCCCACAGAAATTAAATGCCATTCCCTTTCTAGCACAGCTTTAGGAATTCCATTTTTACCTCTGTAGCCCAAGCTATATCAATTCTCCCCAAGTGTCCTATTTAGGGATGAATTTTGGAAGAGGATGGAACCCTAACTTGGAGGGATCATATCTCCTAGTATATAGTGAATATGAGGTGAAATTGTGGTCACAGTGTTTATCAGGATTTTATCTTCGGCCCCTGCAATTTTCAGCTCCCGATCCTTTTCCAATCTCAGGATATAGCAAATGTACCAAAACTTATCAGTTTTAGTATTTAGGGTTTTTCTAGCTCGGGGTCAAACTAGGGTTTGACTTTCCTAGAGTTTCACCCAACCAAATTTATTGATCCAGGTCTCTAAAATTTAGTTTTGATGAGGATATCAATCCTATGCTAGGATCACTCAAAAATTCCTCTTCTATAGAAATCCCTAATTTCCGCACTGAAAATTGAAAATGCTCGGAATCGAATTCTGCTTCGACAGAAAGATGCGCCCTTCAATGGAGAGTCAGCCTAGCATACTTTTGCTGATGGATTTTGGAGAGAGACCTAAAAATTAAGCAGCCATAGCTTATATATCTGCACAATGTCTTCTTCTCAGGTTAGCTCTGATACCATGTTAGATTTTCATCATTCAAGCTAGCATTATGATCTCAATATCTTTAACTGAGAGAATAACATGCACAACAATAAAACACAAGCACAACACAAGAGATAAGAGACAGAAAGAATTTTCCTCAGGTAAACCATAAAGGAGAAAACCCCGCAACTTCCTCAGAGATAGAATCAGCACCAAAGTTAAAACCCAAAAACATAAATATGATCTCTCGACAGCAACAGTCTCTCTCTTGTCCCAGTAACTTCTCCTCTCACTCATGCGCTCCAATGAGTGATTGTGTGTCTGATAAATAGAAAGGCTCACTCTCTATTTATATTCTTTTGTTCACTTGAAACCCACTCCAACATGTTGTCCTCACTTAACAATTATTTACTAGATCCGACATCTCTAGGAGTGTCTAATAACCCTAGTGCCCCACAACTTGTGGGGATTTTTCCTCCTCTTACCAATAGGAGGGTAACACAATGGTGGGGACTATTGCCCTGACTTACAATGACTCACCTAGGGTTGACTTCACTAGGACAGTCTAATAAACTTAGGTCCCCACAACTGTTGGGACTTTAACCCTTGACCAATAGGATGGTTACCAACAATTAATTGACATGACTTGTTTACATTATGGATCCTCCCGATCAAAACATTGAGGCATGACAACATGACTCAATTACATAATAGATACATCCAGAAATAAACATCAGGTTACAAGACATAATATACATAGATGAATACATTCCAAAGTTACAAATACATTAACATTTTCAAGGGAAACATAGCTAAAACAAATAAAATATGATTTTTTATTTTTTTTGGTTTGGTGGAATTGATTTGTAGAGACTCTGGAAATATGTGCTTTATCAGCTTGAAATAGATATGGACCCTAGGTATGTTTGTCTTCAAAAAGGTTCTAGGGATTCACTTAACCACCAATGCTTTCTAATGGCTTGCATATTGGGGAAGTACCCCTCACTCTACGACTCAGGTAAAACGGATAATTTCTTTGCCAGAAACTACAACTCTTGGTTTACATCATAGATGGAAACTAGTCAATAAGGTAGGGGTCATTGCAATTTTTGCTTGGCATGTCTTCTCAATGGAAAACTACTTCGACATTCCTGTGGTACTCCTCAAAATGAATTTTAGGGATATTCCCAAGTACTTTCCACAATTAAGTGGATAGGGTTTATTCCTTGATATGAATGAACAATACAAATGCAAAGAAGAAGTACTACTGCAATAATCACAACATCGGGAAGCACTGTAAAAGAAAAAACAAATTATCAGAAATTCCACCCAATGAGCCCAAGAAAGTGCTCTCATACCATATGTGAGGAACCTTATGAAATAAACAATGAAAATGCATGATATAACATAAATAACATAGAACATAATATATTTTATTGATCGCATGCCACTTCGAGGGGGAAGCCTCCTTTGAGCAAGATCAATAAAAATTAACTCATGGATGCCTTCATTGGCCTCAACACATACTTATATACTAAGTATAATATAAACAACTATTACTCCCCGTCAATGTGGGATAATACATTATACTCATAGGATGACTTACAAAGCATATTCGTCCAACAAAAATATACTAACGAAATAAAGAGGAGGGTTGACACAGGTTCTTAACAAGTAGTAGGATCTTCTGTAGGTTGTGGAGAATTATCTTCTTGATTCAAAGTGTTATTTAAGCTATGTTTATATCCCAACACCTGATGGTGGGGTGTGGGGGTTATTCCCCCCCTCCACTATAATCCTCAGGGGTGTCTAGGGTGGGGGATGACTATTTTGGGTGCCCCCCATTGGCGGGGTTTTGGGGATAGTGCCCTTATAATGAAAATTTAGGAAACATGTCTTGTAAAATGATGTAATTTCATAGTTATGACTTGGTCGATAATGGATGATTTATAGGCCCATGGTTTTGGGAAACCTGTGGTATTTTCCCATGAGATTCCCTTTATAAAAGGAAGGCATTGTAATATGGTTGTGTATTATATTGTAGCATTGTGAAACAATCTCTGTGATTGTGTGCGAGAGACCATGAGAGAGTGAAAATGAAGTGCAACGAGGTTGCTGCAGGTGGTGTCCCTTAATTTTGTTAGATGGTATAATAAATAAGGACTGGCAATTTCTGTGTGGAGGTATCCCATCTTGGGTGAACCACGTTATATCTGTGTCTCTATTGTAATGTGGTTATAATATTTGAATCTTGTTTATTGCTTATTTTTATTGCTCTATGATCCTATTTTTTTAACATATTCAACAACATTGGATATATATCCATCCATATCATAATCTTACATGATTTTCAGAATATTGGCCTTCGAAGTATTGAAGTTCAAAGTTCCTTCAAAAATGTATTTTGAAATTAATAAGATCATGACCATTGTTCTTCATGAAGTGTTGTGCTCAACTTATACCACTCAGTATCAACATAGGCACAAGATTTCTTGCAAAACTTACCTCATTCACACCTTTATCTCTGATACCATGTTGAATTTTGTTGGGATTTGATCTTTTAATCTTAATTTGTGGAATTACTGAGTACTTGAAATCAATTGAATCATCATACACATAACAAAGTATGTACCATGGGGAAATCCATCAAAATAATGTGGGATAAAACCACCAACAAATCTCCTTACCATAATGATAGATAGTAGAGAACATCTTTCACAATTGCATATTACAGTCATCATCCCTGGTGCAAGACAAGAGATATTTCCAAACAACTGAGGTGTAATAATTAAGAAAGAGAGAAGAAATAAATATTGATTGATCCAACTATATACCCTGCACATAAATCAATTCGTAGTTTCTACACTTCATGCGCACTGTCCACACACCAATTCATAATTCCTGCATTAATGCACACCATGAACACACCAATTCACACTTTTTCCTTGGTCTCATCAATTGTTTCCTAACAACTCACCATGTGACTCAATCATGGCGCATATCTTTGGGTAAAATCATGGTAATGTGTCTCACTTTACAACAAGATAGATTTATTTTGTTATTATAAATTTATTCAAGGATTTGTTATAAAAATTAAAAAAACGTATTTAAAAAAATGAAATAAAAATAAATTTAAAAGTCACTTATATATTATTTCTGTATTCAAATAAAAAAAATTATTTTGGATTTTTAAAATGATAGTTTTTTTGGTCGCACTTTAATATACACATAAAAATTATCATTTAAATTAATAATTTAACAATAATTAAAATATGCCATAAAATAAAATTTAAAAAAATGTACAACAATCTTAAAAGTCTCTTAAAGACATGTTCAAAAAAATTGGAATTAAAAAAATAAATCAAGATAGATATGGGGGGTCCTTGTTTTTTGAGTACTTATGAGATTCTAGAATAATAATAAATGGCATTTAAAGAAAATGAAATACATAACATAAACATATTTTTTTTAATCTTAAAAAAATACCATCTAAAATCTCATTCAAAATGAAAAGTTTTGTTTCATTACACCATTATCTAATTCTTAACGAAATTGTAGATTTATTTAGTTCATTATCTTTTATAAATGTTCATCGCCTCAAAAGGATAAAAAATGAGACAAATTACCATGCTTTTACATCTTTATGCTTTGGCTTCAAAATGAACTCAGTCTTCAATTGCGTGCTAGATCACTTAGTTAAGTGGATAAATCGAGTGTCATCATGCAAGTGTTGTAACTTAACTTTCATATTTTAGTTTAACTCAAGTGTTGTCTTTTAGTTTAATAAAGTGTCATCATGCAAAATACTTTATCTAACTCATTCTTCTTTGTTAACACTTAGTTAACTCTTTTAACTGAAGTCATTCTTGATATCATCACTAAAGTTATCAACTTGAGTTTTCCTTTTATTAGCTGAAGTCTTCTTTGTTAATATCACTAAAGTTAACAATTTGAGTTATTCTTTATTAACTAAAGTCTTCATCATGAGAAATTCAAATTCTCTCTAATATTAATGCATCTTTTCTTTATCTCTTATCTTATCTACATGGTTCATATGTCATGACCTTAATTTCTCATATCATATCAATTATGCTAAGGATGTTTGTCCAATGATGTGATCATATTTTATTACTATCGTTCCAAGTGGCCATATGTTAAAGCAATTCAGTCTAGAGGTGGCTAGTCTCTAAAGAGACTTGATATCTCATCCATCTCGAATGAAAATGGTTAGTAATACATCCCACACCATTCATGATTAGACATGTGTTCTACCAAAATCTTGTCACCATCATGCAATAAGACTCTTAACATACCTATTTGCCCTTAATCCTGGCACTTGGAGAGGAAACTCATACCATTTGTCAATCTTTCACAAAAATGCTCAGCGTCACGCTTTCCCCTTTATCCATGAGTGGTAACTTGCTCGCACCGCCTATCCCTTGTTAGCCACAAGCAGTGCCACCCCTTATGGCCCTTAGTCCATAAGCGTTTCTTACCTAAACTGCTCTGTCATTGAAGGAGAAAAGTAGTACCCTAGGTAAAATGGGAAAAAAGAGAAGTTTCTTGAGGCTTCTAGATCATGAGCCTTATGTCCTCCCTTATCCCTATAATAGTGGGTCAGTTGAGCTCGAGATCCCCCATCCTAGGATCTTAGAGGCCACCTCATCCACAAATCTCTCAACCATTCCTATCCATTAAGCCTTATAAATACAAGCTCATGTCCATGGTTGAGGGGAGAGCCATTGAGGTATTGTTATGATGTTGGATTGATCACTTGGCCCAAGCCATTGGAGAGCATAGAGAGCAAAGTTGGATCTTATGGGGATGAAAGTTTTGGTTTTGTGGAGATGCATGTCAACACTAAGGCTTAATTGGTTGTAAAATTCTCCTTTTATCTTAATGCAAAGCTGATTTTTGTCCCACATTACTGTTGTTGTTTGATTTCACATGTATATGTTATTGGATTCCTTAGTCACTAACAAGGATCAATAGATTATATTTTGGAAGCTTTGATGTGTTTTCGTGTTTAATCTGATTGCAAGTACACATGGTTACTATCGAAGCATCACATTCCAAGTATCTATGGCATCCAGGGAGGGTCTTCAACCTTTGTCATTCATTTGTTCTAGATCTGAACCATTCAGAACAGTAGAACACCTTACTG
Organism: Pseudotsuga menziesii; assembly: GCA_001517045.1. Lineage (NCBI taxonomy): Eukaryota > Viridiplantae > Streptophyta > Pinopsida > Pinales > Pinaceae > Pseudotsuga > Pseudotsuga menziesii. Next base: position 743,102 of record LPNX010231044.1, on the reverse strand, counting down.
TCCATAGAAGGTGAAATATTCCTGCTAACAAATCTAGTGACTCCGCTGGGGATTAGATATATGTATCAGTTGTTCTGATCTTCCTCAGTTCTTCAACTCTTGTCCGAATCTAGGCTCCTTCTCCAAATCTCTTCAGTCAGATCTGCTATCTGAGTCAGTCGATTTGGGTTTGAAACTTCCAGATCTATTCATATTTGAATCATTTCAACCTTTTATGCTCTTTTTTTATACTCAATCTATCATCCTTTACCCTGATTTGGTCTTTTTCTAACCTGATCTATCGTTCTCTTTGTGTTTTGGATTTTTACAGGGAACTGTGCCTATGCAGTGGGTGAGAAGCAGTGCCACCGCACATGTTCTGTTGGCAATGAGCAGTGCCACCACCTGAATCTAGTGAGAAAGGAGTGGTTCTGCCTCAAAACCTCCTGTTAGCAGCTTCATCTGCACGGTGCCAGGTAGGCCATATTCCGGACTTTGTATTTTGATTTTTGTGTGTTTTCAGCTTACTTTTTGATGAAAATGAATTGTATATTATGCAGTCGCTTTGATTGTTGTATTCTTTCTGCATTCAAAGAGAGTTTGTGTTTCTTGCATTAGATTTTACATTCTTTTCTTTTCTTGAAACCTCTTGCTCTTTTATGTAGATATTATTCATTGGAATTGGAAACATGCATTTCATTTTCATGAGTGGGTTTTGGTTTGTTTTGGACTTGGAATGCGTGAGTGATACATGTTGTTTTGAGTCTTTCTTTGCTTGGGGTGATTCTTGTTTCCTTTTGCATGCTGATTTTTTCAGTGCTTGGTAGGAAAGGTTGGTTCTTTGTTTCCTTGTCTATTTCAAAGAGAAGTTTTAGTTTTCTCTATCTTTTGATTTATTCACAAGTTTGTTGAATGATTTTCTTCTTGTTTTGTGCATGATTGTTTGAAATTATAGATCTCACTTTCATTAAGAAGAAATATATATTTTCAGCTTTGCGTGCATTAGAGTTAGATTTGTTTGGAAATGTTAGTGAAATCATCTTTTCATTAAGTTTTATGCATATTTTTCAAGCATGAAAAGATAGGAAACATTTTTAGTTTGGTTATGTTTGATGTTCTCTAGATCTCTTTCTTATTTCCCTTGAAGATTGTTGGGTGGCATTGATATTTCCCTTTTTGTTTGAAAAGATAGGATTGCATTTGCATTTGGGTGTGCATTTTTGGGAAGAAAAGTAAATCTCTCTCCCTTTCTTAGGTAGAATTTAATTGAAGAGAAAAACTTGCATTATAATATAGATCACTGTGCATCTTCTTTAATTTCAAGTTTTCACTCCATGGTTCCACCTAAACGCACAAGATAAAATTTACGGTAGTACTAGGTTAAAACTTTTAGCAATTTGAGTGATAAGTTAGAGACGTGTTCAGGTGTCATTAAACGTAGGAGCTATCGTTATTTGTCTGCATTACATCCCATGACTCGCGTGGTTCTTCCATGTACCGTCGATATATCAAACAACCTTTCATGTACCCTTGAGGCATATAGAAAGGTACTTCACGTACTCGATTATATATAGGAAGGACCCTTCTGAACGGTTATGTATTAGACAGCACTACTACTAATTTGAGCTCCCATGTACCTTGAGTATATTGGGAGACCCTTTTAGGAATCCTCAAACCATTTGAGTTATCCTTTTGGCCTGTCTTGTGAGGTTCCTGACTCTTATCCACTCCTTTTACATGTTTGCTTGTTGCTTTTAGTTTGAGTATTACTTGCTTGTGTGTGGTAGTTAGGGGGTTATTAGAGAGTTTATAGATGGCATCCTCATCTGGGACTACCACTCAAGAGGTCCCTTTCCAAGGTGTTCCTTTTGTATTCCCTCTAAGTGAAGGTATTGGTCCTCCCTTTATTGCCACTCTAAATTTTCCAGGATTAACTATAGGATTACCGGTATGGTTTTTTAATCCGGTAATTCCTGTTACAACTTATGTCTCAAATGTCACTTCTCCTCCAGGAGAGGATCAACCTCGACCTAATCCCTCTCATTCTTTGTTGGTTGTTGTTCCACCCCTTTCTTCTTCTTCGCTTGACCAAAGCTCTATGGTTAGAAGTCATGTGGATAAGAAGAAGAAGAAAGGGAAGGGTAAGAAGAAGAAGGATAAGAGAGAGAAAAATCAGCAACCATTTTCTCTTGATGGTGCTTATTCTAAGAGAACACTCAGAAAACCCAAGTTCCCTTATAAGCTTTGCAAGGGGGACCACCCTCTTAAGGAGTGTCCCAGTCTCTCCCGTGTACAAGAAGAGTGGTATAAAAGATCCAAACCGTCTGTGTCATCAACCTATGATCATCATGTTGATGATACTCCTTTAACTAGTGAACCATTGGTAAAAGGTCGTAAGGATAAAGTCTTGTATCCTTATTTGATATGCAAGGCTATGGATCATACCTTTCTTTTTCCAAACATGGATGAAGCTTCATGTTAGTTGGAAAATATTATTGGTCACCAACAGGTGATTCCAACAAGTGTGTTGACATGCCGGATTGGGACAAGAGTCAACTAAGAGACAACCCAATCCAAAAGTTTTCAAAGATGCTCTCAGTCGTTAGGTAGCTGTCTCTGACGGGATTAAGGCCCCGTTGGATTCCCTTAAATTACTCCCAGCTACAGGATGAGACTCAAAGGAAAAATGAAGCTACTGTTTATTAACTAAATATATAGTACACCTATGAATATACAAAGCAAACTGTTAAAGATAATTACCAAGTTAGTTGATATATTACACAACTGATAACTGGAAATTAATCTAGTTAACCAATTAATCTATGAATACAAGAATAAATAGTTAATAAAATATTAACAAACTCAATCAATTACGTAAATTACACTATAAACACATGTACATTCATAACAAGATTGAAAGATAACTTGGCAGAGTATAAATGTAAAATCTAATTCAATATGTTTTCTGTAAATTAAATAAAAACTACCACTTATATATCCTAAATATCCTATCCTGATCAGGAGCATGATATTATTTAACCCTAGAATCAACTTGTAAATAATGATATGGTGCTGACAATCCTGAAAACTTCAGAATAAATTCTGATATTTGAACAAGACGACACACAGAACAAGTACGTCACATATGTTATGATGATAAACAAAATTCACTATATGACATAAATTTTGCAAGTTAAAACCAGCTAAGATCGATAATTAAACATAATGTATTTGCACATTTCCTCAAAGAACAATGACAAAACATAAATACTGCGAAAAGGAATATCAAGATCATACGATACTATAAATACATTTCCATAGTAGAAATACTGCAAATATATTTATAAATATCATGAGTCAATAGATGCTGCAACTGCTAACAAAAAATTGTCTTTAGCTATAGAGAATGATAAAGTGATCCAGTCTGTTCCCTTTTCACAACCATCGACCCCCCTTTCTTCCTTCATCCTCTGCCTCTTTAAATAAAAGAAACATAAATTAATGATAGAAATAGAAATTGTTTTGCTGGACGCAGTTGGAAAAAATGTGTTCAAATATCCACAAAAATGTCCCATAATCCCTCAATTTCTAAGGAAATCTTCCTAAGGAAAGATAAATGGGCCCGTTCTAAAAAAACCCATCTGGCGAATTTTCGAAACTTATCTCCATTTATGAGCAGTGAAGCCCGGAAAAAAATCTGTCAGTACTGACACGCGTTTTCTGTTACTGGTTGAGAACAAAATTCGTGGCATGTTTTTCTTCATCTAACTTGGCATCCATGGTCTTTGATTTCCATAATGATTCCAAAATCATAACAATCTCCTCATAGGCTACAATCCTTCCTGTGAATAAGTATGCATCCTTCTAAAAACAATGATCCAAGATATGGATAGACTGTCATATGAATCACAACTGCTTCCTCCAATCCAGCCATGAGTGCTCCACATGCTCATCTACTCCATAATCCTTGAATCAACACTTGTAAATTGAGTTCCAGGGATGCATTTTCATATTCCATATTTCCTTGGTTTTGCTGTACTGTTTCTTCTTCTCTGATAGCTGCTTTGATAAATCCAATAGAGGCCTTTGGGAAATTTTACCAAGGAATGGGAGCTCCAAGATAGTTGTAGAATCAATTCATATAGTATGTGATGATCTTGTTACTGGAGTGGGGAAATGTAACCTGTAGGTCCTCAATTTGACAAGCATTCCTTCGCTGAACCCAAATATGATTTAGAGATTTCACACTGGATGCATTGACTACAGTGAATACGGCCCTCCATGCTGAAGGAAATCTAGCAGAAATTAGAATGGGTCGAGATCAGAGCTGAGAAAGAGCCAAACAAATTCAAAACTGATTTTCAAATTTCATATTTTTCTTTACAATTTTCTGTTCGACAATTAATATCTGTCCACCAAAAATCGAGTTCTGTTTTTTCAAACAAGTAAATCTGCCGATTTTAATAGTTGACATTTCAGGACAGTGTGAGTATCATGTGTAGTGTTCCTGAACACATACTACATATCAATATTACAGCCCCAAGGCTAGGGCCTATCTGAGCAATAGATAACCACTTTATCTCTATATTATTTGAACTCACTTGCAGACATGAAGTTGATTATCAGATTATTTCCATCCAAAAATACATTTTCTTCTTGTTTATAGAGACTTTGCATTTTAAAATACAACAATGTTATAATCCAGAGACGTGCTTCTCAAGACCCTAATTTTGGTATCATTGCACCAATGAATGTTGGCATGTTTTTGGCCATTTGACAATAATTTTTCATTCTTTGTTGTTATTGTGAAACATGTATTATATTTATAGAAAAATATTTACAAAAATATGTACAAAAAGAATGGAAGGATATATATAGAGGTGATCATATCAAACATAAATTATGGCAAGACAATAATTTCCAAAACCAATTACTTCAATTTAAACCCTGAACCATTTCCCTCAATAAATATGTTTTTCAGTAACCTGAATTTGCCAAGACGAAGAGTTTGCAAATATATCAAGAGCAGAGATGCAATTGACAACCGAGACAAAATTCACAGTCAATTTCAATCTATGAAAAGATTACTGAGTTAAAAAAAACAAATTTCGAACTTACCAAGAATTGCGTTGTAGTGGGTTTATAGTATGAACCAACTCAGCATGAGTCAGAAGCAAGCCAAAATATGAAGAACTATTCTTCAAAGCCAATGAAACCAGCAGCTACATGAACTTCCAGACAGACTAAACCAAAACGTTACTCAGAATTCGAACAAGTCTGAGGGTTTCCGAACCAAACTCTATGATGGATGACTCATCAATTTAACCTTCAGAGTTCTCAAAGACTCTAAGAATCAACCTGACCTATCAAAGCTCTTCAATTTCAACAGAAATAATTGAATGTTGCTAAGCCCTTACGATACACAGAGCTGATGTTAATCTCAGATATTGGAACAGAAACCATATGATAAAAGCTCTCGCTCATTCTTAGAGCATAAATACTCAATGAAAACAGATCTTTACAGGTCTTACAACTCGTCAATGACAAAAGACTGAGCTAAACCCTAGATAGTGATTCGATTTATCATAATCATCAAACTCGGAAGAAAACATATAATGTCGCACAGTCTCTCAGAAATGCACAGGGTTCACATATGATCAATGTGGCATCAAAAACAAAAGAGAAAAACCATAACCCTTATTCAAAGCATGACCCAGACGACTACAGAGTTTTCCATTATTCACAATTCGAACATGAGAAAGAGATGTGTTAAAACCCTATCATGAATTGATCAGCATGAAGCTATCGAGAACCATTACTTCCCTTTCACATACATTATGGCGCAAGTACTGAGAGTACCATACTTCCATTAATTAGCTTTGTGTTCTAAGAATATGTGGCAATGAAACAGTTGATAAGGTGACAGCTTATGGGATCATATCATCATGAAGATCTAGACGTGTCATATCTGCAATGTTTAAGTCATGTCGAATAATTACACATAAGGAGATAGTAGATATCCATTGAAACGAGATTCAATATGCCAAGCAGTAAAGGCAAGTCGAATGAAACAAGAATTTGATAATGTTAATGAACCATAGGATATCAAATGAAAGGAATTCCAAACAAATAGGGTAAATATAGAATGGTTAGAGTATTTACATAATATTTTAATCATTATCTAAAATCCTTCACAGAATTTTGTTAATGAAATTATGAAATATTTTAACCACAATTTTTTGATATACATCTATGACTCGACTGCCTTTTCATTAAGCCTATGTTTCCATGAAGAATTGATCATCTCTTGGTTGAGACACGCTTTGAAATGATTTTTTGAAATTTTTATCTTTTCAATGATAAAAAATTTATTTACAAAAATCAAAAGAAAATAATTACAAAATCAAAACCAAAAAGAATAATGAAAAATACCAAGAGAAAAGTCTTGTATGATAAATCTATAGCTAAAAGCTATAGAAATGAAATCTGTAGCTACAGAAATTTAGAAGTTTTCAAAAATTTTACTGGTGGGTTCCCTTTCCTTTGTAGCTTGGAAAGGGATCTTGTTGGGAGGCCAACAAATGGTGACTCACAGGGTGAAGCAGTTATCTCTGTACAAACAAACCATCTGATCAGATATCTTGAAGCAAGAAGAAAAGACTGCCTTCAAATCAAATTAAAAATATTTAATACAGAAATCAGAAAACTATGTCCTTTTGATAACACTAAATGTCAGATTATGCTTTGATTTCAAGTCTTTATGATTATCCAAATATTACTTTCAGGAATAGCACGAATTTTAAAGTTTTTTCGAAAAATTCAAAACTTGGAAAGAAATTAGCTCTTGGAATTCAAAGAACTTCTGATAACTAACTAGCATTTATAGATTTAGTCTCAATACTACAGTTCTATCCCTTCAGCCAGCAAGCGTCCATAGCCTCGAAAGGGTTAACTTTTAATCGTCAATCCCAACATTCTTGTCCCAAGATAAAATTTCAACATATGAGCATTTAGGACTTCTGAATTTATTAAGGGTAAGCAACATTGGAAACTCTTTACGAGTATGGGATGACTTATGGATTCTTATAGTTTTGTACAAATATGGTACTTATGATTTGGAATCCAAATTGGTCACAGAAGGAGCCACTCCAGCCAGCAGGCGTTCATAGCCTTGAAAGGGACCATATTTTAACCCTTTTTACCCAATGGCTTATATCCCTGGACAAATAAATTGAAGAATGTTTCATACCCAAAATCTTGAGTGCTTGTCTATTTAAAGATCTGCATCTTATAATGGGGGAACATATCTGGAAACTCTTTACGAGTAGGATAGCGTAAAGGACTTAGAGATTACTGGTTTCATTTCTGACTTTCAATTGTTTTCCCAAGGCTGATTTCTGACTGAGTAATGATATTCCTAGTAAGTATGAATTCGTGATCTATTAATTTCAGCAAATCTAGGGATAATGATAAAAGAAATAAAACACATTCTTAGTCTTTGCCTAGTATCTTTCTTTTCTTTTACAAAAGTTTTAGTTTCTTGGGCATATTTTTCAAATCTGAAATGAAGACATTTTTCTAACAGCTTGACTTTTTTCTGCAATCAGATTGTGAGCTTGTGACAAAGACAGCTTCCCAAAATTTAAATATTTTCAGGTTTTGAAGAAGTCAAAAACAAAAATTCAGCAGAAAATAAAAGAAAGAAAATCAATCAAAATATTTACAAAAATATGATATAAAAAGTTTACTTTCAGCAAGTTACTGAAAGTAAGTTTTCAAAATTTCTCCATCCACTGGATAAGTTTAGAATCACCCACGAGTGTTTGCTTATTAAAAATAACTAAGACCAAATGTAAATCAAAGTCTCCTAACTATACAACTAACTTATAGAAAACTTAGCAATGACAATGCTTGTTTTCTTAATAAATCATGAGGGGTTTGATTTAACAAGGTCTTATTTGAAAAGAAAGAAAGAAGACTTTTAAAAGGTCAACTACAGTTTTGCAGCTATGAGATCAAAAATATTCATTCAAAACATTCCATATCAATGTTTTATAATTTTACAATTAATAATATGAATGGGACATGAATGTTTTTTGGAAATAAAAATAAAGAAAAAACAAAAAATGAGAGAGGGTAAAGAATATATCCTTGTAGATGTTCGTGGCCGTCTCATTTTTAGCTTCAATACTTTTGTTATCTTCATACCTGCATTTATTGAAGAGAAACAAACATAAATTAATCTAAATTATAAACCTAATCTAAACTAATAAAATAAAATATATACAGACTAAGTAAATGCGTATTTCCAGTGAAGCCATTCGCGTAGCTTGAAACCTGCCGAAGAAAACCAGTCATGTATGCGTATTGGAAATTGGAATGCTTTAAAATGAAGAAAATAAATCAAATCAAATTTTGTATGTACAAAGCATGAAAGATGACATGGAAACCTTTTGTTAAATGATTCCTCCAACCATGTATAGATCGGATCATAAAAATCGAGTTGGGGAAAAATAGATTTCTTATGAGAATCATGGCTAAGAAGAATCTCATCAGGAGAATGATTCAAAATTCGTGAAAATGATTCGGTAAAAAACGTATCTTTTAACACAATATCATCATGACTAAATTTTAAAAGAACAAAATGACATTTGGGTATTATTTTGAAATCAAATACGTCATTGTGTCTTTTAATGTGAAGATTAAAATTGATGACATTGGCTTCAGATATGATTATCATGCTGCAATGAAGAAAATCAATGTTCAATACATCATGAATAAATTGTACATCCCTTTCAATATTACAAACTGAATCATTATCCTTACTGACAAAATATGAAATAGATGAATATGCATGAGTCTGATGAGTGGCGATAGTAGAAAAATTATGATCTTCTTCATGACAAATTTGAAATAAATCAGAATGGATATCAATGTGTCCTTCATCTTCCAAAAATGTATTCCTTTGTATCCTATCAAAATCTAACCATAATGGAGTATTCCTTAGATAATAATTAACATGTAAATGTAGTCTATGATCCGTAAAAACATCAGGATACAAAGAGTAGTAAGATTCAGAGTATAAAAAATTAAATGCTTCTCTATTGATACAATTTGTTTGTTTGACCATTTTAACAGAAGCATCATTAGTAAAACTCCGAACTAATGAATTTTGTAAAGGAATGAAAGGAACTAACTCATCATGAGAAGGAGATAATAAAATTATATAATCACTAGCACATTCAGTTGAAGAATTTGGAGTTTGCGATTCGTCTTCCATTGTATTGTGAACAACAAGAGTTTTAGAATTATCACTTAATGTAAAAGTTGAATCATCATCTTTATTCTCTTGTTCTTGAAATTACTTATCATAAGGTTCTGTGATTTGTCCATTTTCAACAAGTTCATTTTCAGCAGTGGAATTAGTAAAAATAGATTCTAAACGATTTTCAACTTATGAACTAACATGCATGCTATCTATTTCAGATTTTTTATTCTTTTCCAAATCATGAAAATCGGAGAGAGAGGTAAGATAGAGAAACCAATCCAATGTGTCTTTTTCAGAAAGCTAGTGTCTCTCACGAAACCTGCAACATATTAACATAAATCTGGAAAAGAAATCATCAAGAGATTCATATTTATGTCTACGAAGATTTTCTAACTCAATTCCAAGTTTCTTGTAGCTATACTCATGAGCATTAAGGAATAGCGTCGTAAAATGTTCCCATGAATGAATAGATTTTGCTGGCAAGAAATTAAACCAACTCAGAATTCTTCCTGTGAAAGTAGCTGCAAAAAGACTACATTTTTCAACCTCATCAGATAGATCTATGAAATCACAAAAAGAATTAAATTCCAAAAGTTGATGAGAAGCAGAGATCTTACCTTCTCCATTGAAGCTCAGTCGTCGCAAGAAATTAGATATCTCTGGAGAAAAACTTTCACCAGATGTACGAAAACTGAAGGCATGACCTAAAATAGTGATATCAACCATTTCATAAAAAATAAAAATAAATGAAATAAAAAATCAAACAATTCAAAATGGCCTTCTTGTTGATCAGGCCCTCCTTCTAGCGCCATTGTTGACAGGACGGATTGGCACAAGAGTCAACTAAGAGACAACCCGATCCAAAAGTTTTCAAAGATGCTCTGAGTCGTTAGGCAGCTGTCTCTGACGGGATTAAGGCCCCGTTTCCTTCCCTTAAATTACTCCCAGCTACAGGATGAGACTCAAAGGAAAAATGAAGCTACTGTTTATTAACTAAATCTATAGTACACGTATGAATATACAAAGCAAACTGTTAAAGATAATTACCAAGTTAGTTGATATATTACACAACTCATAACTAGAAATTAATCTAGTTAACCAATTAATCTATGAATACAAGAATAAATAGTTAATAAAATATTAACAAACTCAATCAATTATGTAAATTACACTATAAACACATGTACATTCAAAAAAAGATTGAAAGATAACTTGGCAGAGTATAAATGTAAAATCTGATTCAATATGTTTTATGTAAATTAAATAAAAACTACCACTTATATATCCTAAATATCATATCCTAATCAGGAGCATGATATTATTTAACCCTAGAATCAACTTGTAAATAATGATATGGTGCAGACAATCCTGAAAACTTCAGAAGAAATTCTGAAATTTGAACAAGACGACACACAGAACAAGTATGTCACATATGTTATGATGATAAACAAAATTCACTATATGACATAAATTTTGCAAGTTAAAACCAGCTAAGATCGATAATTAAACATAATGTATTTACACATTTCCTCAAAGAACAGTGACAAAACATAAATATTGCGAAAAGGAATATCAAGATCATACGATACTATAAATACATTTCCATAGTAGAAATACTGCAAATATATTTATAAATATCATCAGTCAATAGATGCTACAACTGCTAACAAAAAATTGTCTTTAGCTACAGAGAGTGATAAAGTGATCTAGTCTATTCCCTTTTCACAACCATCAACCCCCCTTTCTTCCTTCATCCTCTGCCTCTTTAAATAAAAAAACAGAAATTAAAGATAGAAACATAAATTGTTTTGCTGGACGTAGTTGGAAAAAACGTGTTCAAATATCCACAAAAATGTCCCATAATCCCTCACTTTTTGAGTAAATATCCCTGAGGAAAGATAAATAGGCCTGTTCTGAAAAAAACCCATGTGGCGGATTTTCGAAATTTATCTCCATTTATGAGCAGTGAGGCCCGGAAAAAAATTTGTCAGTACTGACACGCGTTTTCTGTTAATGGCTGAGAATGAAATTCATGGCATGTTTTTCATCATCTGACTTGGAATCCACGGTCTTTGATTTCCATAATGATTCCAGAATCATAACAATCTCCTCATAGGCTACAATGATTCCCGTGAATAAGTATGCATCCTTCTAAAAACAATGATCCAAGATATGGATAGACTTTCATATGAATCACAACTGCTTCCTCCAATCCAGCCACAAGTGCTCCACATGCTCATCTACTCCATAATCCTCAAATCAGCACTTGTAAATTGAGTTCCAGGGATGCATTTTCATATTTCATCTTTCCTTGGTTTTGTTGTACTGTTTCTTCTTCTCTGACAGCTGCTTTGATAAATCCAATAGAGGCCTTTGGGAAAGTTTACCAAGGAATGGGAGCTCCAAGATAGTTGTAGAACCAGTTCATATAGTATGTGATGATCTTGTTACTGGAGTGGGAAAATGCAACCTGTAGGTCCTCAATTTGACAAGCATTCCTTCACTGAACCTGAATATGATTTAGAGATTTCACACTGGATGCATTGACTGCAGTGAATACGACCCTCCATGCTGAAGGAAATCTAGTAGAAATTAGAATGGGTCAAGATCAAAGTTGAGAAAGACCCAAACAAATTCAAAACTGATTTTCAAATTTCATATTTTTCTTTACATTTTTCTGTTCGACAATTAATATCTGTTCGCCAAAAATTGAGTTCTGTTTTTTCAAACAAGTAAATCTGCCGATTTTGATAGATGACATTTCAGGCCAGTGTGAGTATCATGTGTAGTGTTCCTAAACACATACTACATATCAATATTACAACCCCAAGGCTAGGGCCTATCTGAGCAATAGATAACTACTTTATCTCTAGATTATTTGAACTCACTTGCAGACGTGAAGTTGATTATCGGATTATTTCCATCCAAAAATACATTTTCTTCTTGTTTATAGAGACTTTGGCATTTTAAAATACAACATTGTTATAATCCAGAGACGTGCTTCTCAAGACCCTAATTTTGGTATCATTGCACCAATGAATGTTGGCATGTTTTTTGGCCAATTGACAATAATTTTTCATTCTTTGTTGTTATTGCGAAACATGTCTTATATTTATAGAAAAATATTTACAAAAATATGTGCAAAAAGAATGGAAGGATATATACAGAGGTGATCATATCAAACAGAAATTATGGCAAGACAATAATTTCCAAAACCAATTACTTCAATTTAAACCCTAAACCATTTCCCTCAATAAATATGTTTTTCAGTAACCTGAATTTGCCAAGACGAAGAGTTTACAAATATATCAAGAGAAGAGATGCAGTTGACAACCGAGACAAAACTCACAGTCAATTTCAATCTATGAAAAGATTACTAAGTTAAAAAAAACAAATTTCGACCTTACCAAGAATTGCGTTGTAGTGGGTTTACAGTATGAACCAACTCAGCATGAGTCAGAAGCAAGCCAAACTATGAAGAATTGTTCTTCAAAGCCAATGAAAGCAGCAACTACATGAACTTCCAGACAGACTAAACCAAAACATTACTCAGAATTTGAACAAGTCTGAGGGTTTCCGAACCAAACTCTATGATGGATGACTCATCAATTTAACCTTCAGAGTTCTCAAAGACTCTAAGAATCAACCTGACCTATCAAAGCTCTTCAATTTCAACAGAAATAATTGAATGTTGCTAAGCCCTTACGATACACAGAGCTGATGTTAATCTCAGATATTGGAACAGAAACCATATGATAAAAGCTCTCGCTCATTCTTAGAGCATAAATACTCAATGAAAACAGATCTTTACAGGTCTTACAACTCGTCAATGACAAAAGACTGAGCTAAACCCTAGATAGTGATTCGATTTATCATAATCATCAAACTCGGAAGAAAACATATAATGTCGCACAGTCTCTCAGAAATGCACAGGGTTCACATATGATCAATGTGGCATCAAAAACAAAAGAGAAAAACCATAACCCTTATTCAAAGCATGACCCAGACGACTACAGAGTTTTCCATTATTCACAATTCGAACATGAGAAAGAGATGTGTTAAAACCCTATCATGAATTGATCAGCATGAAGCTATCGAGAACCATTACTTCCCTGTCACATACATTATGGCGCAAGTACTGAGAGTACCATACTTCCATTAAGTAGCTTCGTGTTCTAAGAATAGGTGGCAATGAAACAGTTGATAAGGTGACAGCTTATGGGATCATATCATCATGAATATCTAGACGTGTCATATCTACAATGTTTAAATCATGTCGAATAATTACACATAAGGAGATAGTAGATATCCATTGAAACGAGATTCAATATGCCAAGCAGTAAAGGCAAGTCGAATGAACCGAGAATTTGATAATGTTAAGGAACCATAGGATATCAAATGAAAGGAATTCCAAACAAATAGGGTAAAGATAGAATGGTTAGAGTATTTACATAATGTTTTAATCATTATCTAAAATCCTTCACAGAATTTTGATAATGAAATTATGAAATATTTTAACCACAATTTTTTGATATACATCTATGACTCAACTACCTTTTCATTAAGCCTATGTTTCCATGAAGAATTGATCATCTCTTGGTTGAGACACGCTTTGAAACGATTTTTTGAAATTTTTATCTTTTCAATGAAAAATTTTATTTACAGCAATCAGAAGAAAATAATTACAAAATCAAAACGAAAAAGAATAATGAAAAATACCAAGAGAAAAGTCTCGTGTGATAAATCTGTAGCTAAAAGCTATAGAAATGAAATCTGTAGCTACAGAAATTTAGAAGTTTTCAAAATTTTTACTGGTGGGTTCCCTTTCCTTTGCAGCTTGGAAAGGGATCTTGTTGGGAGGCCAACAAAGTGATAGTAAGTTATCCCTCGATTCCTCGCTGGTTGACCAAGTGGTCGATTTGGATTTATATGTGGTTGATCCGACTCTTCCTTTGGAGAGTGAAGTTAAAGTGGTCAAGTTGGTGTCATTTCCACCTGATCCCTCTCTTTCATCAGAGAGTGTTAAGACTGAAGTAGTCTCTTTGACCAAATATTTATCTTATTCTTCTCTTCCAGTAGAGAATGAACTGAAATTTGCTGAAGTTTTTATGCTTCATTCTGATTTTTCTTGACAAGAGGAAATTTTGTTTGTTTCAAGAGAACCCTCTTCGAGTAGTGAGGTTATTTCCTTTGACTGGAGTAACCTAACAAAGTCTCATCTTCATTCGAGTGTTCCTTTCTAGATAGTTGTGAATGTTACTGCTAGGCGGATACTTCGCACTATTATTGATGAAGGGGCTTCTGTTAGTATTCTATCCTCAACTACTTGGCAAGATTTAGGTTCTCCCCAGTTTGTGCCAGCCACCAATCAGATACTGGCTTTTAATCATAGGCCTACCTCACCTTTAGGGACCCTTCCTTATTTGCCTATTATGTCGGAGGTAAAACTGTCTGTATTGATGTTATGGTGGTCCAAGGTCCTTTGGATTTCAATATGCTCCTTGGATGTGATTATGTCTATGCCATGAAGGCTATTATGTCCACACTCTTTATATTTATGCATTTTCCCCATGATGGGAAGATTGTGACCGTTGATCAGCTTTCCTTTGTTACACCTAACCATCGCATTACTCTTAGTAATCATACTACCCTGAATGTGCCACATGTTCTTGTGATTCCTTCCCCTTCTTCTAGTTAGATTCTTCCCATCATAGGTAAAATGGGGGGCATGGCTCTAGTCTATGGACATCATAATGGAGCTAAGCCGCTAGCTTTTATGTAATGGGGGAAACCTACCAACCTCTGGATATCATGTTGGATAGGATCAGTTTTGTGAGCATAGTTTAATTTTGGTTTCAAGCTTGTTAAAAAATAAAACCACTCCTTAAGCATAGTTTACCCTTTTGGTGTCAAGCTTGCATAAAAATGAAACCATGTCTAGAGCATAGTTTAATTTTGGTTTCAAGCTCGTTAAAAAATAAAACCACTCCTCAAGCATAGTTTATCTTTTGGTTTCAAGCTTGGATAAAAATGAAATCATTCTTGAGAAAAGTTCATATTCTGTGTCAAGCTTGCTAAAAATTGAAATAGAACCTAACCATCATGTCAAGTTCTGAGCATCATGTCAATTTTTCTTGAGCAAAGTTCCTATTCTATGTCAATCTCGTTAAAAAATGAAATGGATCTCCTCAAGCATAGTTTACCCTTTTGGTTTCAAGCTTGCATACAAATGAAACCATGTCTAGAGCATAGTTTACTTTTGGTTTCAAGCTCATTAAAAAATAAAACCACTCCTCAAGCATAGTTTATCTTTTGGTTTCAAGCTTGCATAAAAAATGAAATCATTCTTAAGAAAAGTTCCCATTCTGTGTCAAGATCATTAAAAAATGAAACAAATGCCCCTGATCAAAGTTCCCATTCTATTTCAAGCTCGTTAAAAAATGAAATAGCACCTGACCATCATGTCAGGTTCTGACCATCATGTCAGGTTTTCCTGAGCAAAGTTCCTATTCTATGTCAAGCTCGTTAAAAAATCAAATGGATCTCCTCAAGCATAGTTTACCTTTTGGTTTCAAGATTGCATAAAAATGAAATCATTCTTGAGCATAGTTCATTTTCTATTTCAAGCTCGTTAAAAAATGAAGTAGGTTTCCTTAAGCATAGTTTACCTTTTGGTTTCAATCTTGCATAAAAATGAAACCATGTTCAAAGCAAAGTTACCTTCTATTTCAAGCTTGTGTAAAAATGAAATCGATCCCCTTCCCTTGAGTCGAGTCTTCACTTTAGTGTTAGAACTTGAACGTTCCCAATTCTCATTCTTCCTACCCCCTTGGTGAACATTTTCACATTAGTAACCAGGTTTTTTAGGTTGGGTATG
Source organism: Pseudotsuga menziesii (assembly GCA_001517045.1). Classification (NCBI taxonomy): domain Eukaryota; kingdom Viridiplantae; phylum Streptophyta; class Pinopsida; order Pinales; family Pinaceae; genus Pseudotsuga; species Pseudotsuga menziesii. Next base: position 726,978 of record LPNX010231044.1, on the reverse strand, counting down.
GAAGAAGAATCGTCAAACGAAATGAATCTTGGGGGCATGTCGAGCCACTAGCAACCATGCTAGGGGTAATCTTCGCTAGAAATAATGCTGCACGCAAGATTCCAACCTATGTATATCATGTTAATGGGATTTTTCAAGCATAGTTTACCCATTGGTTTCGAGCTTGCGTAAAAATGAAACCAATATTTGAGCATTCTTTCAACTAATCTTCGAGCTCGTTAAAAATAGTAAGATGGGTTTGAGCTTAATTTTCATTTTTCGTGCTCTGGTTAAAACATGAAAAGTGGTTTGAGATTAGTTTATTACTTTTTCGTGCTCTGGATTAAAACATGAAAAATGTTAATGGAGTCCTATTTAAACTCTTTTTAGGCTCCCTAAATACGAAAATATTGTTGAGCGATCTTGTCTTCTTCATGCTCATTAACGTATTTGAAGATTCGTCCATCCGACGGTAGGTTATCTCTTTTTCGGTTCGGATAGGACTATTTACCAAAAAGGAACATTCTAGCCAATAATGACTGGAAGATTTCCCTAAGGTATGATTTTATACTTCTTCGGGCCTTAGGGATTAAATCATATGAAAAAGGACCCCTGTGGAGTCTTCTTCTATATTCGTTCAGACTCTCTAAACATGAACAATACCGAGTTTTCTTTTATTGGACTCGTTAAATTAAACATTGAGAGACCCATTTTGGGAACGAACCCCTCCTCTCTCAGGTTCATAAAACATATGAGTTTGGACTTGTCTTCCAACAAGCTATATCGAGTGTTTGTTACCCTCTTTGAACTCGTAAAACCAAAAAGAGGCACTCATCAACCGTGATGGGGGAAATGGGAAGGGAATCATTTTGTAAATAATGGCAGTTGTTTGTCATTACCTTTGAACATGGCACTTGTCTGCACATCATGTTATTCAATTGGGTATTCAACTGATCTCCGCGACGATCCACTTTCATGAGTCATGTCACTCTTTTGAGTTTTTCAAAAGAATGCATTGTCCACTGTCGCATTGTGTGTTTGTATCGTTCAATCATGCTACCAAGTCTTTTTGTTGTGCCTCCTGATGTTCAAAAAGGATTTGAAGAAGTTTTACCTCTCCATTCTACACAGTCTTTTGTGTCAGTATTTTTGAGTCAGTCTTATGGTTACTACATTCACATCATTCCAAAACTATGTTCCAAGTTTCGTGTCATCAATGTGGGACTCATCATGGCCCTCCTTCGATGAGACTATTCCCGTCGACATCATCTCATCATCCGGGAAATTATCTTAGAAACAAGATTTAGTACCTTGAGATATGTATGCCTTAATGATAGAGTCTCTCGCTCTTGGCATAGGTTCACATCATTGACTTTTGATCGATAGAATTGACTGGGTGTTCGACATCATGACATCTATTCACACTCAGTAGATTGTACTAGAGTACCTTGGGAATCATTGACATTAATGGTGATCTCCCTCGCACTTGTTAATGGTTCACATCATTTTCCGATAATCAAATGGTTTCTACCATGTTCGAATTCAGATCATTGTAATCACATGGATAGAATCATACTTTGTGGAAGACGAGATGAAGACCCTGGGTATTTGTTTAAAGCGTTCATTACTTTCCCTAGGTTGCGATGGAGTTTTGTATATCTAGCATTGATCCACATTTGTATGGTCGTGGCTATGCTCAAATTTGTGTCTGTATGACATAGATATACATTGTATGTATGGTAGCTATGTCCAGGTTTGAGTCCTCTATCACATGGATCTACGCTGTATTTTAGTAACCATGCTTGTTTATTCCTCTCATGGATCTGCCTTGTATTGGTCTACATCCATGAGTTGGTTACTTGTGTCTATGAGTCAACATACTAATGTACTACAGATGCCTACTTGACAACATGCTCCGATCGAGCCGACATTTTCACCTCCTAGCGATGACTTATTCTCTCAAAGCTCTCATTTATTGTATCCCTCTAAGACTCATGCTTTGGGGGGCATCTTGTTATACAAAAATCTTGTCACCATCATGTGATAATACTCTTAACATAACTATTTGACCTTAATCTCAGCACTTGGAGTGGAAACTCATACCATTTACCAATATTTCACAAAAATGCTCAGCACCACGCTTTCCCCTTTATCCATGAGTGGTACCTTTCTCGCACTGCCTATCCCTTGTTAGCCACAAGCGGTGCCACCAATTATGGCCCTTAGTCCATAAGCGTTTCTTGCCTCAACCACTCTGTCATTGAAGGAGAAAAGTGGTACCCTAGGTAAAATGGGGAAAAGAGAAGTTTCTCGAGGATTCTAGATCATGAGCCTCGTGTCCTCCCTTATCCCTATGATAGTGGGTCAGTTGAGCTTGAGATCCCCCATCCTACGATCTTAGAGGCCACCTCAACCACAAATATCTCAACCATTCCTATCCATTGATCCTTATAAATACAAGCTCATGTCCATGGTTGAGGGGAGAACCATTGAAGTATTGTTATGATGTTGGATCGATCACTTAGCCCAAGCCATTGGAGAGCATAGAGAGCAAAGTTGGAGCTTATGGGGGTGAAAGTTTCTATTTCATGGAGATGCATGTCAACACTAAGGCTTAATTGGTTGTAAACTTCTCCATTTTATCTTAATGCAAAGCTAATTTCCGTCCCACATTACTATTGTTGTTTGATTTCACATGTATATGTTGTTAGATTCCTTAGTCACTAACATGGATCAGTAGATTATATTCTGGAAGCTTTGATTTGTTTGCATATTTAATCTGATTGTAGGTACACATGGTTACTATCAAAACATCACATTCCAGGTATCTATGACGTCTAGGGAGGGTCTTAAACCTTTATCGTTCATTTTTTTTGGATCTAAACCATTCAGACCAGTGGAACACCTTACTATCCGTAGAAGGTGAAATATTCCTACTAACAACATGCAAATAATTACCTCTACACATGGCATTTTTTATAGAATGGTTTGCCACACCTTATGCAACATGCCTTGATAGCCTACCCTATCCATTTGCATACTCATTATACATCCCTTTCTTAGGATATCCCTGATGCTCATTTGAGACTGTTGTCATTAGATCTGCTCCAACAAAATTTCAGTTTCTGGCAGCATCCAAATGTCAAAGTGACCACTCAGGTTTCAATTTAAATATCGAGATCAGTTAGAAAAGCAATCATGATGGCACTTATGTGGAACAAAAATTTACAATTTGTGTGTTTTGATGAATTTGTAGAAAATGCAAAAGCACGGTGCCTTAGTCGTGTTGTTAGTGATCCCTTTAGAAAAGGTGTTAAGCAAGGTCCTCAAATTGACCAAGAACAGTTTAACAAAATTCTTTGTTATATTAAGGCTGGGAAAGAGAGTGGTGCAAAACTTGTAACAGGGGGTTGATCTTATATCATCATTATGCAATATCTTTCATGCCTCAGAAGTTGATTTTCTAGAAACAATTAAAATGGCCAATAACTTAAGCTTGCTAACCTTCTTGCCACTAATCAGGAGAATGAAGTATTAATCAGTAGGTGTCCAATTTGTGGGGAGGCTATGAGTGTAACAGATAGTCTAAATGACATGATTCATGTTATCCTATGCTTCAATTATGGAATTGGAAACCAGATTATGACTGGAGGATTTTTTACTGAAAAGCATCGCTCGTTTAAAAATCATAATAGCTCAGAGGATGGGAACGATGATGTGCAGGCCAAGGAGAAGGAGACCCATGCCTCTGTATTAGACAAACTATTAGCATGGTAAAATAAACTTTATGATGAAGTGAAGGCAGGTGAGCTTATGAAAATTGGGTATCAGAAAAAGATTTCATCGCTGAATAGACAAAAGAGGAGGGGGAGGAATTCAGAAGCACTAGAAAAAACTAAAGCTACAGTGAAGTATCTCCACACAAGATACATGGTTGAATTTCAAGCTATGGATTCAACATATTCAGAAATATAGAGGTTTCATGACGAACAATTATATCCAAATCTTGTGGAACTTGTTGAGAGGATGGAAAAAATGTGAAAAAGTATGCCATCATCAGCAGGAGAGAATTGTTACTGATCTGAGGTTTGATACTTCAAATGCTCCCGAGGAAACCACCAAGCAGCATCATAGTAGGACAACGCAGTTGGTTAATGTTGCCAATGAATGGCATGCATAGTCTGAGAAGATGTTTACACATCAAAAAAATGTATATTGGTGCATTAAATAATTGGTTTTTCTTGAACCTTATCCCTATAGAGAGCAATTTGAAGGAGAAATTATACTCTCCTCCTAAAACCATTGTTCCTCCCATATACAATCTTCTACAAGCATGGCATAGCAATCTGGATCAGTTGTCATTTACTGTAGCACTACAAAGTATAAATAGCTTTGCTGCTATTATTCAGAAAATTAGTGCAAAGCAACAGGAAGAATTAAAGCAGAAGAAAGTGTATGAGGAAGCTCAAGCCGAATTTGACAGGAAAAATAAAGCCTATGAAGAAATTGAGTCAAAGTATTTATCAGAGATTAAGCGTTCTGAAGAGAATGATGGTGTGTAAACATAAGCAAATAATAAGGATCCTTTAATGGAAAGGAAAATTGCTCTTGATATCTTAGAGAAGAGAGCCAAGGAAGAGAAAGAAAATCACACAAAAGTTTTCAAATTAACTAGAGACATATCTCTTAAGAGTCTCGAAACAGGCTTACCTGCTCTCTTTCATGCGTTGGTGGGTCTTTCTCGCAATTGTTTTGAGATATACAGATATTTGCATATAATAAAATAAAATTATAAACCCTTTGCAAATAATAACATCAAATTATAAACCCTTGGAAAAAGATCAGTAAAGGTGCAACATGTAATTCATATAGTATCTTGATGTATGCAGGACACAACCCCTGATGAGATGGCTAGCGTGAGTCACAGGATCTAGGATCCATGATCTGAAACTAAGTTCAAGCATCAAAGAAACCCATGTGTCAACATAAATACCAAATGGCAAAGTATATTAATTCTATATCCAATTATTCAGGCAGAAAATCAGAACGAGCTCCAGATAATTAAGGCAGACAGTTTTAGAAGATTGACTTTTCCATTTTTGAAGAAATTCGATCCATAGAAGTAGGATCTAATAGATATTTTAGAAAAACAAATACCTTGTATATAAGGAGAGTCACTAGATGAGACAGGGGGGTGGAAATTGGAGTGATGGAGATCCAATTTTGATAACATTCTGTATGACATGAAATACTCTACATCTTCAATACAGGTTCTGCTTTGATATGAGTATGATTATGATTTGACTGTGTATCTTATGAATTATGTTTCTTATGATTTATCCTGTATATGTTCAATTCAATCCCATTACATGATTCTTATGGTGGAATACAGTTATCTTTTAAAATTTTAAAAATAGAGTCAGTCTCGTCTCATTAATTCATGATCGTAGTTCCTTTGATGTTGGACTTTGTATCTTGTTTTATGTTATACAGTTCTTTAATGATTATGTGATTTTCCTATAGATTTGATTACATACCATCCCAATCTTTATATTGATTTCATTGAAGTATATTTTTGAAAAATATTTATTTAATCTTGAACCCCTGTAGTCTAGGTTCAACTTTAGGGATAATAGAGACCATAAAATTCCTACTTTTTTAGATACATGAGGGTGAAAATCTTTACATTTTACATACACATATCCTGTGTACATCGGGTTTTGTGCTTAAAATTAAAAATATTTCATGTTTTCAATACCAAGTCATAGTGGTTACAATCCATGACTTTACATATGCTAGAAAATGCTTCAATTCAGCCCTTTGATCTCCCATTTGAGGGATATATATTGATCCATTGTGATGCATGGGAAGAGGAGAAAATTTGAGAGCAAGTAAACTACATAAATGTTTTTCCCCATTTCCATTGCTTTGAGTTTTCATCCCTTGATCCTTGTTGATTGAACCTTTTATGTTCATATCCCAAACTCTTCATTTTATTTATGATCCTTCCCTTGCTTGGAGAATTGAAGTGCTGGAGGCATAGGTGGACGAACTTGGTTTCTCGATTCTGATGAGTTGCCAATAAAGGTTTTCACTTTATACTTATGTTTTTATTTTAATATAAATACTATTTTCTTGTCCAAAATCATGTGCAAATGTTTATGTTATTTTCCATGGGTATATTTTCTTTATACATGTTAAATGGAATATGCTACAGTAGGTGCTAACATTTCATATATATTTTACATTCTTGGATATATTTTTTGTTGAGGACAAGTTGTAGGTAAAGCGTATTGGATCATAATCTCAATGACGGTCTTCTTAAGACATCCATTTTAAGCACGTGCCCTATCCTTTGTTTTTAGCATTTCACTTTTATATGGAATACTTGGGATTAGAGTTGACTTCTGCTGTCACTTTGTCTATTGTGGTCTACACCAAGCCATTGGAATATTTTATTTGTAACAGATGTCCAACTCAACACATGAGGATCCAAATTGACACACAAGTCCTTAGTCTTGTCCAACATGATTGTACAACATCATTACTTTGACACATCAAAGTACATTCCTCAACACACAAGCCTTATACTTTACACATGGGTTTCTTGGTAATCCTTCTGTCCAACTCAATAATATACTCCAAGTTTCTTAAGTCAAACTTAGTCTCCCTAAGGCATTACCTCAACACATGAGAACCAATCTTGGTGCACAATATTGGCTTGGATAATGACTCATGATGATGTAACTTTAACATATAAATTTGTAGATGTAAATCATAATAAAGATAGAAATATGATAATTGTGAGTTGTGTACCATAAAGTTATTTATTGTGTACCTGTATTCCTTTTATTCCTTGCATGTACGTAATTTCATGTCTTTTACACTAGATACCAATTGTTGTATGTCTTTTATGGAAAAACCCAAGAATAGTGAACGAATTGTCAAAATCAAAATAGGTTCCATAAATATGACTAGTAAACATGTCCAAATATTTCTAACCGTGCATATATTTCTATATAGCTAAAATATTTCATACAATAATCATGGACCCAATTAATCCATAGAAATGACAATTCAAACTTGATATTGATTAAAATTTTACTAAAGAGATCAAGTACTAAATACATTTAAATATGCTAGGTTATTGTTGGAATGAAAGAATAATTGTGAGGGAAACGTGCCTTTTTAAGAATTGGAAGATGTGTTATTGTCAATTGTCAAAATCTAAAAGGAATTCCTAAGAAATATAGAGAACTCAAAATAACACTAGATTATAGTGACAAATTGATAAGGAAAAAATATAATGGAAAAACTCCAAATACAAGAAGAAAAGTAGAGCGGAAATCAACAAGATGCAATAATATTTAATGATATGATGTAGAGTCCCAATTCAATGGTGCATAATAGCATAGTTAAGGTTATGTTATTGGTTGGTGAGTAGATCATTGATCTTGAATTTGAATTGTTCTATTATAATACAAATTCTAATGATATATATACTAAGACACATTGGTCATTGGATAGTTGAAATAATAGGTCCATTGAGTGTTACTATTTACAATCTCTTTCCCAAAAATATATTAAAAGAGACTTCACTTATTCTACTATGTGAATCCCTAAGCTCATGATTTTTTCACTCAACCCCCCACTACAAAGAAGAATTCCATGTAGAAAAAAAAGCATGATATGGAGTAGGAGAGTCCTTTGGAATTTAGATGAACATGGAGATAAAAGGCCAAGAGATCAAGAAATGAGGGGTATTCAATTCTTCATTTGTATCTTCAGGAGTTACGAAATCTAATGTTAATGACTTCAATTAGAGAATAAAATTAATGGGGGAACCATGTTGTGAGTGGAAGAGGAGAGAAGTGGGAATTCTCTTTGAGCAATATTTATTGGTCTTATTTATATTAGTGTGATTCCATCTGCATGGAAATATTAATAACTTACAAAGTCGATAAAGGAAGAACTAAAATGTTGAAAAGATAAATATATGGAGCCTTTATTGAGTTTAGAAAAAGGAAAGGCTAAGAAGTGAAGTAGATCATTATTGCATTTTGACACTAAGAAAACAACCTTCTTTGGATAGAAGATGATCTAATTTCTAGTCACCATCTGAAAAGAATATTTGCCAAATCTGAAGCAACTGGAAAATCCCAAAACCCATGCTCAAAGGAAGAGGAGAACAAAAATTTGTTGCCATGACATCTAATCACCATACAACTAAAGTGATGAGTCCTCTCCTACAGGAAGCAAGAGAAGGAAATCATTGAGGACTTGGTCATAATATAGAGAGAAAATGAATCGTAATTGTAGGCCAATATGCCTCATTGTGTATGTCAGTAATAGATACCTTTTCCATTAGTATTTGGTGATTAGAATAGCAGTAACAAATCTCTACTTTGAGCCTAATTGATTTTATGGAACTCCACAAACTTTTTCTTATTTATAGTTTTATATATGGCTTTCCAAGATAAATTCTCTATGCTATGTAATGTTTGATTGCAGTATTTCATTGTGCTTTGTCTTAAGTGAAATTTGAAAATTATTCTATCGTGTAAATCCTTGGATTGACGAGGTGAACCTTTCCAGCAACCACCCATAAGAAAGGAGAAGGATTAGGCAGAAAGCTAAGCACACTATAAAGTAGGAGAAGGTGATGGCATGCATAACTTGTGATGGAGAGAAAAGGACAAAGGTATGGTACGTTTAGCTTTGCATCATGATAAAGAAGAATCTTGTAGAAAATACCATCGGTGACATGGCCAATTTGGAAAAATATTATAGTTGTGATGTGGAAAAATGAAAAAAATGCCTAAAAGGTAGTTTCATGTACAGAAGGAGCTCAATGCCCAAGAAAGGTGTTGTAATTAGTTCTAGAATATTTTTTGCATTTAGAGTGTGGGTACACAAGTGTATAAAATTGTTATGTGAATGGTTAGTATTACATATATTATTCTTGGGATTCCTTTTTCCTTTAGATGATTAGAGAGATAAAAATCCAAGAGATCAATAAAGAAGAGGTATTCAATTTTTCCTTTGGCTCTTCATGGGTTATACAATATCATGCTAATGACTTCAAGTAAAGAATAACTTTAAAAGGGGAACTATGTCTTGATTGGAAGAGGAGAGAAGTGGTGATTATTTTTTAGAAATATTTATTGGTCCTATTTATCTTAGTGTGCTCCCATCTACACACGAAGCTTAATAACTTACAAAGTCGAGAAAACAAGAACTAAAATGTTCCAAATATAAAATTTTGAATCCTTTAATTGAGTTTAAAGAGAAGAAAAACTATGATGGGTAGTATTTTTTTATTGCATTTTGACACTAAGAAAACAAACTTCTTCTGAAAAAAGAAGATCTAATTCCTAGGCACAAAGTTAAAGGAAGCTTTACCAAATATGAAGAAATTTCCAAATTGCAAATATTAGAAGGAAGAGGTACTCAATTTCTTCTTTGGATCTTCATGGGTTAGACAATTTGAGAGGCATTAGTAACTCATAAAGTTTAGAAATAAAGAGTTGTAATGTTTTAAACATCAATATTTGGATCCTTAAATTTAGTTTAGAGATAATAAAAACTAAGCAAGGGATTAGTTCATTATTTCATTTTGAAACTAAGAAAACAACCTTGTTTGGACAAAAGAATATCTAATTCCGAGGAAATGTGAGAATAATATTTACCAAATATGAAGAAATTGACAAATCCCATAGCCTACGCTTTTATAAGGAAGAGGAGAACACAAATTTGTTTCCATAACATTTACTTGCCATACAACTAAAGTGGTGAGTCCTCTCCTAGAACAAGTAATAGAATGCAATTATTGGTGGCTTGGTCATAATAAAGAGAGAGCAAGAATTTTAGTTATAGACCAATATGCCTCACTATGTATACCAATAATAGATAGCTTTTCAATTAGGCTTAGTCATTGACATTGTTGTGGAAAATATTGCACAAATTTGAATCCTTCCCACTTGGTGAGGGGAAAATCCTTGTAGGATGCAACAAGGATTCAATATTAGGTGCCCTTATGGGTAGGTGATGTGATCCAATTGATCCAACAAGTGGTTGGTAGTGAAACAAAATAAAAACAAAGAGAATAAAACCAAAATAAAATGATGAAGTAGGAATGAAAACTCCAACACCCAATAGATGCAAAACCACTTTTGTATTTCCTAGTGGTCAAACATGTAAACACCTAGGACATGTGAGATCCAATGGAGGAAAACAATCCCTCTCAGGGAGGTCTATTTAGTCCAAACTATATGATACGTATAATGAATAACAAATGAGAAGAACACTTTCTTCTTAGAGGAAGGTGGAAAGGGAGCTTCAGAGATGCTAACAAGAGGGAAGATGTGAGCTATAAGGGAGCTCAACAACAATTCCAGAAACATAACATTTCTATAATTTATTCTTTTAATATGAATTCCCATGGATTTATTTTATAGGACAAGATGTGTCCAAGAAATAACTAGATCCAAGAGTGAACCCATTAACTCCATGAACTAGCTCCAAGGTACACAAAGGGGGCTATTTGATTAACCCAAGCACATGACGAGAAAAATTCAAATTATTCTAGGTGATGGGGATTTCATGAACCTTCAATGCACCATACGTAGCTGAGATCCTCCATTTTTGTAGTAGTACACATTTCAAAGGAAAACCCACATGAGTCACGTGACTTGTGTGGAGAAAAGTCATGTGATAGTGCACCTTGTATGAATAAAAGATAAGCAAGTAGTTAGCGTGAGTACACAATTATAAATCTAGCATCGTAGCGTGAATTTTGAAGGAAAACAACATGAGTATCGCAAAATTCATGCATTTTTCACTCTGAGGCACATATTGTTTTATGGATCTGTTGAGGATGTATTTGGTGGGATGTATTCTATATGTTGATGACACCTTATTTTGTGAATTCCAAAATTTGTGCATGTGTGCAATATTTAAGTGTTAAAAATGCCCCCTTATATATGAGGTTCAAAGGGTACTATAGATCCAATAACACATCATCATTTATTTTGTGTTCTCTCTTCGATTCTTGAAAGTGTTTGAAGCATGTGTGGATGAATAGTCTCTCCATGTGAGAGTACATGAACCTAGAAGGAATGTCACTAGTATTGAAGAAGTGGAACTGCTAAATATCAAAAGAATCGCATAGGGATGGGGGACTAGAATACTACTTAAGTCATTAAAGGGGGGGCATAACTGTACCGGACGTGATTCTACCATGATTTGAAAAATGAAAACTTCTACCTTCAAAATGTATGACCCCCCTAATGGGATATATTTTTTAATGTTGAGCATAGGGGAGACCACTAAGTTAAGGAGTACTAATGACTCTCCCTACTTAGGTTGAGGAGGTCCCTTATATTGATTGAAAGGGATCCTAAGGTACCACTATAACCACTTCAACTCTCAGAATATGAGGATTTTATGTCGATGAGATATCAAGAACTTGATAAGATGAGGTTCTTATACTACAAACCAATATAATGTTGTAACAAATAGAGAGACTGATTGAATTGACATGAGACTGACTTATAGGCATGGGGCCCATAACCTCCTTTGATTGATGGAAACTTGGGGAGTAACTGATGACAACATTCTTCATAGTAAAGGGTTAGAGTGTAACAGAGGGAGAAAAACTATAGGTGAAGGCCTATGTTGGGGACACAATACTGATGGAATTGTGATTGCAAAGCTAACAATGCTGGGGATAGGGAGACTCAACTGCAACAATGAAAAGTGACAAAGGGGTTTTTTCCAAAAGAGTTGAGGGTCTCCCATGGTTTTGAGGGGAAATATTTGTACATTAAGAGTAATTGGTTGGGTACCCATGGTTTTGGGTATTTTAGGAAACCAATTTGATGATAGGTGGGATTCCTAATGTTTTTGGTGAATCAGAGAATCAATTTGATAATGGACAGAGTTCCCATGATTTTGAGTGGGTCGAGGAAAATTTTCCAAAATGAGGTGATGGTTGATTTACAAATGCTAACAAGGGTTCCCCACAAATCAATACAATGCAAATTGTCCCTTCAAAAATAAATGAATAGAATTGGTTGCTTCAGAGGGTTGGGACCTTATGTATGTCTTGATAGGCATGATGGTATGAAGAAGAGATTGTAGAGGGGAGAGTTCTCATGGAGGTATGATATGTCCATTATGAATATTTCTCATAACATGTGACAAGGAATTTGGTAGCATGAGCTACTGAATGTGGGGATGTAAATGCACAACTATGAAGCGATGAGCTATGGTTGGATCTTTTCAATTGTGGGGAAAATTCCTTGGATGCATGGGGGGTTAGACATCATGGGTGCTAAATAATGACAGGGTTTACAATGGTGCACAAAACCATAAGGGAAACATGTTATTCTAAGTAAGAATGATGATGGAACATTATTACTGGGATTTGAGGACGGAGTCTTGTTCTTATAATGAAAAAATAATGATAGGTCTTGTAGTTATCGGAGGGTGGATACTAGTGAATGCATAGTAGATGGAGGGAGAACAGTGTCTATATTCCATGTTTGGGATGATACCTATGATATTAGTCCTGCATCATTATTGAAAAAGGTGGAAGCTTAATGTCATGGCGATTATCCAGCACACATGATGTAGATGCCCAAGTATGATAAAGAACATTACAAAGGTATTGACAATACATAAATAATAAGAATAAATATAGTGCACCTTCCCTTGATGTTTAGAAAACATGCAATGGGTGTGGTGGATCCTTATATTAGTTGGAAGATAATGAATCATCAGTGGTGAGTAGACCAGTCAAGGAAGAGGCATTATTGATAGTATCCACTAAAGGGGGAACAATTTCCTTGACAGGTGATTTTGGAGGGGAAACCTTAAGGTGGAGAAGTTAATCCTACAGATGCATATGCTTGAGGTGAAATTCTCATTGAACACATAAAATAGGACAATGAAATGAATAATGAAAACTATTTCCACATGAGTGGCATGGGTGTGATATTGTGGCACGTATAGGCTCTTGTGCTAAAATTATTGGGAATGGTTAAACTGGTGTGTTTGTACTAGGCCGGTTGGAGATCATGTGGGAATGATTCCCATAGGATATACATCAATCATGATGCATTTCTAGCTAAATATGTATTAGTTTTGGGGTAGGTGTCTCAAGGGGAGAAGTCATTGTGAGGACCATATCCATGTTAGGCATGATAGGCATTTCTATTGATGTAGTAACAACATTGATAGAATTGGTTTCTTTTGGTTGATGTGAAGGATACTCAACAAAAGGCATATGAGGTGAACAATTTCCAATGTTTCCTGAAATCAATGAAGGAAATTACAATGTTTTGTATAATTTCCAAACTTATAGCAAATTGAACATTCTTTGCTGGTGCATAATGATTTGTACTTGGGGGTCTTGTTGGGTGCTGAGGAGGTTATGGCGCCACCTTTCATAGGTGGGGATGGATGTGTGATGCTAATAAGGGTGTTAGGTAGACTCCTTATCTTTGGTAAGTTGGGGCACTTTTTTGTTTGATAGCCTTGTTGACCACATAGAACAATGGGCGGGTGAATCACATTGTAATGGTGTCAGTCATGATGGGGGACTTAAACTTTTGTTGTGTGTTTCCCCCATATTTAGGATTAACAATTTTTAATGAATAATCAGGGGCATGATTGTTCATTGAAGGGGATTTAAACTTGGGTTGAATGATTCCCCCATTAGTATTTTTCATGATGGTTGATGAGGGATTGGTCACAAACATTGTTGGCTCAAGGTGCAGAAACATGGTATTAACCCATCAAACTTGTGTCTTTTCATAGTGTTCTAGGGGTTTTGAGGCCATCTCTAGTGACGGTGGTGTAAAGTTCCTTGCATGGATTCCCAAAGTGAGACCAAGGAGGGTTAATTGAGCCATAAATAGTGTGCATTGCACATTGGTTAGGGGTACAAGAATGGTATCTAGAATATGGGTGGAACAAATGGATTTAAGGTTTGTTCTATTGTGTGACTTATGGTTGGCATTGACGATGATGCCATTGGGCTAGGAGACTCATTCTCAGAGGTGAAAATGGTGCATATGAGATCACTCGTTTTGGTGCGGAGTTCGGGTGGAGGTACTGATTACACCTTTTAAGAGGTCATAATATTTGTACACAACCAAGAATACATCAACATAAGGAGGTTGGTTAGATTCACCTCCTATGGGTAGGACCTTCTCAAGATTGGTATTAGCATGAGTGTTATAGTAGTTAAGTTGGTTAAGGGTGATAATATTGTTTTTAAAGGGAAACATCATGATGCACAAGATCGAATAGGAAAACCTCTTCATGGTGTACATGTTACTATGACCCAATAGGATATTGTAGTCTAGTTGGGAATCATTGACTTTAATATCTATGATTACCATTTCCCCCCATGCTCGATGAGGACACTTTTGTACAATCCTCTTGTTTGTGATATTCACTCATCATAGGTGTAGAGGGTGATAGAGGATGGGACTAAATCATGTGAGCATAATCATTTCCAAATATTTGAGGAAATGGTGCAAGTGGATTCTACTTCATCGATGATGCATGAGAGGATCATAATGTTCTTAAATTTGACTGGGACTTGATATGGGAGTGGCAAGAATAGTCATGGTTCACCTTTGTCAAGGTTTAAAGTCATGGGGCATGATACAAAAGGGTCTATGGTGCCAAGTGTGTTCAATAATTCCTTGCGTTGAGTCAGACAAGACTAAAACACTTCTAAGGTGGAGATGGTAGTTGGATACTGATCCAAGTCACCATAATATTGTAATAGTGGGAAAGTTTCATATGAGGGTTATGAGGGGTACAATGAAGTGGTTCCTTTGGTATCCTTGGTATTTGTTCCATGTTATGGTATGGAATTTATAAAGGTACTTCCGATGGTATGGGGTATTCCTCTATGATCGGTGAGGGATAAGGACTAGTATACCCTTTGGATCATGTTTGAAGGTTAATGACTATCGATTTCATGAAAATGTTTTGAAATTAACCATTTCCAGTGGGTAAAGGGTCTAGTTATTGGGTGAGAAAACTTAATTAGAAAAACGTTGTTGCAAAATAGCTTGTTGGGGATTTGGTGCATTAGGTGCTTGAGGGTGGTTTGCTGGTGTATTTTTCTTCATTTCCACCAACTATTGGTAATTTGGGGATAAGAGGGAAATGTTGAGTGTAATGATCATACTCACCATAGATTGAGTAAGAATAATTAGCCTTCAGTTTTTCATTCCTTCCTTGTTTGGGTGGATTTTCCTCTTTCCCTTGTTGGTTACACATGTTCTAATTCTACTGAGGAGGGGGGTTTCCCCCTTGCCTCAACTCCTGGTTCATATTGTTCTTCCTCTTCTTCTTCCATTGATTTTTAGGATTCAAGGGATTGACAATGTTCAACTAATAAAACTAATGTGTTTGTTGTTGGAAAGAATATTTGACTAAATTAACCCCCATATGAGGCATGGGGGCCGAACCGGGAGCACACAATTATTAATAGTAAGCGTTATACATCAACAATGGGATATATAGTTGTTGTACCCCATACGATATGGATGTAGGAGTGGGTTTTTCCATTTGTGACGGAGGCATTGATTGTTCTTATCTTGCATTTGGGTAAGTAGAACTATAGGCTCCATACTATAGCTAGCCAAATAGAGGAATTCAGACATTGGTAGAGGTATCCAACATAGTGGGAATGGGTGTATATTGCACCATAATAGGGGGGTTATACAAGAACATGTAGAGGGGGATATTTTCCATGTGAGGAAGTGAAATTAATAAGCCCATTCGTTGAATGATATGTCCCTTTGATGGGGGGATTTAAAGAATGAAGATGAGGAGCATTGGGGAGGACGATGTATAGATACTTTGATTGTACATAAATGAGTTCAAAGTGTTGGTCCTTTAGGATGTACTCTTCCTCAATTTGTGGCATGGAGGTAGCCACACCATTTGCAATAGTCAGTTTGAGTTATTTAAGAAACCAATCCAAAAGAAATTGAGGTTGAATCTTGATTCTACACAACATGAGACACCTATGACACTCATGGATACGTTCCTCTATGTGTTACACATTAAAATATAACTTTTGATTCATCACCTTGATTTTTATGGTCCCTATGTTCCCTAAGTGTGTCAAAACCCACTATCATATGGTTGGTTCTTTCCATAGACACATTTGGGAAGGTATCATGTCATTTGGAGGTCAAGAAACCACTTAACCAATAACACTTTGACCCTAGGGTTGAGTGTGTGACTCCATCCTAGATTATCAAGGAACGAAAAATACAACATTGTTGCTCCTTGCATGCCTTCAAGGGAGCGAAAATTTCATCCTTTTTGCACCATGGCCTATTCTAGGGGAGCAACAATATTGTTCTAGCCATTGTTATTTGATCTTGGGAACTAGATCCAAGATTGATCTTAGGTGGATCACCTAATCCTTTAAGTATCCTTCAAATTCCATTTTAATCAAGTTAATTATCCTTTGATCCATTGTATCCTCCTTAGATACATCCTTTTCTCCAAGGTTGTTTGGCATATCCATCACATAAAAGGACCTCATAGCTAAACCCAAACCATCAACACTTAGATAGGTGTTCCTTATGATATCGTCAGTCTTGTAAGGGTACCTAAGAAGATATTGGAGGAGGCATTATCAATGCAATATCAGGTATAACATTCACTAGTAGAAAAATGGGTGATAAATGACCAAGAGACCAAAAACATTGGTCATCATGCAAAATAAATGACTAAACCACCAAAAACGTTGGTCACCATAGTGTTTTAAGTGAAATATGACCAAATTTGAGAAATTTTAAGTGATCAAAACTAAAAATGACTAATTTATTCATAGGATAAAAATATGACTAATTTAGCCATGGGATAAAAAAATATGGATAGTCAGTCTAAGTTAATAATTATATAAGAATCCATCCGCAGCATTAAACTTTATGAAATTGTAAAATTTATTGTCAAAATGGAAATTATAGTATCCATTGTTGGATTTCATTAAACAATTATCAGAAAGGGAAGAACGTTCCATGATATTTATCCTGCTCCATCTACATGACTATAAAACACCTTGGTACTCTTGGTGCAATAGGTGCTAGATGAGTTAGAACTTGAATACTCGATATATATATATATATATATATATATATATAATAGAGTTACTACAATTTATTTAATATATTAATATACTAAATAATATTAGTATACTATATAATGTTAATATACTATATAATTAATATATCAATATACTATATAATGTGTAATATATCTATTTCTTATTTGTCCATCCCTTTCTATATTGGTCAGGACTAGGCTTGAATGGGATGCTCAGGACTAGTCTAGGATGGGTAATATGAGAGAGATGGTAAATGCAAATTCTATACAATTAATGACCTAGGTAAGTAAGGACACCTCGACGAAAACAATGAAAACCAATCAATCAAATTTATAGCATTCAAGGATTGAAGGTGGGTGTACGACTGTTTGTTGACCTTAGGAGGTAGTATAAAAGTATGATTGTATCCTACATATAATTCCCAATAGAAATAATGTCACTCAAATAAAGAAATTATTCTTCCTAAGCTTGATCACCTTGGAGCTAATATCATGTCAATCCATAACCAATATAACTGGCCTTGTTAACCTACATTTGTGCTCCCTCCAAGTTTTCCCTTTGCAGACCACCATGTTAAAAAATAGGATCACAGGGAAATAACAATAAACAATATGCAAATGTTAAGCACATAAACAAATTACACGAGAGACACCAATATAATGTGGTTCACCCAAGATGGCTACGTCTACATAGAAATTGCTACTCCTTTTTATTATACCATCCAACAAAAAGAAGGGATACAACCTACAACAAACTTTCTACACTTCCTATTCACTCTCTGATAGTCTCTCTCACACAATCAAAGAGATAATTTTACAATGCTACAATACAATACACAGTCGTATTATAATGATTTCCTTTTATAGGGTAATTACCATGGGAAAATACTATGGGTCACCAATAACATGGAACTGTAAACTGTTGGCCAAGAAACATCCAAAAAAAATTCTTTTAGGCATTGCCTCCTAACTCCCTCCAAGGGGCCAATTTCCCCTGGACACCCCAGCTGAGGAGGACGATACCCCCTAGAACCATAGGGGGGGTGATGTCCCCCTATACCCATCTGTTTGGATGATTATATAAAAACTGGGATACAAACATAACTGATCAATAACATCTCTGAATTAGGAAGTTGATGCTCCATAACCAACACACCATAGCTGGACTAGTCCTCCATCTAGTAAGTGGGATTGGGTTTCCCTCCAATAGTATGTATAGTAACATATCCCCTTTGATTTTCCTGAAGTTGTGTATGTATAAGTAGGGATATCATAGTCTGTAAATTAAAAGTGATTTTATTCTTTTTCAAGCTTTTCAAATATTTGAAAAAGTCCAAAAAAAATTAAAAAACTAAAAATCTGGACAAGGAAAGATATTATCTTTGGCAGCAGTCGAGTCATGTCGCCTTCGAATAGAGCAATGTATATCACATCCATTGGTTGGGTTTATAGTTTGAATTTAGGAGCTTTTCGTTTATCTGAGTTTATCTCCATTAACTGGTTAAGCTTCTGGTCCCTATGGAGCCTTTGTTGATTCCTCCTATGTCACAGAGATGTCCTAGTTTTGCATATCAAGTCTATGCTGCCTACATTTAGTCACCATTCACCATTATGCTCTTGTTCGAAGGAAGTTGAAACCTTAGTCGGTCATTCCTTAGTTATCTTGACTTTGCATGTCGGCCATTCCTGGTATAGTTACTGATTTGTGCACCTTATGATCGAGTCCTTCCACATTATACAGCTTTGCTGAGTACCTCATGTTGGATGATGGGGGATGCCTTAATTCCCCCCTTCCAGCGGATTTCGTCCCATTGAATTCAGATCATTTATTCTGGGATAGGAATCTAGAGTCATTTTTGAGTGCCTTGAGACTTGCAGTCATCAATGCCAGGTTCTCTTGCCATCGATAGTTCTTTGGGAATACATCAATGTCCCTTGATTGATGGATTCTCTCAAGTGTTCGACCTCAACACATTTATTCACAATTGTTAGTTTGCACTCTAGTACCTTGATTCCCATTTTCATTATCGGTGGGTGATCTTGTGTCTATTAACGGTATACATCAATAACCGGTAATTAGACGATGGACTACTATGTTCGACCTCGACACCTCTATTCACATAGTAGGACATGTACTCGTAGCGGTTTGGGTAGAAGACCTTCCATATTGGTAGCATCCCATATATGCTATCTCCTTGATCATGCCAGTGTTCATGAGATTTCATCTCTCGTGACTTGATTCCAGTATATGTCAGACATTTCCAGCCATTATGGAGATCTTGATCTATTGTGTATCTTCAGTCTTCATGGAGAACATGATCCTTTGTATATCTTCATTATGGAGATTCTGATCTATGTATGTTGTACATGGCGATGACCACATATGTTATATTGTATCATGCCTATTCATGGCCATTGTAATCTTATGTATATGGGACTGCTATATGTATTCACAGTTATATGCAGATTTGTATCATTGTACTATACTGATTGGGTGGTTGGTTCTTCCACTGGGTTCTTCATCACTTCATTTCTGGGATGGACATATAATGTATTTCGGCCATCGTATGACCCCTCTGACCTCACACATTAGGGGGCATCTGTTATAGCTGATTTTACCACACATGGTGAATCACACTTTTATGGCCTTCCCTATCCCTATGCAGACTCCTTAGACCGCATGGACCATTTTTGTTCCTTTGATGTTTCCTTGATTATCCCTAAAAACATGCTTAAATTGCCATACGTGAATTTTAAACCCTTTATCGTGTATATACGTGGGTTTGACCTCTAAAACCATGTACATCGGGATGTGTGCAAAAATCCAATTTTTTTTGGATTTTTCCTTGATGTGGATTCGACTCACTTGTCTCCTGGACTTCCATATGCCTTCAAATCACTCAGATTCAACCTTTCATTACCCCATTGATGAGCTATATAAGGAACCCTTTGGATACGTTGAAGGCATATGAGAAATTAAGATCAAGAGAACTATAGTCCATTGTTGCTAGAACTTGTGCTTGAGTCTGCATCCCCTTTGTCCCTTGGAGCACTTTTGTGTTATTCCCAAGCTTATCTTTTTCTAGTGATATTGCTATCGAGAGATGGAGGATTGAAGTGGTGGAGGCCCAAGTGGGGGCCTTGGTTTCTGTGATTTGTAGATGTGCCGACAGAGGTTGTATTCATTGTAATCTCTAATTTTATATCAATAGAAATATCTTTTCCTGTCCAATAATGTGTGTTTGAATGAATATTTTATCCATGGATGATTTCAAATGCTTATATGTTATTGATTATATATGCTAGAGTAGAGCTAACACAATTATATATAGTATGGTTGTCTTCTTTATTGAATGTTGAGGAAGCAATTAATCAATTCAAGCTGAAGTTGGAAAGTTCAATGGGGATCTACACCAACCATCTGGAATGAGGTACAAATCGAGATCCTTTAGTGTTAGTTGCTTGATTTCTCTTGCATATAGGAAATGATTGATTTCTGGAGTTAAGCTGTCTGTTGTGGTACCCCAAGCCATAGGAATTTCTCTCTGTAATAGGTGTAATAGAGATTGGTGCCTCGAGGTCACTTTTCAGGATTTCCCGCTTCCTTTGGGTATTTTGGCACCGCTTACGGTTTGATCGAGGCATTGGATTTTTGCCTGATGGTGGTTGATTGGGGAAGGAGAATACTAATTAAACTAGTCACTCAATGTTTCTTTTGATGTAGCTTGAATGATCAGAATAACTGCAGCGAAGTACAGAGCATACACACCAAATTCTTGTCAATTTTAGTGAGTTTTAAAGGATGTGTTTTCTTAGAAAGAAAAACCCTCAAGGAACCTCTTTCGGTCCAAGTGGACCTCAATCGGGGAATCAAGGAGGGGGTTTATTTTATAACAATTAATTACATAAATTAATGATAAGAAACAAGCAGAAACAAATCACAAGTTTTCTAATTATTCCTACCACGCATCTCTTTCCCTTTGCAGGTCAATCGGGAAGTCGTGGGGTAAGTATTCAAGTTAGTTTGATACTGAAATGTGGAGTATATGATAAATCAATAAAATCATGTTGTTATACATTAATGAAACTAATCTAAAGTTAACAAAAATAAAACGATGCGAAAAATAACAAAAAAGGCATGAATCCCCCCAGGGGGGATGGGGAATGGGCTCGAAAGAGCGTACTCGGACAAATTTTTTATTATATTCTGTTACAATATCAATAAAATGATCTGAATCCTCTTGTTTCTTATATAGGATGAAACCAATATATTACAACTTTCCCAAAATTTAAAATTACAGTCAAAAGGGAGACCCCTGGGGGATTCAGATGATCCAAAATCCACTTTCGAACAGCATATTCTCCTCTTTATGTTATTCCTGATAAAATAGAGCAATATTATTAGAATTAAATATTCCCAAAATCACTTTTAAATTACCTTTGGGTCATCCTACTTTAAACCAAACAAAACTAAGTTAAAACTAGCTAAAACAGTGAAAAAGGAACCAAGGAAAGCAAGCTTTCCTTGGGATCTTGTCTTGTTGTTTGGGAAGCTAGTGAGATATGCAATGATTGATAGATTTAATATTTTTAAAACATAAATATAAATATAATGCATGCAACCTACAGATTCTCTTTAAATTTCCATGCAAAACAGACTATTTCCCTAAACTAGATCTGGAATTCTTTATGAAACTTTTTAGTAATGAGATCTAGATTATGAGCCTTGAAATAATAGATATATGTAATTTTTACTTTAATATTATAGATATTAATAATGACAAATATTTTAAACAAAGTAACCAGGTAAAATTTGGATTTTTAGAAGGAGGAAGAGAGAGAAAGAGTGCTGGAAGCCTTGAAGATCAACTGTGGAGCTTTCCAATGGAATGTCAAGGGAATATGCCTTTGAGAAATTTTTGGATAAAGTGAGGAAGAAAACTATATCATCACCCTCTCCAAGCTAGGAACCTACAACTAAATCAAAATACTTGCCAAAATGCTTGTGAGATCTGGTTAATACATAAACAGAGATTTCAGAATAGCATGCATATAAACTAAGAAACCATGTTGAATCTAGATCTCTAAACATGCATCAAAAGGAAAGAGATGGCCAATAAAATTATTAACAAAATCCTTTCCTATCAATATCATAATAAACTTATTATCATTTTTTTGCAATGGATCGACAAACAATCGACAAATTATGAACATAGATACAGGTTACCTCAGTAAAACATGGCAATGCTCATCCACACACACAATAACATGACACTCTATTGCTTCCAAATATTCTCTTTATTTCAAATGAACAATAGAAATAATACAACAGCAATAGCACCTCAATCCCAGTTCTAATCAGTTTGGAAGAGGTAATTTGTGCTTTATTTATAGCAAAAACAAAAGATCTAGCCCGACGGGGGTGCAAATCCAAGGAGAGAGAGACTGCATCTGCATGTGGAGTGAATTTGAGCCTGATTTGAGTCTATCTAAGTCTGATCTAAGTCTCAATGAGTGTAACTGTCAATCAAAGAGCTGATCTGTTTGACACCTCAACTTGCTAACTGAAGCATCCACCAAAACTCATCCAAATGAGCCCACACATGTGGAGGAGAGATGGAGGGAGAAATTCCCAAGATTGCATGATGTGGTGCACTCCGAGATCAGCCCAGATCACCTCCTTCAGTCAAGAAATTGTCAGATCCATTCAATCCCAAGCTGATGAGACTGATTTCAGTCAAATCGGAGCAAATCCCAATGATTTAGGATTTGGGGTTTTCTCCATTATTTAATTAATTCATCAATTAAATAATAAATAATTGTTTTTTAGGGATTTTTGACATGAGTGATGGACAAATCACTCAAAACTTAGAAAAAGTGGGTCTATGGGTTTACATGGTGCTCTAAGCTTGAAAATGAGCACCCCCATGACTAAAACTGATTTTCGAGCCCACTTTTATTACAAAACCATTTTTTCCAATTAGACTATTAAAAAAATAGCCTATGTTTTGTGGAAAATTAAAATTAGAAAAACTTAAAAAAAAAAATTAAAACCTAGGGGGACTTAGACATGTTCATATGACTTGACCATGATGCCTAGAGTGCTTATACATTGACACATAAACTCTAATAACCTCAATAGACCTAAATGCCAAGCCAACCACCCGAACTTTGGAGGTATTGAGTGAAAAACTTAGAAATTATCAGTCATTTATTCAACAACCAATAATAACCAAGGGAAAAAACACCCTAGGCTGATTGGATTGACAAATAAAGTCTAAGAGATTGAGTCTTTTATAGACACTATCATGCTATAAAATTTTATTACAACTCCCCCATGGGGTATGAACATGTGATATAGTAAAACAAGCACTTCCCAGAAGCAATTCGGAAGGTCTTATGAAGTATGAATAAATCATCTTTGTCTGGTTCACCATGATCACTGGATAAAAAACCACTAACTACAACCTAGGTGGTAACAATGTTCTCCCCATATTTCTATAACAATCCTCATTGTGCTTCCCAAATATTCTATCAAGTTCTATCTAGATATCCTTTGGGTATTCTGCAAACTTGATAAGGTCTATAAGCAAGCTTTGAGAAAAAGTCCCACATATTGCTCCATAAGCTCTATCACCTTCATTTATCCATTCATTCTCATCTTTATAAGACTCTTCACCAAGTCCAATAGATACCTAATAGAGATCTTGTATCTTCATATATGCAATCATCTTCAAATTCCATTCTGAATATATTGTGGATGGAGTAAGAAGAGGAATTGATAATATCGAATCCATATGAAGTTGACTCTATAAAATATCACTACAAAACTAAAAATATTTGAACTATATTAGAATCATTATTTCCTCTTGACATGAACATATTTTTAGGGTTTGTCATGCCCTCTTCGCTGCTCTAAATAAATCCAGAGCTAGCAAATCATCATAGGGGACTTCTGTGGAAACCTAGCTGCTTCTAATGTTTGATGGGGAGAAACAAGCATGAAACCTGCTTGAGAAGGCTCTGATACCATGTTAGAATTTGAATTCTATTTAGATATTCAAGAATATAGTTCTAATAATTTTTTCAGTAAATGGAGAATTAAGATACAAACTAAACAAAACAAACCACATAGGAAACTGACAAGTATTGCTTGGGAATTTATAGTATCATTCACAATAATAAATTCCGGTGTTACAATAGTTTACATAGGAAAATAATTTGAATGCATTACATGCAATTCGAATCTATCCATTGGATTTGACTATAGCTAACTGACCATATAGCTCATGGTGTCTCAATCAATTTCAGAGTCCAACATATCAACTCCCAGATGTCCAACAACTCAAACAATCAGTGACATCTACTTAACTCAGTTCAACTGAGTGTGGTAGGAGGGAAAAGGTGCCTACTCCACATGCAACCATGCATTATCCATGCAAATCTTGTGCTAGATAACTGATTGTGAAATAACTGAAAGTAACTGGGGGATAACTAAGACTAACTAGTACTAACTTCAACTAACTGAAGTAGGTTGGCGTCGGGACTCCCAGTGGCTCCTAAAATGTAGGGACTAGACTAGGAGCTGCCCAAATTGATGCATGCACATGTTGTAAGTGGTAGTTAACCTCTAGTAGTGTTCCTCATGCTCCAGTGACTGGTACATGTGACCCCATTAGGCCAAGTGGACCCAATTAATTAATTAAGGTTCCTAATTTAGGCTAAATAATCTAATAGACAGTATGGTCAAGGGAGGATTAATAATCCTAACATGGTTGGCCAGTAATAATATTACAAATAGAAAGCAACATAACATTGGACAAGGCTCTAGAATCTACCAAACAATTATGTACATTGTGATTAAGAATTTTGAATGACAACAGGAAAGGCAAAGTCTAAGATTTAGATTTTCCACCAATGCTTGCTTTGTTAATCTCAGTATTCGATTTAATGGCTTCTAAGGTACTTTCGGTTTGTGGATGAAAGGATTCCAATAGTTTCTTTCTTTGCTAGGGAAGATTACATAATTCAAAATAAATAAATATTTTCTTTTGTTTTCTTTATAAATTCAACAATATCATACCCCATGTCATATCCTATCGAACTTTTCTTAGTACTTTCGGTTTTGTTTCCAAATGTTTTCACATGTTTATTAACTACTGGATTTGTCTCTTTTATGTTTACCGAATTAGACTTAGGTTGCATTTGAGTAGCGATAATAATTTTCTTCATGGTTTCTTTTATCTTGTTTGTTTTAGGAAGCACTAAACTTTGAACCATAACAGGTCCTTTACTTGTTGTTGTAACATTTACTGTCGATACTTGTATTTCTTCATTCTTGTCTTCTTTGCTCAACCCCAATGTGGGTGCCCAATCCCATAATACTATTGTGGTTTCTTCACGTGTTTCTTTTGGATAATTTATTTGGTCTTATTCTACCTTAGGATTTGTCAATTGAGCATCTAATAGTTGATTCATAACCAAATTCATCGAGTTTATCCACTATGGGAGACTTTTTTCAGAATGATGCTCCTGATGAAAAGTACAGAAATGGTCCATGCCTAATTCATTAAAATTTAAAATAGAATAATTAAATAAAGGTGGTTGAGACTTTCCACTTTCTTCCCTTTTCTTGAAATAAGGATTGAACGGATTTCTAGATGAACTACTCCCTTGTCTTTTTCTAAGTCTACTATCTTATTTGATCAATTGTGTGCCATCTTGACCACATTTTATAACTCATTCGAGTGCTCTTATTTCGGCCTTGTTAACAACAAAGGAGTTTTACTAGATGTGTTTTTTACTTATGGTTTTGAAGTGTGCTTTTCTATACTATCAAGATCATAATTTTCTACCAGCGTAGGCTTGACTTCCCTTTACACAAACATTGCTATAGGTGGGTATAGTGTTGTAGTATAATATTCTACCAAATATTCTTCGGTTGGTTTTGTTGTAGCACTAAAACTGCTTAAAAGCATAGTAAACCATTGATTGAAATATTAAACTTTTTCTTTCTTTTCCATCCTCATAGACAATAACTATTTCATAAGGGTAGCTACAGTTTTTTTATTACCAAATTTTCTTATAAATACCCTTTTGAAAGTATCCTAGTTTGTTATTGAATTGGATTGTAGAATAAAGAACCAAGAAGACTCCTTAGGCTCAAATGTATATGGAAATAATCTGCATAAAAGATCTTCACGTTCAACATTTAAAATATCCAGAGCGATATAAAAAAATTTCAAATGGACTTCTGCAGAAATTCCTCTTCTGAGATCAAACTTCGGTAACACTCATTCTAGGTGCTTAGGTAAATCATGCAAAGGCACAACCAGATTAAGTGGTGTTTTGGATCTCCATGATGGTTGATTAACACTTGCAACCATAAATCGAGGTGGATATTGCGGTGGAGAATGTGTGAAAACTTGAGCTATAAGATACTTTGGTCCCAACTAATCAAGACGTTGAATGATTTCTTGGATAGATAGATCCACCAATTCTTCCAAATTTTCTACAAGGATTGAATCTTGAGTATAAGAGATTTCTTTCTTGGGATCCTTCCTTCTTGGTAACGTAGGGATTACTTTTAATCCTCCAAGTTTCTTAACGTAAGATATTGTATGCCTCTGAAAGTGATCAACTTCTTTGAATGGGACAGTGTACAAACGTTTTGAGCCTTCTTCTTGAGAAATTACCCTTTATTGGTATTGATATTCAAGAACAAAATATTCAGGAAAAATAGTTTTAGATGTATTTCCAGCAGAATAATTTCTTACAAATAGATTTCCTCTACCAGCCATGCACTGGCGGTCCTCCTTCTAGTGCCAAATATGTTGATTCCTGGAAAATTTCTAGGTACCAATAGTAGGGATTCTCCCTGATAATCGATCCCAATTATATCATTCACCATTTGGTATGGGGACCCCATCTGGTTAATGTTCCAACTACCATAGATCAAGTTGTTTAAATATTTACCGCTTACAGCTCGATGCACTATTTATGTAGTTTTCTTTAAGTGAATGAATGAGATGGAAATTACTAAACTAAATCCAAGTAATTGATGAACAGGAAACTCACAAGTGATGTGTAGGTTCTTACCTCCTGTATTACCATTCCTAATTTCTCAATAACTTATTTAAATATGAATCTATTCTATTTTAATTTATTATAGTTTAATCTATTCTATTCCTGTAGGGAGCAAATTTAAAAGAAATAGAAAAATGTGTTGTAATTATTCATAATAATCCTACAGATAATTGTTTCAATTTCATATCTATATTAACAACAAAAAGATTATCAAAGAAATCTTTGACATAATATAACATTCATTACTCCATTCATGCACATATCTTTATACAGAAGCAAAACCATTCATTATCAAAGAAATTATTCATAAGAAGTCAGAACGATATCATAGTTGTATGGAAACAAAATATAAGTAATTCCACGTTTGAGATTCCACACATTCCATGAAAATGCCCGTGCAGGACTTTCCCAAAAAGTAAGTCTTTCTTTATTAGCAGAAAAATTGAGTTTTCCTTACAAAATAATCCAGCCTCCTTGTGCTAGAAAAATACCCTTTTACTCTACTCTCTACCTCTATTTATAATACAATTACAATTTTTAATCTAGTGACTCATCGAATTCCCTAACCTTAGGAATTCCAAAATTTGTCTGTTAGTTCTTTACACAAGAAAATGACAAAATACACCAACGACAAAAAATTCTCAAGTGGGCCCAACCAAGCTTGAAATATATTCTCCCCATGAGTCAACTTCTTTTGTGATAGTCTTGTAGGTGATTGGCTCCAGTATTTGCACGGTCACTTCATGCATGGCCAAATGGGTCTCCACACGTGTCGCCTTTTCTAGGGAGGATCTACACACTTTTTCACAGAATATTGTGCAACCCTAGTTTTAACATATTATTCATTGATGAATTCTATTTTCTGAATGTACTGTGCATCCTCTTGTAGTCTATCTCGCAGATACGCCAGATGTTGGTCCTTATTTGAACGATTAGTGATCATTGTAGCTAAAGAAATTTGGAATTTATCGTGAACTTGGCTTTTATTTTTATAGAACTCGGTACCTTTTTTGATAGTTTTGTCTATTTCATTGTTTAACCTTACGGAATATTTTCTGCAAAACTCTAAGAGTGTCATTTCTATTTTCTGCCTCTGGTTATTTTCTGCGGCATGTGTTATGGAAATGTCGAGTTATCCTCTAGCCAGGTTAGCTGAATTTTAACCTTTTATTTGACTTCTATTAGTATTTTCCTAAAATTCAGCAACTCTACTGCAATTTCCTTTAATACTGTTACTGTCGGGTTTGCTTTGTAAATTTCATCTGAGAGATTAACTTGAACTTGGTGCATCTTCCTTCAGATGTTGCAGGCCTAGTTACAGAATGGAGTGATGTCCTTCTTGATTTCATTAGCTATCTTTAGTTGATTCTCTAGAGATCCCTTCTATTCCACCAGCTCTTCTACTTGGGATTTTAATTCCCCCACCTATTGGTTCATCGAAAATTCCCTTGATTCCATTTCTGAGATCCTAGCTTCAAAATATTTCTTCTTTACCTCCATAATCATTACCTGTACTTCCAATGCATATTTTTCTATCTCCAAAACTTGGTAGTTGTTGTATTAAATAATACACCTAATAACCGAAGGTCGAGGTTACCAACATACTCAATTTATTGCAGACAATTGACTCTTAAAGTACAGAATAGGAAATAGGAGAGTTAGAAGGACTTACTTGTTAAACGAAGTTCGATCCTTGCTATTCTCTTCCTCTTTGTTCCACTTCCAGAATTTTCAGGATTGCTCCTCTTTCACCTGTCAAGAAACACTCTTCTAGATACAAGATGATTCATGTACATATAAACATGTTAGATAAAACATATATCATACTGAAATATAAACATTCATCCAATCACAAGACATGAAACACATATGGAAGAAGTAATCTCTTTATTATCAATAATGGAAAGAGTTAAGGTTACAACCCAGCCTCTGAGACAAGGACTCATCTGCAACCAAAGGATTCTGAGTTCAACTGCTCCAAAGAATTCTGTATAAACTCCACCAGCATAACTTTGCTCTCCAAGTGTAAGCAACCCACACCCTCCCCAAGGCCTGTATTTATATGGGTGAAATAAGGCAGTTCTCGAAGGTTGGGGAAGTTGTGGCAGTTGAGGAAATTAAGTTAAATGACTTAACTAATATCCAATCAACGAAAGTTTTAATGTTTTAATGTTTGAGACATATACACGGGTATGCAGTAGAGAAACCCCCGCGAGTGATTCGCGGCTTAGTATAAGAGCAACCCGCGAATACAAGGATGCGCGACTTGTAACAACTGAGACTCATGAATGATGCGCGAGTTGTATAATATGAAATTCGCAAATACACCTCAACATGGTTAAATGACAAAGTAACTAGGTGGATGGTGAGAGAATGTTTTTCATGATAAACCAAGCTATAGTGTTTTGGGAAAACCTCTATCCATAAGTGACCTTTTGTGTGACAACATGAGGGATGTCGGAACTCGGATGGAGAGGTGCCACTCAGGTGTATAACAGATGCCCCCTAATGTGTGAGGTCAGAGGGAAGCGATGGCTGAAATACATTATAATAGTTAGCGTTGAAGAACTCAAAAATCCAATGGAGTAGAGGGAGTAACTGAAACAAATACATAATAATGTCATATACAAAGTTACATCTGAGGATGCTATGTTCAATTTACTAGAACACTAGCTCCTTTACAATATTTGAGTACATCATATGATACGGGTATAAACCACTTATATTAAAAAGGTGGATCGAAGCCACAATATACAATAATGATGAGTCTTCAAAGATCTGGAAGTTGTGTAGATTGATAGAACATAATATTGCGCAACTTAGTCCATCATTGTGAACTAAGGTCTTCATAAAGGATCCCAAAGAACCAGTACAATCCAAGCCATGTGAATAAGGGTAAGCTGAAGTCGAACATGGAGAGGATTCAACAGTTTGTCAACCAATAGGTGATAATTGACAACTGAAGCAAAGGAATTCACCAATGATGAAAGTGAATCCTGAGGTACGATCGTCAAAACTCTAGGTCTTCACCATCAGGAAGTACTGAAAATGGAACCATGATGTGATAGGGAAGGCAACAGATCCTCCAATGGATCACAAGAGTGACTAGGAACTGGGCAAAAGAAGGGAGACACAAATAGATATAGATATAACAATGATGGGATCAGGTGATAGATCAAACATTGGGTATAGTCCTTGAATAGTAAGCACAACATAGAGATGACCCAAGGCAGCATACAACAGATAGATAGAAGAACTAGACTTATCTGTCATGTAGGAGACATGATCAGATTCCCCAGGTATAATGGACAAGAGGAGGAGTAAGAAACTCAAAGTGATAGCTGAACACAAGTGTATACTGAAACATGGATATTGGAAGGAAAAGAGTGCTATGTTCAAGGACGACATGCTTCCATTACTGAAAACAAGAGAAAACTTCTTCCTTACCTTCCTTGTTAAATTTTAACGAGTCCAAGAAAGTAAACTCGGTTCCCTCTTCATTTTTTAACAAGATTAATGAAGAGATGGGAAAATAATTCTTGATACACTGATTTGTGGATTTAATGAGCCCGAACTAGTACATGCTCAGCTGGTATTTTCACATTTAGAGAGTCTGAAAATACCAAAGAAGACTCCAGGGGGGTCCTTTTTCATCCAATTTAGTCTCCTGAGGCCGAAAAAGTATAAAACAAACCATAGAAGAACTCTCTTAACTTCCAAAGAAGAAAAGGTGAACCTTTTTCGTACTTAGTCAGGGAGGTCAGAAAAAGGTTAAATTACCACCTACCCAACGCTCCTTCCTGAATAGCATAAATAGCTTGAGTTTTACGAGTGTGAAGGAAAGCAAGATCACTCGGAAAGATCCATTTGGTTATGAGAAATGGGGCTTACAACAATAAACTCGTTGCTTTGTTCTTTAGTGTTTAACGAGCATGACAAAGATACAAAGTACACTCGGAATATTTTTCATGTTTGGGTCCAGAGCATGAAAAAGAGAAAACTAAGCTCAAATCGAGTGTTCCTTTTCCGTAAATTTAGTCCCTCGGGTCCGGAAAAGTGATCAACCTATGCCTGAGAATACTCTTCTCAATTCAAAAGAAAAGAGAGTGATCCTTTCTCGTATTATTCCGCATGGTCCGAGAAAGAGATAACCTACCACCAATGTGGATGCCCGTTAACATATTCTTAACGAGCTTGAACGGACAAGATAACTCGGCAGTCAAGTCTATTTTGAAAGAGTCAAACCTGGGCCTAAATAAACTCTATAAGGACGGGGAGTCCTATAAAGGGATAGCTTGTAAAAAGAGGTTCCAAAGAAGCTCTATTTGGCGTGAAAAATAGCTAAGAGGACACCCCTGGACCTGAAACAGTGGCGGCATGAGCAGCAAAGGATGACAAAGGCATATAAAGATGATACTCATGGAATAAGGGCCCTAGCCACAGAAGAACAATGGTAGAGAAAAGGGACTAATGGCTTAGAATACCATAGTCTGTGGAAAAATGTTAAATACTAAGGTAAATGTGGAGTGATAAGATGCCAACATGTGTTGGAAATAGCGAAACCACCCTATTAGAGCAACAACATTTTGTAAAAGTTGATAAACTTGTTCCAGGGGACAAAAGTATGGCATTAGTTAATTAACATTTCAAACTATAGGATAAAAACCCACTTTTTGAAATATTATTTCTATAAATAGAATGAAAATTAAAACATTTCATACCATTTGAACTTTTTGAACCATAAAGAGCAAGAATACCCTCTACCTTTGATCGGTCGTTGAGGACAATTGGACCGTCAGAATCAAGAACTGTCACCTTTAGGTAACTCTACACCCTAAGCCCTTTAATTTGATCCAAGCAAATTTTAAAATTAATGGTGAATTCATTATTTATGAGCAGCCCAAAACTACCATAGTGCGCATTCGTGGGTTGCTACATAGGAGAGTCGCGAATGCGCGTTTCATTCGCGGGTTGTCCAACTGGACAGTCGCGAATGATTCGTGACTTGTCTAAAGGGACAGTCGCGAATGCTATGCAAAGGGGCAAAGCTTTAAAAATGAACAAAATTTTTAAATTTTGATTGTGAAATATTGAATCCAAATTCTGATTGTGAAATATTGAATCCAAATTCTTTGTTTTTTCCAGGAAAACATGGTTCTGGAGTGGAGAGAGAGAGAGCATGAAGCAATGGATCATGCGGCGCTCCAAATATTTCCCACCATACAAGCCTTGAGGACTTGTGGTTTACTTAATTTATTTTGTACCTCGCCCATGCAAGCCAATGTACACATATTGGAATTCTTGGTCAATTACTGGGACCATGAGTTGGGTATGTTCAATCTTCAGGGTGAGACCTTAGAGCTTACCGTGGAAGATATCTACTTCATTACCGGGTTATCACAACGGGGGGCACCTGTGAACTTGGAGGGCACTGGCAGGGGCGGGGACCCCTTGAGTGTCCAAAACTATGTTGACATGTTCTGCATACCATGTACTCAGAAGAAAGGGAGCAGTGTTCTCATTCCAGACATACAGGATTTCACTCTACAGGTATTGGCCAGTACTATTGTGAGACTTGTAGGGTCATCAGGGTTACATATGGCCACCAGGAATCAAATGAGGGTGGCAGTTGATTGCTTTAGAGGCGCTCTCTATGACTGGTGCTCAAGAATTGCCCCCATCATGAAGAGGCAATTATCTGATTGCAAGAGGGGAAGACGCAAGAACTTCGGCTATGCGAGTATACTAGTAGCATTCTTCTTCTTCGAGAGTGCCAGCTATGAGCCCTGCTATACCACTATAGGTCAGACATCCACTTCAGCCGAGGTTGAGTCAGTGGGGGGATATCTTCCTCCGTCACAGAGGAGGAGATGTAGTACAGAGTGTATATGACGATGACTTTTACACATGGTGGGAACGACAGCTGCTGGCATTGGAGCAGTTTCCATATGCCGGGATGGATTTTCGAGGTGATCTCGATCTCATTCTCCCTCCAGGAGAAATATGGGGTGATATGGGTAAGTAATTTTTTAATTTTTTATCATTATCAAATTTTTATCAAATTTTTCAAATGATGGTGATATACATATGTACAAGTCTTAATCCGATTTATGTGTCAAAATGCAGATGTTGGACCAGTCCGCCCTGAAGGGTACCCCCTCATGTTCATGCGTCCAGTTGTAGGAGGAGACCCAGGATTGGTCAGGGTACTCGAGGGGAAGCTGGCTAGCCTAACCCAATGATTTCCCACTATACGGATCGAGCATATCCCTGCGGCCATGCAGGAATTTGTAGTTGGGGTTCCACTAGTTTGGCTACGTCTTTTCAGACGAGTAGCTAGAGCAGTACTTGTATACAGAGATGCGGTCGAGGCTACCAAAGCCGAGGCTGAGGAAGCTAGGGTACATAGAGATCATGGGGACCAAGGTGGTCCTAGTGGCCAGGGCGGCCAAGCTTAGTTCTAGGGAATTTTGATGGATGATGATCCATACTTTTGTATATTTTGGGATCTACAGATCAGACTCAATCTATCTATAAACAGATTATTTGTACATACATATATATATGATGTTGGTTGTCGGCTTATTTACAAGTGTTTTTATGTGTTTGCTATAAATTTTTATGGAATGTGTGTGAGATGCCAATCCAAAATATAATTAGCATATGCATCAGTCAATGAATTTTGGTTTCGTGGAATATGATTGAAAGTAATAACTTCAAAATGTCTTTCCAGTAAACGAATTTGCATAAACTGACGTAACAAGATAGGATTTAGTATCTGATAAGCTCTACTGAGCTGGGAAACTGCCAACTAAGAATCCAAACGGACTTCAAGATGGGTAATGCCACGTGACAAAGAATCCCATAGGAGCTCAATAACAGCCCTATACTCAGCAACATTATTAGAAGCAGGACCAAGACAAGCGCCGCCCGCGGCAACAAGCTGTCCTGTGGGAGAATAGATAACCCATGCTGCTGAAGCTAGGTTACAAGTGTGACGAATGGTGCCATCAGTGAAACCTACATACATTTCGGAAGACATCTGCAACAACCAGCAGATAATAAAAAACAAAGCTAACAACCTAATGTACATAAAATACATACAATAAAAATACAAGAAAAATTGCTAAGCCTAAGCATAGTAATTCTTCAGGTAGAGCCCATTTCTAGGCTCAGGAAGCTTATTCCCATCATAATAAATCAATTCATATGCACCTTTACTTAAAACCTTCGACACGACATAGGGTCCTAACCACATAGCCTTGAATTTTCCTGCCCCTAGAGGTTCTTTATCTTGGTCCCAAAGCAAGACAAGATCCCCTTCAGAAAAAACCCTAGGTTTGACCGTTTTATCATATTGAGTTTTAACCCTATTTTTATGAGCCTGGTTCGCAGTCAACGCATCTCTACGTTGCTCATCAAGGTTTTCTAAATGTAATAGACGTTTTTTAAGCTCAGTTGTATCAGGTAGCACATGAATGGCTATATTTAAAGACAGGATTTCGCATTCAATCAGAGTGACTGCTTCCACGCCGTGAACAAGTTGGAAAAGTGAAAAACCTGTGGCAGTCTTAACGTTAGTTCTGTAAGCCCAAAGAGAAGGATATAACATGATATGCCAATTAGAATGGGCTGCATCAATCATCCGTTTAAGGATAGTTTTTAGAGTCTTGTTTACAGTCTCAACCTGACCATTTGCTTGCGGATAATAAGGAGAAGAATGTTCTTGTCTAAATCCAAGCATGGTGGTCAGTTCCGTCATCATGTTATTTTGAAAATGACTGCCATGGTCAGTGATAATCACATTGGGAATAACAAACCTTGCAATAATCTGATTGAAAACAAAGAAAGCTATTGTTTCCCTGTTGTCTTTGAAAGTAGGCATTGCCTCTGCCCATTTCGTAAAATAGTCAACAGCAACAATGATGTATTTGTGCCCCCCAGCCAAGACTGGGTTGCAGGTCATATAATCAATCCCCCATTTCATGAAGGGGCCTACCGAGACAACAGGAAATAAGGGACCAGGATGCGACCGCATCTTTCTGGTGTAAAGCTGACAAGGATGACAGTGCTTCACGGCTTCCACACAATCTTTAAAGATCGTGGGCCAGAAATAACCGGCACGTAATATCTTCTGGGCCGTTGCTAACCCAGATAAATGACCCCCACATGCTCCACTATGAGAATCATTTAGGACAATCTCCACTTCTTCATGAGTAAGGCAGCGACGCAAGACAGAATCTACCCCCCGTCGATATAATGTATCTCCTATAATGAGGTAGTTTTTGGCATGAAGGCGTAACTTACGTCGTTCCTCCCTAGAGTAAGCGGCGGGATACTTCAAAGTCTGGAGATATATAAGAATATCCCCATACCAAGGATCAGAGAATGATATCAGGAAGATGTGCTCATCTGGGAATGACTCATCCTCTACCACTACAACTTCTTCGGTGGGAAATTCTGCTATAAGCTCAGCAAAAACTAAGGACTTTTTAGACTTGGCGGATTGAAAATCTAGGTCAAACTCCTAAAGAATGACTATCCATTTATTAAATTTTCCCCCAATAATCCGTTGGGATAAAACATATTGGAAAGGATTTACATCCGCCACTACTGTAGTGGTCCTCAGTAAAATGTAGTGCCATAACCTCTGAACAGCATAAACAGCTGCTAAGGCTAACTTCTCGACGTGGGAGTATCTAAGCTCAGGTCCAGCCAAAGCACGGCTAAGATAATAAATGACATGCTCGACGAGCTTATCGTCCTCCTGAACCAGAACTACCCCAATGGTTGACTCCGACGCGGCTAGATATAATATGAAATCCCTAGAATAATCTGGTGGACGTAACAAAGGAGCCGACAGCAAAGCTTTTTTCAATGCCTCGAACGCAAGTTGTGCGGTTTCATCCCATACAAATGGGGTGTCCCGCTTGAGCAAGCGCATGAAACCTGTAGTGATATTGGCATAATTAACGATAAAACGTCAAAGAAAGTTAGACTTTCCTTGCAGGCTTTGAAGTTGCCTGAGAGAACGATGAGGAGGTATATTTACAATGACCTCAACTTTTAAGGGATCCACCTGGATGCCTTTACTAGAGATAATGAATCCGAGTAGTCTCCCTGACTCAACGCAGAATACACACTTGTGGGATTCAAGAGAATTTTATATAATCTGCATTGTTCAAAAATTAACCGTAAATGATCTGGATGCTGAACTCTCTTGTGAGAATGTGCAGGAAAATCATCAAGGTAGGGTTCGACAATGGCTTTTATGTCATGAAAAGCAAAGTTCATGGCTCTTTGAAAGGTAGCCCCAGCATTTTTCAATCCAAAGGGCATTTTCCTATACGTGAATGTACCCCAAGGGAAAATAAAAGCAGTTTTATGCTGGTCTTTCGGTTTGATTTGGATTTGATTATAGCCGGAGAAACCATCCATAAACGAAAAAACCTCACTCCCTCCACATGCATCTATGATCTGGTCAATAAATGGTGTAGGGTAGTTGTCCTTAGGACAGGATTTATTTAGATCTCTAAATTCCATACACACGCGAATAGTCCCTTTTTTTTTATCAACAGGAATAGGGTTGGAAACCCATTCAGTCAAATCTATGGGATATATAAAACCAGCTTTCAAGAGCATTTCAACTTCAGCCTTCACAGCCGCCGCTTTACGCGGGTTCACGGGTCTCAATTTCTGTCGAACCGGCTTAGCATCAGGGTAGGTTCGGATTTCATGTTGAACAATAGATGGATCAATGCCTGGCATCTCATCATATGACCAGGAAAATATATCACGGAATTCCTTGAAAAGGGCAGTGTAGATGGCAATCTCCTCTGGAGAGCAGTTTGCACCTATATAAATGTTTTCCACGACATCTGGGTTTACAAAGATATTGATCAGTATAGTGGTGGAAATGTTTTCCATATTCCCCTCAGCAAACACCCCTTCCCTAGAAAAAGGGTTGATAGGTACCTCAATATCATCTGATAGTCTCACTTTAAACTCTTGGTTTTCTATCTTGCTTAGATCTGGAAGAAAATAGGATCGATGATGAAGATCCTCACAAATCTGATCCCATCCACTCATGGCTTCCAGAATATCTTCATCCGAAGGTAAAACTGTATCTAAGCAATCTATGGAATGTGAAGATTTTTCTGCCCATGCGGGAAAATAGACCTCTTCCAGATCATCCGAGACTAATAAAGGATCTAGAATAGGATCAACAGTGGCTTGAGTGATGGCTTGATAGGCCACCTCCACTGTCGATAAGGGCACTTCAGGTTCATGGGGATTTGGGAGGACCCAAGGATCAGTCCTATCGACAACCGAAGCGATGGAATTCCCCACAGTAGTAGAACCAATGTAGTTAACCGGGGCTGGAAAATCAAATGTGCCCATCAATGATGTATACATTCCAGCCCCCAAGCTCTGTGCAGCAGGTTTTACCTAATCAACCAATGGTACAGTGGATTCCTTAGACTCTAAACGGCCTTTTCAGGTAAAATCAAGTTGGTCGACAGTAACCAACTTGCCCTCATGTGGAAAAACCATGACACGAAGAACAGCCGATGCAACATCAGTCATTGCATAAGTCCAATTCCTTCCCAGAAGAAAATTGTAGTCCAAGGGAGCATCAATCACTTCAACTTCAACAGACACTGCTTTCCCTGCCAACTTAAGCTCGAAAGCAGGCAAGATACCATGCGAACGGAAAGATATTCCATTGAAAGCAGTAAGTAAAGTGTTTGATGGGACCAACTCTAGGGATCCAAGAGCTTTCCAACAAGCCAGGGACATAACACATGTAGATGCTCCTTCATCAACAACTGCCCTTCCAATGGTCTTACCACCATGGACGACATCTATTGATAGGGCTACATGGTAAGGCAGGTGAATTTTGACATTAGACAGATTGAATTTCACCATGAGACTAGAAGAATCCATGCTACCTAAAGCTGCTAAGAGAGCATCCCGCTGGGCAGGACAACTCTGAAGCACCTATAAAGCTGACATTGCACAAGGGGTTTGAACTAAGTCTTCAACCACCAAGTAGTTGGAAGCAGCCCTAGCATTTGGGTTATGCAAAGTCTTCTTAAAGACACCTTTGGGTATCTTTGGCATAATCTCAGCAGGTTTCTCTATAGTGAGAGGGTTGGAAGGTTCAACTACAGCTTTACCCTTCTCATTAGTCTCTTTTTCATAGTTTTTGTTCCTGGTTTGCAACAAAGTCAAGGATCGAACCATGTTGATATAATTAGGGTCAGGGGCAGTTTGAGTGCCCCCTGCTACGGTAGAAGCTGAAGCAGAATTCTGTCCTTGGGGAAAAGGATCCTTCAGGAAATCCGGTTGTTGAGCTTTGAGTAGCTTCTGGGCTTGATCCATGAGGGGACAAAGGTGAGTAAGGTGGTCCTCTTGGCACAACTTACAAGGTAAATTAACCTTCTTCTTTTCTTTTTTGCCCCCATCAGCATTGTTTGCGGGCTTTGGCTTGTTTTGTTTTCCCTCTCCCTTTTTACCCTTCCTTTTCTTCCCACTAGGCTGCTGATTGCCCTTCTGAGAGCTTTGAGCAAAAACATTTGCATTTTGGGGAGAGGGGGCAGCCTTTGCTGCCTCTGCCATAGACTGTTGGACAGACAACTGGTGAAGTTGTTTAGTTAAAGACTCTACGGTGGGAGAGTTGACAGACCCAACCACACCATCGGCATGGGGTCCAGGCTTAGGCTTCTCCGCCTCATGCGAAGGCCTCGGTGCCTTAGGGATGATCTCATATAAGATCCCATATTGTGAGTAAATCAAATCTAACTGCTGGGCCCTGAGTATGGCTTCTTCTCCACTCGTTACACCTGATGTGGAAACATCCTTAGATATGTATGGTAACAATGATTTAAGGAACCATTCTAATAGAAACTCGGGAGGAATGGTGGCTTTGATAAGACTCTTTCGCCTCCTCCACTCTTGGATATGATTCAAGATGTGGGTAGCCTTGTTTTGTCTAAAAGTAGACAACAAGTCTGTTCCGAAATCATATCGAACCGGAAGCTGAAAGTGGCTAAGGAAAGCACCAGCCAAATCCTAGAAACTACTAAAGGCAGCTGAAGGCAATTCAATATACCACTTGGCTGTCGTACCTGTCAAGGTCCTCTGGAATAGCCTCAATCTAATTGAGTCCTCATTCAACGAATTGGAATAACACCATAAGTGAAAAGTGGTGGCATGTGCCCCAGGATCTTCACCAGTTTTACCTTCGAAATTAGGGATATCCGAGGGCAACTTGGTGGGAACAGGTGGCCACAAGGGGTCATGCCTCACCAGGTCATTCATCAATTTTGATAAGTCTGGCAAGTTTAAAGTTGCCAGTAAAGGAATTTTGGGCCTAACCGGTGCACTAGATGTGCCAACTTGGGGATTAGAGGGTCTTGCCCCCGAATGCCCATGGGTAAAAGTGGGGTTGCCCCCAGCCACCGGTTGTGAAGTGGGAAGGTTGCTTTGAAACAGATTCCATCCGTAGGCCACAGTATTTTGGGTGGGAGGTGCAGTGTAAGTGGTTTGGGCCGTCCCCATAGAAGAAGGGGTTTTAAAGACTGGAGCAGGTATCCCTCCGCTAAACAACGAAAAGGGAGAGCTCGTGTATGGGACTGAAATAGGGGTTTGGAAGCTCTTCCTGTAAGAGGTGTTGCTGCCAAACTGCACTCCTACATATGAAGGAGATGGACCTATGTATGGACTGGATGGGGGAATGTTCCCCCCATTCCAAGGAAATCCTTGGACATAAGCTGAGGATCCTACCAGACCGCTCTGAGTAGTGTAAGGAAAGGAAGAAGGAATGGTAGGTATACTGGGGATCCCAGCAACCGTGTTACCAGAAGTACCTCCTATGTTGGAGTGAACCGGTGGTTGAACCACCCGGCTCGCTAGAGTTAAAGGTGTAGAAGGAAAACTAGATCTAGGGGCACTAACCGGGGGAGGTAGTACCCCTTCAACTGGAAGGGTTGAGGTAAACACAAAATAAATTTCTTCCACAGAAGACATGACTCTACTCACAGGGACACCTAGCACTGGTGAATCAAATGGTCTAACCTGCACGATCACAGGATCGTTCAAATCAGTCAAGGGGGAGTTAAAATTTCTTGCAAAATCGTCAGTCTGCAATTCTTCTATCTCGACTGTATCAATATTAAAGTGGTTAGCAATGATTTCTGGTTCACCAAGAACTTCACTTATTCCTACAGGTTCGAATGAACCTTCTGTGTCTAATCTCCGCCTTTGAGGTAAAGGTGGAGGCTCCAATGCAGTGATAGGAGGAAGGTTTCTCAACCTTCTTGACCTTCTAACAGGTTGGTCCTCCAGAATTAAAAATTTGACTAATCACACCCTAAGGTGAACTAAACATAGGAAAAACCACAGAGCATACACTAAAAAGTTCCTAGAGTCTCAAGCAATCAAACCAGGGTAAAAGATATGCTTTCCTGAAGAAAGCTGATGAATGATTACTTGGCGTCCTTGAGGTGGTTCTTAGGCACAAGCAGAGGAATCACCCACCACCCTCCTACACTTTCCACAAGGGTTACCTTCCAAGCCCGTTCAAGGTGAACCAGAAATAACCTTCCGGTTTACCTAGGTATGAACCCTAAAAGACAAGAGACTAAAGGCTACCTTGACAATATCAATAGTCTGGGGGGGGCAGTCGTCATCCAAACTCGTACGCATGGGCAGGGTAGTTGAGCCCGAAACTCTATCTAGGACAGAATCCCCATATGCATAAAAGTCCTGGGTTACATTTTGACAAGGATTCGGAGGGTTATCTCCTCTGTCCAAGCCTCCACGCGACCTAGTGCTTAACTCCCGTTTGAGAGGAGCTTCCCAGATACAGTGATAGAATCAAGGATTTACCTAACAAAAAGTCCACTACGTCTGATTTTATAACTTGTGGGAAGTTTAAACTTCCTAGCCCACAAGTCTAGCCTAATCTAGTAGGTGAAAGGCCCCTAAAAATAAAACTTACTAGTAAATTTTAATTTATGCGTTTATTTTAGAGGGTTGTTTCTTACTCAAGAGGAAATGGAAGTGATATACTATATGGTGTCTCAAACAAGAAATAAATGAAAGTAAAGGTGCATTCAAAGCAAACTACTACTATAGAATAAACTTTTTTTCATTTTTCAAATATGTATTGATGAACTGAAAGCAATGATAAGAGAAACTAAGCCTATATTTTGTATTTTTTGTGATAATATTTTTAAAATGAAGCAAACACTACTTATGCAAAATCACAATGCAAAAGATTAACTATGTTTTCTTTTCACGTTTAAAAATGCTCAAAAAACTACTATGCATCTACAATGCACTCTACTTGAGTAAAATTGAAACTTATAAACTGTAAAGAAGCAACAAACTTAGGAAAACAGGCAAACAAAAGCAACAAACAACCAATAAAGGAAGGCTAGGAAACCTAGCTTGGGTGCAAACAATGACGAAAAATCACTGCAGACTTTAAAAAAGGGCAAGTGAAAACCAGCCACTATCAAATGACAGACTGGAAAACAGAGTCCAAGACCCTGATCACTGATCTAGACCACAACACTTTAACCTAGTACCCAAGCAGAACAAAAACTTCAGAAAGAAAACAGTAAATAAACCAAGTAAAGGAGACTCAAGGGATTTCGAAAAAGCTATAAGTATGATCACCCAGGGTATTCAAACAAACTGCCCATCACTCATAAAGAAAATCCACTCAGAAAGCAGAGATCATAACAAGAAAATAACAAGCAAACTTTACTTCAAAATCCCAACTTCCAGGAGTATTCGCGACTGTCACTTGGCGCAACTCGCGAATGATTCGCGACTGTCTAGAAAGAAAACCTGTGAATGCACAGTAGTATTCACGACTGTCTATAAAGACAACCCGCGAATGCGTGTGAAATTTTTCTCAAAAACAAAGAAAAAATCAAAGGACTTTCAAAAGCTGAGTCAAGTGAAAACCAGGGCATAAAATCACACACAGACTTCCAAGCAAAGACTGGTCAGGGATAGAAAAACCTACAACAGTCTAGGGCTTCCTAGCAGAGTCACCAGTTCTGTTGTACGGAATAATACACCTAATAACCGAAGGTTGGGGTTACCAACATACTCAATTTCTTACAGACAATTGACTCTTAAAGTACAGAATAGGAAATAGGAGAGTTAGAAGGACTTACTTGTTAAACGAAGTTCAATCCTTGCTATTCTCTTCCTCTCTGTTCCACTTCCAGAATCTTCAGGATTGCTCCTCTTTCACCTGTCAAGA
Source organism: Pseudotsuga menziesii (assembly GCA_001517045.1). Taxonomy (NCBI): domain Eukaryota; kingdom Viridiplantae; phylum Streptophyta; class Pinopsida; order Pinales; family Pinaceae; genus Pseudotsuga; species Pseudotsuga menziesii. The sequence continues at coordinate 684,479 of LPNX010231044.1, read as the reverse complement.
CACACTCTTCCAGATACAAGATGATTCATGTACATATAAACAGGTTAGATAAAACATATATCATACTGAAATATAAACATTCATCCAATCACAAGACATGAAACAAATATGGAAGAAGTAATCTCTTTATTGTCAATAATGGAAAGAGTTAAGGTTACAACCCAACGTCTGAGACAAGGACTCCTCTACAACCAAAGGATTCTGAGTTCAACTGCTCCAAAGACTTATGTATAAACTCCACCAGCATAACTTTTCTCTCCAAGTGTAAGTAACCCACGCCCTCCCCAAGGCCTGTATTTATATGGGTGAAATAAGGCAGTTCTCGAAGGTTGGGGAAGTTGTGGAAGTTGAGAAAATTAAGTTAAATGACTAACTAATCTCCAATCAATGAAATTTTTTATGTTTTAATGTTTGAGACATATACGCTGGTATGCAGTAGAGCAACCCGCGAGTGATTCGCAGCTTAGTATAAGAGCAACCTGCGAATACAAGGATGCGCGACTTGTAACAACCGAGACTCGCGAATGATGCGCGAGTTGTATAATATGAAAGTCGTGAATACACCTCAACATGGTTAAATGACAAAGTAACTAGGTGGATGGTGAGAGAATGTATTTCATGATAAACCAAGCTATAGTGTTTTGGGCAAACCTCTATCCATAAGTGTCCTTTTGTGTGCCAACATGAGGGATGTCGCCACTCAGACGGAGAGGTGCCACTCAAGTGTATAACAATAGTCTCTTTGGAGTCTTTCCTTTTCAGAGAGGGTAGCATCATGCTTTATTTTTAATTCTATTCCTTCTCCTCTTGTATTAACCAAAGTATCTTTCAACTTGAGCATTTTTTCTTTATGTTACTCTACATCTTTCGTCAACCAGTCGATGTTATCAGCTCTTTCTTGTGCAACTGCTACATTCACAGAGGAAACAAAGTCAAGGTATTTATGAGTACCCTCCATGATGGTATTTTTGGTCACCATAACCACATCATCCTGTGATCCCATTTTTAACCCTTTTTTTGGACCTTCTGGTGATGGTCTTTCTTATCTTATAAACAAATATGGCATATAAGAACTCCACCGTGTGTTTCTTAGATAGAGTGAAAGGAGTAAGCCTAAGTTCTACAAAAGGAATGTGTCCACCTATGATTGTGCCACCTGGTGAAGAAGGAGGATCTACCGGGTCATTCTAAACTATTTCTCGATCTAATTCTTCCATGAGCTTGTCCTCCTCTTCCATTCTTAGTTCTTTAGCTGCCTCCTCGGCTTCCTTTTTTTTCTCTCTATTTCTTCCTTCCTTAATATTTCTTCTTCTTATTTCTTCCCCTAGGGTTCTTATGCTTGTTTCTTTTCTGCTTCTTCGTTTTGTTTTCTTTATTTCTCGGCATATTTCAATTTCAAGGCCTCCTCATTTTTTTCTATAGCTACTTCCCTTCTACACTTCTAGTGTCTTTAATTCTGTTGATGCCACTTTTCTTCTTGAAATGCTTGCTCAACTAATTCATGTTACTGGAACTTTTGTATACCTATTCATTATTATCGAAGTGATATGAGTATTCATAGTGTATTCCCACGGTCGTGCACTATTCTACGACTCTTCCACTACTGTCATTTCTATGGAAAATTTTCTCCCCAAAGTGAAAATTTTCCATCGCTTTTACAAACTCAGAGGCACCATTGAATTTGGTGAATTTGTAACTCTCTATGCAGAAAGGTAGTGGCATGAAGGTTTCATTTTTCATGTCATGGAGGAATTTACCTACTCCATTTATGAACACTTTCCTGACTACTTCTTTATGAACTACATAGTCCGTGGCATATTTGGGTAGCAGTGATGGATATTTGGAGCCTCCATACATCCTTAGGTAGGCTCCTTCTTGTGATAAAAAATAAGCTCCATATTCATAGATAACGTCCATGGCGTTATCAGACAAGTAATTTGGCTCTTTGAGGAAAATTAGCTCATAAAGGGGAATAAGAGGCTCCTCACAGATAAGTTTGTAGAAACCTACATACTTATGCGAGGAAAGGATCTGATAAGAAACATACATAGGAGTATCATTTCATGTTCCAAATGCACCCAAGCTTGGCGAAAGGGCACCTGCACAAGATGCAGTCGATCAGGTAAGATGACATATAAAACTCAGACCTATTCTGAGTTAGGCTTCCTTGTGTGAAAACTACACAAGATGGTAAGCTATTCGATATGATGTCTACCCTGTTGAAAACTATGCCTCCAAAGGCCACATAATATATTAGTGGAATCCAACTTAATTTATACAATGTTCCATCGGCTTGGCCAAAATTCATGTTCAGCATCAAAGCTATGATCCTGAAAGGGGTCCATAAGATTAGGTACTCATATTTTCCAGTTTCCTTTGGGCGTAGTTGTTTTCTTATGATCACCATTTTCTTTGCACACTCCAAAATATCAATATCTACCTTTTTTACCCACTCATCAGTCATCATAACTTGTGCAAGGGGAATCTTGCAGGCCAAGGCTATGTGAGCTGGAGTGAATGAAGAAAAATTGTCCCCTTCTACATTATATATGATCATTGTGGAAGGATTTGTCTGAGGAAAAATTTAATTGATAACCTTTGAGCATGGGAACAGCTCTAGGCATGTAATGGCCTTAGTAATTCCTGATTTTTTTATGTTTTGATGAAAATATATTTCCTCTAGACCAGCATCGACGATGTTCTAGTCTCTAATCATTTGATAGATATCTCCCCATTTGAACTCTGGGGAAGCTCCTATAATGGCCTTAGTATCCTCGAATATGATTTTTGTCTTGGAGATGATATTCACATATGAATCAAGCTCACTGGATTTCACTTTCTTCTTACTACCTTTTTAGGCATTATGTATATTTATCGTTTTCAAGCTGTCCTTCGGGAGGTAATCCTTCTTGGTGAGAGTAAAACCTATGATACGAGCATGGTGAGAGGTGTCTTATAAATATTGCATTTGTTTTGAGTAATGAAATCATGCATTATTTGACTGAAGCATTCTATACTGAAAAGAAAAGTTGTTATTCGTGATGTGACAAAAAGGTGTGCATTTATAGAGTTCAAATGAAAAATTATTAGCACATGTGTATGCACTGGTGTGTGAGATAAAACCTGTTGTTATCCTATCTTATCTATAAAATTTTAAGTCAGCAGTAACTAGTCAAAACAATGTGGAAGTTGTGTAATTTATTATTTGTATTGTTGCATTAAGGTTTGTTGATTTTATCCAAGTTAAAGGAGTTCATAAGCTCGGTGCTTCTAACCTCTATTTCATCCGAAGGTAAAGGAACAACTAATTTGCAGTAATGAAACATTGCAATGGCTCATCTAATAGTGACTGAAGGTAGACTCTCAAACCTTCAAAACATTGTGATCCCAATAGAATGAACTGAAGTGATATCGCCAAAATCCTTCTCATTTGGTTGCACTTATGGGAAGCTCGACATACCCACCCAGGATAGTCACTACGGAGTAAAAGGGTGAGTATGCATAATGAGAATAAAGGAAAAGACCTTCTATTTATGCATGGAATGTAAACCTCATATGTTTAGAAATGAAGACAAGAAAGGGCATGTATCTTCATCTTATCCAGGAACTGGCATGAAATAAGTTGTAACATGATTCTTATAAGAAAAAGGGTCTATTCAACTTGGAGGGAAACTTTTCCCTAAGAGTTCTGAATGCATGACCAGGTCCTCGATAGCATAGTCACACTAAAAAGGAAACACTATGTAGGAAAACTCCATGGAGAATAGGCGTGAAGATGGTCGTGAGGCCCAAATATTTTCACAAAAAACACCCTTTGGGTGATTCAAGCCACAAAAAATGTAACAAAAATACCCTAGGGGAAGCAAGTTCTCTCCTACTAGGAAAGGGTTTTGTAATATAGAGAGGGAAAAGTTAACCAACAGTAAAAACTAGATATGACGCACCTAAACCCAAAACCTTACAACACACACACACACACACACACACACACACACACACACACATATAAATCTTTTGATATTTAAATATGACAAGAGTACAATTCAAAGCACCTACCTGTCAACTGTAGAAATGAACATGGTGTTGGCTTGAGCACAAAATCCAAATGTCTTTCCTTGGTTGGGTGCTCTCCAAAATAGTGTTTGTAGGATAAAAAAAAATAACAATGCACTGTTTATATATAAAAATCAAAATAAAGGGTCATTAATACAGTTGTTGGATTATTTAATGTAGTAGGTCGTCAAACGCCATTTGGTGCAAAAACATGATAATTTTCTTTTTATCACTTTGATATATATCAGAAATATTTCCAAATGCCTCTGACATTATCGATGGTAAAATGTGAGTTTCTCCGACCATATCGATGGTGAATAATAAGTTTTCTCCAACTGTGTCAATAAAAAAATGATTAGTTTTCTTCGACGGTGTTGGTGAAACCTCACCAAAATACTCTGATTGGTTTTGTCATTTATCACCTTATCGATCACGACTACATCGGTGGAAAAATTCGAAACTTTCGAAAAAAACTGGGCCATAGGTAAACGTTAGGAACTTTCTTTGATGCTTTCAATCATTTTGGAGGTCGCTCACGAGTTACTCCCGACCGTGTTGGAAATTTTGGGTGAGTCATACCAAAATGACACTTCACGTAAAAACTTCTTCTTCCCAAGCCAACATGTCAAAGTGACTGGCTAAGTTCTTCCGACACGTCGGATAAACTCGCCAAGTTACTCTAATATGTTGATAGAAAAATATGAGTTTTAACTTAGCCAAAAAATTCTTTGTCAACTTTTTGGGGAAAAACTAAGTGTTTAGGATGGACTCTCTCTAGAGCTGAAAAACTAGTCTAAGTAATCTTTCAATTAAAAAGGTAAGGAGGAGCCCTAAAATATTAAAAAAAAAATTGGGGAAGAAGCTACAGTTGCAACAGGGAGTTAATATAATAATAAGTTTGATGGAAACTCTATATTGTCTTTGTCAGCGATGCGATCGATGATGTTTATGTCTTTGCGGTTAAATGATGTGATATAAATGGTTAATATGTTTTGATATAATCTCTTAATGTTTGACAAAATATTTTTCTTATTTGAATGATGTGAATTCTTTGTATGGTGAATGAATTCTTATATGTGGACCTCTTTTTTGAATAATGAAATATTGCGAAACTAGATCGAGTGAAAATATTGATGAATAGTTTGGATAAATGCTGAAGTAAAACCCTCCGTAGACCTATTATTTGTGTTGTGACAGAGTGCAAAAGTCCTCTTCCCTTCTGCAGAAACATGGTTCCTGTAGCCCTCCCTCAAATATCTTGGGTGAGACTTCACCTGCTTTGCACGTGTTGCTAGATAGGGTAAAACCTATTTGGGCCATTGTTTAGAGAGATTGCATCGAAGGGTGTCGATGGTGTGTGAACCCCTCTCAACTAAAGTGTGTCAAAAAATGGTTTCATCGTCGGGACCATAGTGCAAGGAAGAAGAGGAAATTTTGTGGCATCTAATGAAATTGAAAATCCTGGGTTGGTTCGATTAGAAGGCCTGAGAGTTCACAGCAGAAAGAAACCAGTGTTATCAACCCAAATGGCACTTCTCCGTCCGAGTGCCGACATTCCCTATGTTGGTACACAAAAGGACATTGTAGGATTGAATATTTCCAAAACACTATAGATGGACATGACATGAGATGCATTTACCTTTCAACCGGCTTACCATATTATTTTTCCAAGTGTTGATTGGCGTACGCAACTATCTTCATTGAAAATCATGTGCGTACATGACTATTCCCATTGAAAACTTGTGTACTGTATGTGACTATCTCCATTGCAACCTACATACATCAGCATATGCAGGTTTCCTTTAAGCAACTCATGTGTCATATGCGGGTTTCCTATATTAATAATCACGTACATATCCATTCAACATTAAAAAATATAAATCGCGATTAATGGAGATTAGTTGGGCCATAATCATTAATTACCCCAACTATCTCAACCTCCTCAACCTTCGAAAGTACTATATTTCCCAAAGTATAAGTAAAGGGCTTGGGGAGGGCATTAATCAATCAGTTTGGAGAGCAAATTTATGCTGGTGGTATATCTTCAGAATTCTTGGAGAAGCAGAACTCAGAGTCCTTTGGTTGCATACGAGTCCTTGTCTCAGGCGTTGGGTTGTACACTTATCTAATTCACTGATTTTCAATAAAGAGAATTCTTCTTCCAACACTATGTTGAGTCTCTTTCATGTATTATGGTTGATGAATATATTCAATTATGCACTAGATATATTGTTTATTTAACCTATTATATATACATGTATAAGATTGTACCTAGAGAATTTTCTCTTTGCAGGTGAAGGAGGTGCATCCCTGAAAGATTTGGAGAGAAGTAGAGTAGAAGAATATCAAGCTTGGATCAATTGTCAGTAATTGGGTGAGTCCAATATCTATTCCTATTTCCTTTCTGTACTTTACTAAAGCTAATTGTCTCTAAGTTTAGAAGTAAGTTGGTAACCCCAGACCCTAGGTTACAAGAGTGTTTAATCCTAAACAACAGAACTAGCGACTTCGCTGGGGATCCTAGCCTACTATGGGTTAACTCTGTAGATCCTTTCCCAATCTTTGCTTTGATTCAGTCTATGGTGTTGTGTCTTGGTTTAGATTTGTAGTGGTGTTTGAAGACCTTTATAAATTTTCTTTTTTTTGAAAAATTTTACTCCTGTAGATGAGTTTTTGTGCTACATGGTCACATACAGAGGCTTGTGTACGCGGGTTGCTGTATTATATAGTCGCGTATAGTACGCGGGTTGCTCTTGTGAATAGTCATGTACAAGTTTGAGCAACAAAAATTTTGGGGTTGGGTTGCTTGTCCCTGTCCTTCTGTGGATTTTGTCTTGCTTAGTGGTATTTAGTACTGGCATTGCACTATAGGTTTGATAGCCCTGTTAACCATACTTTACGATTTTTGGTAAGCCCTTGAGTTTCTATTGGTTGGATTGTCTTTCTTTTAGCAATTTGAAGTAGATTTTCCTGTTGGGTGATAGGTCCAAGTGTTCATTGTATGAATCAGTGATTAGGGTTCTAGATACTGTATATCCCATTCTATTTCTGAATAGTGTTGGTTTGTCACTTGCCTTTGATTGATTTCAGTGTTTTCTATTCATTGTGTCTTCCCAGCTGGGTGTTTTCCAAGTCTTCCTTAGGTGGTTGATCTTTCATTTTTATAAATCTGCTTTACTTCATTTTGCTTACTTTCTATAGTTAGATTATTCAAGCATACTCAAGAATTTTGCATTTCGATGCATAGTAATCTTTGAGGAATTTTAAAAGTGAAAAGAAAAGCATTGGAAACATTTGCATTTGAATTGCATATGGTAGTTTTACTTTCAGTTTTTAAATAATATCTCAAAAATTACAAAAATAAGTCTTAGTTTTCTCTTCCTTAGTTGCATTTTCATTAGTTTATATTGACAAAAAAAAAAAGAGAAGCTTGTTTTAAGTAGTGATATTTTGCTTTGAAATTGAGTTATACACCTGTTTTTTACATTTCTTATCGAGTCAATAACATCATAGTATTTCACTCAACTTTCCTTCTGAGTAAAAGCAACCCTTAAAATGAACGCCATAATTAAAATTTATTAGTAATTTTTGTTTTATAGGGCCATACACCTACTAGCTTAGGCTAGACTTGTGGGATAGGAAGTGTAAACTCCCCATAAGTACTTAAATTAAGACGTAGTGGGCCAATCGTTAGGTAAATCCTTCTCTTTATCGATAGTATCTAGGAAGCTCCTCTCAAATGGGATTTAAGCACGAGGCCGCGTGGAGGCATTGGACTAAGGAGATAACCCTCTGATTCCTTGTCAAAACGTAGACCAAGGTTTTTACACATCTAGGGATTCTGTCCTAGACAGAGTTTCAAGCTCAGATACCCTTCCCATGCGTACGAATTAGGTTTGTGAATGTCCCCCTAGACTATTGATATAGTTAAGGTAGCCTCTAGTCTCTTGAAATCTAGGGTTCATACACAGGTAAACTGGAAGGCTATTTCTGGTTCACCTTGGATGGGCTTGGAAGGTAACCCTTATTGAAAGTGTAGGAGGGTGGTGGGTGATTCCTCTATTTGTGCCTAAGAACCTCTTCAAGGACACTAAGAAATTGTCTCTTAGATTTCTTCGGGAAAGCATATCTTGTACCCCTTGTGATTGTTGAGACTTTAGGAACTTTTGTAGTGATTTATCTATGGTTTGTCTGTGTTTAGCTGATCTTAGGGTTTGAAGAGTCAAATTTACAATCATGGAGGACCAAGATATCAGAAGTTCATGAAGGTTGCAAGACCTTCCTTTGCTCATTACATTGGAACCTCCCCCTCCGCCTCAAAGGCGGAGATTGGACATAGATGGTTCTTTTGAACCGATAGGAGTTAGTGAAGTTCTGGGTGAACCAGAACTTAGGGAAAACTGTTTTAATTTAAACATAGTTGAGATAGAGGACTTGTAGGCTGACGAGTTTGTGAGGAATTTTAATACACCTCTAACTGACTTAAATGATCCTGTGATCGTTCAGGTTCATATTTTTGATCCACCCGTGATTGGTGTCCCCGTGGGAAAAATAATGTCTACTATAGGAGGAGAAAGTTCTTTTACTTCCACCTCAGTCGCTCCCGCTGAAGGGGTGCTACCTCCCCCGGTAGGTGCCCCTAGATCAAGTATACCTACTATGTCCTTAACTCTAGCGATCTGAGTGGTTCAACCACTGGCTCCCACAAGCCTAGCAAGTGCTTCTGGTGGTATGGTCACTGGGATTCCTAGTGTACCTACAGTTCCTACTTCCTTCACACACACTACACAAAGTGGCCCTATAGGATCCTCAGCTTTTGTCCAAGGATTTATTTGGAATGGGGGGCACATGCCCCCATCCACTCCATACATAGGCCAACACCCTTATATGTAGGGGTGCAGTTTGGAAACACTAACCCTTATGGTCAAGGTTTCCAAACTCCAGTTTCAGCTCCATTCACGAGCTCTCCCTTTTCGCTTTTTAGCAGAGCGATACCTGCTCCTATATTTCAAAACCCAGTTTCAACTGGGGCAGCTAGAACCTCTTATATTACATCTCACACAAACAATCCTGTGGCTTACGGCTGGAATCCATTCCAAAACAACCCGTCCACTTCACAACTGGTAGTAGGGGGGCAACCCCACCTTCACATATGGGAATGTGGGGGAAAGTCTCTCTAATCCCCAAACTAGTACTTTTAGTGCTCCGTTTAGACCTAAGCTTCCTTTCCTAGAAATGTTAAACTTGTCGGATTTGTCTAAGCTGATGAATGACCTGGTGAGACATGATCCCTCCTGGCCCCCCGTCCCTACCAAGCTACCCTCGGATATCCCAAAATTCGAAGGTAAAGTTGGTGACGATCCTGGAGCTCATGCCACCACTTTCCATTTATGGTGCTCTTCCAACTCACTGAATGAAGATTTAGTTTGGTTGAGGCTATTCCAAAGAACTTTGAAGAGTACTGGAGCAAAATGGTACATTGAGTTGCCTTCTGCTATGTTTAGTAGTTTTTGGGACTTGGCTAACACTTTCCTTAGTCACTTCCAGCTTCCTGTTCGATATGATTTTAGAATGGACTTGTTGTCTACCTTTCGGTAGAACAAGGCCACCCATATATTGGATCACATCCAAGAGTGGAGGAGGTGAAAGAGCCTTATCAAAGAAACTATTCCTCCTGAGTTCTTATTAGAATGGTTCCTTAAATCCTGATTTCCTTATATATCTAAGAATGTATCTACTTCAAGAGTGACGAATGAGGAAGAAGCTATCCTCAGGGCCCAGCAAATAGATTTGATATATTCTTAGTCTGGGATCTTATACGAGATTACCCCTGAGGCACCAAGGCCAACACACGATGCAGAGAAACCTAAGCATGGACCCTATGCTGATGGTGTGGTTGGTTCTGTGAATTTTCCCACTGTAGAATCTTTGGCCAAATAGCTCCATCAGCTGTCTATCAAAAATTCTATGGTATAGGTAGTAAAGGCCACCCCCTCACCCCAAAATGCAAATGTTTTTGCACAAACCTCTTAGAATGGAAATCAACAGCCCGGTGGGAAAAATAAGAGAAGAAAGAAAGGGGAGGGAAACCAAAACAAGAAAAAACCCACAAACAATGTTGATGGGGACAAGAAAGAAAATAAGAAGGTAAAATTACCATGTAAGTTGTTCCATGAATATAACCTCACCCATCTTTGTCCCCTTATGGAACAAGCTCAGAAACTGTTATAACCTCAACAACCGGCTATCCTGAAGGATGCCTTTCCCTAAGGACATAATTCATCTTCAGCTTCAAATGTAGCAGGGGGCACCCCAAATGCCCTTGACCCTAATTATATCAACATGGTTTGATCCCAAAATTTACTATAGTCCAGGAATAAGAACTATGAAAAAGAGACCTCAAAGAAGGGTAAGTCAATAGGTGAAACTTCTAACCCTCTCATGAATGAGAAACCTGCCGTAATTATGCCCAAGATATCGAAAGGTGTCTTTAAGAAGACCTTGCATAATCCTAATGCTAGGGCTGTAGAAAACTACTTCATAGTTGAAGACTTAGCCCAAACACCTTGTGCAATTTCGGCTTTAGAGGTGTTACAGAGTTGTCCCACCCAGTGAGATGCGCTCTTAGAATCCTTAGGTAGTATGGACTCATAGAGTCTCATGGCGAAATTTAATTTGTCTGATGTCAAAATTCGCCTACCATATCATGTATCCTTATTGATAGATGTTATCCATGGTGGAAAGACCATTGGAAGAGCAGTTTTCGACGAGGGTGCTTCTACATGTGTTATGTCCTTGTCTTGTTGGAAAGATCTTGGATCCCTAGAGCTAGTCCCGCTAAACACCCTACTTACTGGTTTTGATGGAAGGTCATTCTATCCGCATGGTATCCTATCGGCTTTTGAAATTAAGCTGGCAGGGAAAGTGGTGTTTGTTGAGGTAGAGGTGATTGATGCACCTTTATATTATAATTTACTCTTGGGAATAAGTCAGACTTATACCATGTCTGCTATTGCATCAACCATCTTCCGGGTGGTAGTGTTTCCACACAAAGGGAAGTTGGTTACTGTTGACCAACTCAACTTTACTCGAAAAGGCTGCATGGAATGTAATGAGTCCACTATGCCATTGGTTGATCAGGTCAAACCTGCTTTAGAGAGCTTAGGGGCTGGAATGTACACATCATTGATGGGCACATTTGATCTTCCAGCTTCGATTAATTATATAGGTTCTACTAGTGTGCAGAAGTCCATAGCTACGATTGTTGATAGGACTAATCCTTGGGTTCTCCCTTCCCACCAGGAACCTGAAGTACCCTTATCGACAGTGGAAGTGGCTTATCAAGCTATCACCCAAACCTCTATTGATCCCTTTCCAGTCCACCTCACAGTCTCAGAGGAACTGGAAGAAGCCTATTTTCCTGCTTGGGTAGAAAACTCTTTGCATTATACACATTGTTTAGATATGGTTTTACCTTCCGATGAAGCCATTTTGGAATCCATGTGCGGATGAGATAAGATCTGTGAAGATCTTCACCATCGATCCTATTTTCTTCCATATTTAAGCAGGATAGAGAATCAAGAGTTTCATATGAGACTGGCAGACGATGTTGATATTCCCATTAATCCCTTACCAAGGGAAGGAATGTTTGCTCAGGGGAATATGGAAAATATTTCCACTACCATCCCTATCAACATATCTGTAAGTCCCAACGTTGTGGAAAATATATGCATCGATGCAAACTACTCTCCTAAGGAGATTGCGATCTATATAGCCTTGTTTAAGGAATTCCGCGACATTTTTTCCTGGTCATATGATGAGATGCCAGGAACTGATCCATCTATAGTCGAGCACGAGATCCAAACACACCCTGATGCTAAACATGTTCAGAAAAATTTGAGACCTGTTAACCTGCTTAAAGCGACGACAGTGAAGGCTAAAGTTGAAAAACTGCTAAAAGCCGGTTTCATTTATCCCATAGCTTTGATAGAATGGGTATCCAATTTCATTCCTATTGATGAAAATCAAGGGACCATACATGTCTGTACATACTTTTGAGATTTAAACAAAGCTTGTCCTAAGGACAACTATCCCACGCCATTTATAGATCAAATTATTGATGCTTGCATGGGAAGTGAAGTCTTTTCGTTTATGGATGGTTTCTCCAGATATAATCAAATTCAAATTAAATCAGAAGACCAACATAAACCAACTTTTATTTGTCCTTGGGATACCTTCACGTACAAGAAAATTCCATTTGGATTGAAAAATGCTGGGGCAACCTTTCAGCAGGCAATGAATTTTTCCTTTCATGATATTAAATCCATTGTCGAACCTTACCTTGATGATCTTCCTGTGCATTCTTGTAAGAGGATCGATGACCCAAATCACTTGCGTTTAATTTTTTAACGATGCAGATACTATAAGATTTGCTTGAATCCCCACAAGTCCATTTTCTGTGTTGAGTCAGGGAGACTGCTCAGATTCATTGTTTCTAACAAAGGCATTCAGGTGCATCCTTTGAAAATTTAGGCCATTGTAAATCTACCTCCTCCTCGTTCTATCAGGCAGCTTCAGAGCCTGCAGGGAAACTCCAATTTTCTTCGACATTTCATTCTGAATTATGCCAATATTACTAATTGTTTCATGTGCCTGTGAAAATAGGACACCCCATTTGTATGGGATGAAATTGCATAACTCGCATTCGAGGCATTGAAAAAAGCTTTGTTGTCGGCACCATTATTGCATCTGCCAAATTACTCTAGGGATTTTATATTGTATCTGGCCACATCTGAGTCGACCATAGGGGTATTCCTAGTCCAGGAGGACGATAAGCTCCAAGAGCATGTCATTTATTATCTCAGTCGTGCTTTAGCCAGACCTAGACTTAGGTATTCCCACATCGAAAAGTTGGCCTTAGCATATATTTATGTTGTTCAGAGGTTACATCACTACATCTTATTGAGGACTATGATGGTAGTGGTGGATGTTAATCATTTTCAATATGTTTTGTCTCGATGGATAGTTGGAGGCAAATTCAACAAATGGATAGTCATTCTCCAAGAGTTTGGCTTGGATTTTCAGTCCGCCAAATCCAAAAAATCCTTAGTTTTTGCTGAGCTCATTGCATAATTTCCAGTAGAGGAAGATGTAGCTATTGAAGAAGACTCATTCCTAGATGAGCATATATTTTTTATTTCCACCTATAACCCTTGGTATGGATATATACTTATCTATCTCCAGACTTTGAAGTATCTTGTAGCTTTCTCACAGGAAGAACAATGTAAACTATGCCTACATGCCAAGAACTATCTCATCATAGGAGATACTTTATACCGTAGGGGGGTAGATTCTATTTTGCGTCGATGTCTTATCCACAAGGAAGAAGAAATTTTCCTAAATGAAGCCCATAGTGGAGCGTGTGGGGGTCATTTATCTAGGTTAGCAACATCCCAAAATATATTACGTGCCAGTTATTTTTGGCCCACAGTCTTTAAAGATTGCGTGGAAGCTGTGAAGCACTGTCATCCTTGTTAGATTTACATGGGAAAGATGTGGTCACATCCCACGTCGTTATTTCCTGTCATCTTAGTGGGGACCTTCATGAAGTGGAGGATTGATTACATGACGTGTAACCCAGACTTGGTTGGTAGGCACAAATATATCATTGTCGCTATAGAGTATTTTACAAAATGGGCAGAGGCAATGCCCACCTTTAAAGCTGACGGGGAAAATGCAAATTTTTTCGTGTTTAATCAAATTATCGCACGATTTGGTATACCTAAAGTGATTTTCATTGACCATGGAATTCATTTCCAAAATAGCATGATGACTAAATTGACCACTATGCTAGGATTTAGACAAGAACATTCATCTTTGTTCTGTTCTCAAGCAAACGGTTAAGTCGAGGTTGTTAATAAAACTTTAAAAACAATCCTCAAACGTACTATTAATGCATCCCATTCCAACTAGCATATCATAATGTATCCTACACTTTGGTCATATCAAACCAATGTAAAAACTGCTACGGGGTTTTCCCCCTTCCAACTCGTTCATGGAGTGGAAGCTGTTACCCCTGTTGAATGTGAAATCTCGTCCTTAAGAATTTCTATTCATATGTTACATGATACAATTGAGCTGGAAGAATGTCTATTGCATTTAGAACATATAGATGAACAGTGTAGAGATGCGCTGATAGCAAACCAAGCTCATAAAAATAGTGTCAAAAGGCAATATGATAAATCGATCAAGCCTCAGATTTTCTTTGAAGGGGAGCTTGTATTGCTCTAGGACCAAGACAAAGAACCCCTAGGGGCAGGAAATTTTAGGTCTATGTGGTTGGGACCTTATGTTTTTTCAAAGGTGTTAAAGAAGGGAACATATGAATTGATTTTTTTTTATGGGAATAAGCTACCTGAGCCTAGAAATGGGCTCTACTTGAAAAGTACTATGCTTAGGCTTAGCACTTTTTCTTGTATTTTATTGTATGTATTTTTATGTACACTTGTTCGTCAGTTTGTGTTTTTTATACCATCTGCTGGTTGTTACAGATGTCTTCCGAGAGGTTCATAGGTTTCACTGATGGTGCTAGTCACCACACTTGTAATTTAGCTTCAGCTGCATGGGTCATTTATTCGCCCTTAGGACAGTTAGTTGCCCCAGGAGGTGCTTGCTTAGGTCCTGCTACCAATAATGTGGTTGAATATAGGGTTGTCATTAAGCTTCTATGGGATGCTTTGTCACGCGGTATCACTCAGATGGAAGTCCGAATGGACTCTCAACTGGTGGTTTCCCAACTCAATCAGGATTATGACGTGTCAAACCCTATTTTATTGCATCATTTTATGCAAGTTGGGTTATAGGAAAGAAATTTTGAGTTTATTATATTCAATAATATTCCAAGAAATAAAAATTCATTAACTAATGCATACACTAATTACATCTTGGATTGGTATTTAACACATTTTACATAAAAGTATACGACAAACACATAAAAAAATATTATAAATAAACCAGCAAAATATATATATATGTGAATATTTGTCCATATAGATAGGTTGAGTCTCTAATCCTTAGATCCAACCATAACTGTATAATATACAAAAAATATACAAAACATGCATCATAGTCCATAAAATGATCCTAGGTCTAAGCTGGACCGCCTTGGTCACTTGGACCCCCCTGGTCCCCCGATCACCCTGTACCCGGGCTTCTTCAGCCTCTTTGGCTTCAACAACCTCAACAACATCTATGTATGCAAGTACTGCTCTGGCTACTCACCTCAGAAGGCGTATCCAGATAGGTGGTACACCAACCACTAGCTCCTGCATGATGGCTGGGATGTGCTCAATCCGTAAGGTAGGTACTCTTTGGGTAGGCCTGGCTAGCTTCCCCTCAAGAACCCTAATCAAGCCCTGGTCTTCTCCCAAAATAGGACTCACATAAATGCATGGATTCCCAGCAGGGAGGATTGGTCCAATATCTGCATTTTGACATTTTAAAAGGATTAGAACTCTTATACATATGTATATATCTCTATATTTAAAATTCATAAAAAATTTAAAATTTTGAAAATAAAAATTACCTAACTCTCCCCATGCTCCTCCTTGAGGGAGTATGAGGTTAGTATCACCATAAAAATCTAATCCAGCATATGGAAACTTCTCCAAGGATGGAAACTATCGCTCCCACCAAAAGTAGAAGTCGTCATCATAGACACTCTGGACTGAGCCACCACCTCCCTGGCGGAGGAAGATATATCTCCACCTACTCATCCTAGGCTAACGGGGATAAAAAATTGGCAATGGTACTGCAGGACTCAATCCTGACACTGTCTCAAAGAAAAAGGCTACTAATATGCTGGAATAACCAAAAAAAAATCTCCTACCTTTTTTGCAATCAAAGAGCTTTTTTTCTTATTATCGGGATCACTCCCGAGCACCAGTCATATAGGGATCCCTGCATACAATCTACTGCTAGTCTCATCTAGTTCTAAGTTGCAAGGTAAAGTGATGATGACCCTACAACCCTCACTATAGTGCTCGTTAACACCTGTAAAGGAAAGTTGTGAATGTGAACAATAGGGATGCCGCTACCCCTCTTTTGAGTACCTGGCTTGTAGTATATATCAATATAGTTCTGTACACTTAGAGGGTCATCGCCTCTGCTGGTGCTTTCCAAGTTCACCGAAACTCCCTGTCATGACAAACCAGCAATGAAAAAGACATCCTCTGATGTAATCTCTAAAGACTCACCTTAAAGTTCAAACATGCCCAAATCATGATCCCAATAATTTATCAAGAACTCTAAGAGGCGGACATTTGCTCACATAGGTGAGGTACAGAAAAAATTCAATAACCCACTTTAATGTTAAACATTCACTGCGGGGGCATCTTGAAGATATTCTTGGTCCATGTCTTCATGTTCCTGCTCCCTCCACTCAAGCACCATCTTTCAATCTAATAATCAAGCAATTCCAAACCATTAGATTCATGTAAAATTTGAATTTTTTAATCCTAGACATCCTTTTTATACCTCGCGTAGAGTACACGACTATCTTCTAGGCAAGTCATGTACTATACGTGACTATCTTTCGGGAAACCTGTGTACAAAACATGTGTACCTGACTATTAACATACTATACCTGCATACACAGTGTTCCTGCTTTGAGGGCACTTAAAAACATGAAATTAGGGCTCAAAATTAACAATTGCTTGGATCAAATGAAAGAGCATGGATTGTAGTTTTACCTGACACTTGCAGTTTTGAGAATGGTCCACCAAATCGTCCACGCCGAGCAATCAAAGGTAGAGGTAAAACTTGTCTTTTCATGGTTAAAAATCAAATGGTGAGTTTTTTATTCATATTTTCAACTATTTATAGAAAATCTATTTTCCAAGTGGGTTTTTTCCCTATAGTTCATAATTTTTAAACTAATGCCATATCTTTTCTTCCATGTGACAGGTTTATCGTCAATTTTAAGTTGTTTTTCTCTCATATAGGATGGTTTTTGTTCATTTCACATGCATTTTTCATTTATACATACTCCATCTTAATCCTAGCATTAACACTTCGACCACGGACTATGGTATTTTTAACCAGTAGCTCCTTGTCTTTACCATTGTTCTTCCGTGTATAGGACCTTCCTCTCATGAGTATCCTCATTTAGAACCTATTTATTGTCTTTCGATACTCATGCTGCAGCTATCATAGGTTCATGGGAATCTTTTTTAGCTATTTTTTATGACAAATTGAGCCTCATTTTGGTCTCTTTTTACAAGCTATCCCTTTATAGGAATCCCTGCCCTTATGGAGATTCTTTAGTCCCAAGTCTAACTCCTCAAAACAGACTTGACTACCAAGTAAACTTGTATGTTCAAGCTCGTTAAGAATACGTGAATGGGCATCCACATTGGTGGTAGGTTATCTCTTTCTCGTACCATGTGGAATAATATGAGAAAGGATCTCTCTCTTTTCTATGGAATTGAGAAGAGTATTCTTAGGTACAGGTTTATCACTTTTTCAGACCTGAGGGACTAAACTTATGGAAAAGGAACACCCAGTATGAGCTCGGTTTTCTATTTTTTGTTCTCTAGACCTAAACATGAAAAAGATTATGAGTGTACTTTTTGTCTTTGTCATGCTCGTTAAAAACCAAGAATAAAGCATCGAGTTTATTGTTGTAAGCCCCATTTCTTGTACTCAAATGGATCTTTCCGAGTGATCTTGATTTCCTTCACACTCATAAAACTCAAGCTATATGCTGCTCTCGAAGGAGCATTGGGTAGGTGGTAATTTAACCTTTTTCAGACCTCCCTGGCTAAGTACGAAAAAGGTTCACCTTTCCTTCTACGGAAGTTAAGAGAGTTCTTTTGTGGTATGTTTTATACTTTTTCAGCCTCAGGAGACTAAATTGGATGAAAAAGGCCCCCCCTAGAGTCTTCTTCAGAGTTTTTAGACTCTCTAAATATGAAAACACCAAGTGAGCGTGTACTAGTTCGAGCTCATAAAATCCACGAATCAGTGTCACTATCAAGAATTATTCCCTCTTCTCTTGAAGCTTGTCAAACAATGAAGAGAGATTGGAGTTGAATTTCCTGGACTTGTTAAAATTTAACAGGGAAGTTAAGGAAGAAGTTTTATTTTGTTTTTTAGTTAGTGGCAGCATGTCATCCTTGAACATAACACTCTATGTCTTTTTCGTTACTCATGTCTCAGTGTTCACTTTCAGTTCAGCTATTACTTCGAGTTTCTTACTCCTCCTCTTATTATTTCTACCTGGGAAATTTGATCATGTCTCCCACATGACAAATAAGTCTAGTTGTACTATTTGTAAAGTTAAAAGCTTCCTTGGGTCATCTCTATGCCGTGCTCACTATTCAAGGACTTAACCCTGTGTCTAATCTATATCCTGATTCCATTTATTGTATCTGTTACTACTTGTGTCTCCCTTCCTTTAACTAGTTTCTAGTCACTCTTGTGATCCGTTGGAGGATCTATTGCCTTCCTTATCACAGTATTTTTCCGCGTCAGCAATTCCTGACGATGAAGACCTAGAGTTTTGACGATCATACCTTAGGATTCACTTCCATTTTTTGTGAATTCCTTTTCTTCAGTTTTCGATTATCACCTATTGGTTTAAAATCTGTGGAATCCTATCCATGTTCGACTTCAATAACATCTATTCACATGGCTTGGATTGTACTGGTTCTTTGGGATTTTTTGACAAAGACCTTAGGTTCATATCTATGGACTAAGTTGCGCAAGATTATGTGAGCGCACAAGATTATGTTGTGCTCACTTACACAACTTCTAGATCTTTGAAGACTCATCATTATTGTATATTGTCACTTCTATCCACCTTTGTAATATACGTGGTCTTATACATGTACTATATGATGTACTCAAATATTGTAAAGGAGCTAGTGTTCTCGTATATTGAACATATCATCCTCAGTTATGACTTTGTATATGACATTATCATGTAATTGTTTCAGGTACTACCTCTGCTCCATCGGAATTTTGAGTTCTCCAAAGATAATGATTATAATATATTTCATCCATTGTTTCCCTCTAACCTCACACATTAAGGGGCATCCATTATCAACCCAAATGGCACTTCTCCATTCGAGTGTCGACATTCCCTATGTTGATACACAAAAGGACATTGTAGGATTCAAGATTGCGAAAACACTATAGATGGGCATCACATGAGATGCATTTACCTTTCAACCATCTTACCATGTTATTTTTCCAAGTGTTGATTGGCATACGCAACTATATTCATTGAAACTCACGTACGTATGTGACTATTCCCATTGACAACTTGCGTATTGTATGCAACTATATCCATTGCAACCCGCGTACATCATCATGCGCGGGTTTCCTTTAAGCAACACACGTGTCATACATGGGTTGCCTATATTAATAGTCATGTACATCTCCATTTGAAATTAAAAAATATAAATCACGATTAATGGAGATTAGTTGGGCCCTAATCATTAACTACCCCAACTATCTCAACCTCCTCAACCTTCAAAACTACTTTATTTCCCAAAGTATAAATAAAGGCCTTAGGGAGGGCATTAATCAATCAGTTTGGAGAGCAAAGTTATGCTGGTGGTATATCTTCAGAAGTCTTGGAGCAGCAGAAATCAGAGTCCTTTGGTTGCAAAGGAGTCCTTGTCTTAGGCATTGGGTTGTACACTCATCTCATTCACTGATTGTTAATAAAGAGAATTCTTCTTCCAACATTGTGTTGAGTCTCTTTCATGTATTATGGTTGATGAATATATTCGATTATGCACTAGATATATTGTTCATCTAACCTATTATATATACATGTATGAGATTGTTCCTAGAGAATTTGCTCTTTGCAGGTGAAGGAGGTGCATCCCTCAAAGATTTGGAGAGAAGCAGAGCGGAAGAAGATCAAGCTTGGATCAATTGTTGGTAATCGGGTGAGTCCAATATTTCTTCCTATTTCCTTTCTGTAATTTACTAAATCTAATTGTTTGCAAGTTTAGAAGTAAGTTGGTAACCCTAGACCCTAGGTTACAAGGGTGTTTAATCCTGAACAACAACCAGAGCTTTAGACTGATAACTGAAGAGTGGTTGGGAAGGCATATCTACTTTGATATCCATAAATATTTCATCGTTGAGTTCCCTATTATTTTGTACGAGTGTTTGGCACATCTTACTTTCCAAAAAATGAATTTCCAAGGGGGAAAACCTACTTGCTGGACCATCGAGGTGATTCAACAGCTAAAATAGGTGGACAAAAAAGCGTCAAGGGCTATCAAAGTGTGGCTCGATGGAATTTTGGAAGGATTCACTCAGTTTTTTGTTGACACAGTCAAATTCTATAGCAACGTAGAAAAGGAATTCATCCAAGGACCAAGAGGGAGGTTTCTACTGTATCGACAATTGTGGATTAATATGCTCATCTATGAAAAGGGAATATTGAATATGAACTCCAATGAGTAACTACCTAGTGTGCGGATGTCATAGGTACTGTGGAGATGAGGGATGGATGGAATGATATTGTTGGATGCTATTTTGACACCTATTTTTGATGCCTTAACGCTTCTGGTCATATCATTAATCTATTATGTTTCATCCTTAAACACTCATATTTCACCCATAAAGCCTTTAAGTCCATAAAAATAAGGCATAATTGTTACTTCTCTTAAATGAATTGAATTTTGTAGTTTTTAAAGCATTTAAATCTAAATTTTAATGAAATTACGGAATTTGCTAATTTCCCGTAAATGCTCCTAGCTTTGGATATTTGCAGGATGGATGGGCGTGATTTGAAAGACTTAAGAGAATCCTTGATGTCCAAGGATGGATTTATTTCTAACAGCTTCATGAGATAGTTCTCACAGGTGTCGATTCAATGCAGGTCAAATACAACCACCTATACTGCCAGGAAGCATAAAAACAAGGTTGTTTTAATATTGCAGATATTTTCTCCTAGTTTCCTGTATCTCAGGACACACTCGAGGTTATGGAAAGATACCATTATGATTTTTAGCAAGATTGTAGCACTTTTAGTTTTAAAACAAGTGGTGTAAATATTTGGATTTTTCCATGTAATGCCATATGACAAACTGTGTGAAACACCGCGTTTTTGGAAATAAGAATTCAAGCTTCAAACAACTGTGAGTGTATTTGTTTTGGCATGTTGTAAAATTAATTTAGCTGTTGGTAATTTGATAACCTGTTGTCTGTGAGCGAAGCATTGGAGGGATCACTCTTCTAAGCATGCACACTCATTCCTTTCATTACTATGTTTTGGTACGTTTTTATTCTTGTAGATGTATTTTTTTTCCTATAGATGCGTTTTTTTATTACTGTAGATTCCAATTAAAATTTAAAACAATATTTTGCAATCCAATTACATTCAGTTTAAATGCAAGTGAGTTCTTTTATGTGATGCAGAAAGGTTTTATTTGACAGTAGCATACGTTGTCTAGGTTACTGTTGAATTGTTTTAGTTCTATTATAGAAATATATGTTGTTGAAGAAATCAAATACATTGTGGATTGGCTTCTTGTAAAATAAATGAACGTAATCTTCTTTCAGCAATGGAATGATGATGTTATAGCTTTTAGTTTTTTCATGTTTTAGATGTTGTCAAGTTTAAAAATGCCAATGCATACATTTTCTGTAAAGAGATTTTGGTAGTTCTAAACTTTCAGCATTTAAACAAGTTTTAGGTTTATTTTTTTAAAGCATAGTGTATTTCAAACTAGTTTAGTTCTAAGTCCATAAATGTTGGATGTGCTTCTAAGTCTTAGGATACCAGGTTGACATTTAAAATTTAAGCTCTAGTATATGACAGTAGATTGGGTCAACATTTGGCTCTGTTGTCGGGGAAGCATATTTAGAAATAGACTTAGAAAGTTTAGTCTCAAAAAAAACATAAAAAACACATAGCAGAATTTAGTTTTTCTTTTAAGTTAAGATATAGAGACAAAAAATGCAGATTTGTTAAAAATGCCCCCAAAAATAGAGATAACAGGGACTTATTCATCTGAGAAGAAAGGATTCATTGCAACAACTGTAGATGAAAGAAGGATGGAGATGGAAAGCAAGTGAAGAGAAATGGATGAGGACCAACTCCGGAACAACGAAGAGAGTATGAAAGAAGGTTGGAAGCTAAAAACAAAACACAAGAATACATAAGAAATGAGAGAGGAGAATATACAAGAAATGAAATATTAGAAGATAGAGGAGATTAACAATAATAGGAAACTACATTTAGATTTCCAACCTTAGATACTAGTATCATCCAAGGAGAAGAGGTAAAAATGAAAAACATTCCACCATCTATTTTACCTAAATTTTATGGTATGACTTCTGAAGTTCCTGTTCATTTTTATTTTTATTTGATATTTTATGTTGTACCTAGGGATATACTGATGATACATATAAGATTCTCCTATTTCCTGCTACTCTTAAAACTGTTGCACTGAAATGGTTCATGGGATTAGGAGAACATACTATAACTAGTTGGGATGACATGATAAATATTTTTGTTATAAAATATCAGGAATATTGTAAATCTAAAAGTTCGAAAGATGATATTTTTAAGATGTCTCAACAAGAATATGGAAGTTCAGAAGAATATCATGAAATATTTCTTATAATCTACAAAAATCCAAATATACTTCTTTGACTTCAGACATCATCAAAACAATCTTCTTGGAAGGTATCCAAGATGAGTATATTGATGTTATTAATATAATGGAGAAAGGAGATGTTTGCTACTTACCTTTTGATGAAATTACAGATTTATGTCAAAAGTAATCAAGAGGGAGAGCCAGAAAAGGGAAAGGAGATATCACTTCAAAGATAACTAAATCAACAACAGGGAATATATCAAGAGCTAATTTTGGAAGATTGTTAGAGGATTTTAAAGCCGATATTATGAATACTTTAGGGACACAAGTAGAATTATTAAAAACTAAGAAAATACAAGAACAACAATATCAACAAGATCAAGCTCTATAAATTTTCTGTCCTAAATGTAGGAAGAAACATCCATTAAAAGAATGTCCTTTAAATAATGTTTATATTTGTGGGTTATGTGCAGAAAATCATAAGAATGGTGAATGTTCCAGGTTGAAATAATTACAATCATATCAAGTGGAATAAATCCAAAGCATGGATTCTCTTTACTTTCTTTCATAGAAAATACCATGGAAGCCACGTTTTCTAGGTATGTCTCAAGACCCTATGCAACAATTTTTTCCAAATTATCAATACCCTGTTCAAAATTCATGTATTGCACCTATGCCTTGGTAGAATTGGTCTCGTCATCTAAACCAAAACCAATGTGTTCAAATTTGGCAAGGATATGCTCATGGAAACCAAACATATCAGTAGACCTACCCACATCCTTACCAACAATATTTTGCTTACCCACAATACCAGCAAAGTCAATCTTCATCTCCTCCATAGCCAAATCCTGCTCCTCAACTGACCCAACCTCAAAAAATTAATATCCCATCTAACTAACCTCCACCTTGTTGTGCCCCTGCTCAACAGCCTTTAAAAAACATTATTTCATCAAATAAAATTGTATTTTATTTTTGATGAAATGTTTGAATTTCATATAGAAAACCTAAAGAATTGACAGCTACTGAAATGGTGACATTCCAGAAGCTACTGAAACAATGAAATTAAATGTTTTTAAGGAAAACCTTTGCGAACTATGGATTAGTTGACAAAATCACTACTTTGAAATTATTATTTTGAGTGGATTTGTATTGAAAATCAAGGGATAAGTGATAATAATTTGTCATGATCTAATCTTGAAACCTTATCCAAATATTTATCATTTGATTTTATTATGTGATTTTGTTATCATAAGTATTGATAGGGTTTTGAAATTTGAAGGTTGATTATTGTATTTTTGGCACCTTATCAAAGTTCATTCAAATTATATTTCCAAGGCTTTTTGTTCAATCTAAGAATCACGCATAACACAACCTTATTATTTGATCTTTATAATGGGCCTCATATGTCATGTAGAAGTTGAGGTTGATATTATGGGTTATAGGATTTGTATTTCGCATAGCATGTCTCCCATTCCTGAAAGGTTGAAACTATTATACAGTAAGATGTGGATGCATTTTATTCAAAAGGCCAAGGATGGATGCTTGGCTGTCATTGAGAGTTATATATTTTGGAATATGCATGAGCTTAAATAATATGAGCATTCTCAGTATTGGTAATATTGGTGGACTTTCCTCCACATGGGTGAAAGACAAAGTAACCATGAATATTATTGGATATTTTCCATATGAAACGACAACCAAAAGAGTATTTTAATCAATAAAGAATTATTTCATGATTAAAATATGATGTTTATATTGAAAGGAGATTTATGGTAGTAAAACTTTCAGCACTTTTGCAATTAATGCCATATCTTGTTTTCATAAATCACCCACACAGCTGGATCGACAGTCACGTTGCTTTGTTATATGATCAATCTCACAGCGATCTCAAAGAATATTTGTATCAGATATCACATAGTTCGTGAGCGATTGTTGAATTGATGATAATCTATCAACGAGGTAGATTCGCCGGAAGAGAAGAAATAATACTGATTATGTGCGAAATCATTGCCCAAATCTGCTGAGCTGTACGAGATCGCAGAGAGGTTTAGATGTCATTGCACGGTGCTAAACAATCTCTAATTTTTTGCCACTTCGACTCAATCTGAAGATTTGTTGGTGAAGATTATGGGTATGCGATTAAATCGGTGGGAAGACAGTCTATTTTTGAAGGCAGGGTGAAAGTAAAAAAAAACAAGCCATTGATGATGAGAATGATCGCCATGCTAATTATTCACCCAGTTATTCAGGAAGAATTCTTGATCTACTGTTCGATAACGATTGCCTACTAACTGGCCAGTTATCGCCGAATTGTTGAAAGGAAAAGGAATTTTACACCACGTCCATCATAAAAGGGAAGTCTCTAATTCTCCATCATTTATCTTTCATGATAATTCTTTTGTTTTATTGTGCAATTTAAACATGGAGTGGAAAAGGATTCGGTTAATATTCTATGCTATCATTTCTTCATAAATATTTTTTACTAGAATTGATGTGGAAAATAGAATGCACAATATCAGTAATTCAATCGTCATATTAAAAATTGTTCACATTTATGATTTTTGGAATGATGCAGGTTAAAGGAGGTAACCACGGCGAAATGAGAGGTCGCATTCATCGAAAGCTGATGATGGTATCCTCAGGGGGGGCTCAGACAACAGGATTGAAGAATTTATTTTTCATTATTTGGAGAGCAGACCAAGAGCTCCACTGAACATAACAAGAAATTTTTGTTTCATGTTCTAAAATGTGAGTGACAGAGTTGGGGGGGTCGATAGTTTGGGGAACAAGAAGACAAGACTACTGTTTGGTTTACCTATGACTTGAGACAGTTTCCTGTCAGCAACTACAATATTTTGAACTGGTGATGCTTAATATATGTTTATAGTTTTTATACTTTGCATATGGTTTATGGTATCTCTCAGTATTGTCATACTTTTCCTACATTATTAATGTTTGATATAATTTCTTTGATGAATTATGCGAATATATCTTGTGTAATTATTGACTTATTTTGATGTCAGTTTTGCTAATGGATATCATGTTGTGTAATTGATGATTGACATAAAAACATATGTGATATATGTGCCTGTTGTATGACCTTGTTAATTTCTGAACTTATTTTGAATATTTGCAAGATTATTCATGCAGTAGTCCCATTGGCAGAATTTGATTTCAGGTTAATATTCTTTTCACTCTTGATCAGGATAAGACCAAGAATAGATTAATAGTTGTTTCTTTTAAATTATTTTATGAAAAATAGCCAGTGAATCAGATCTTTATATGCATATCACATTCAGGTTATTTTCTTATCTTATGATCAATGTACATGTGTTTATACTATCTTTTTGTAATCTGTACAGCCTGCTAATATTCGATTAACTTGTTTCATTCTTATATTATAGATTGATTGAGGTAGATTAATTTTTAATTAGTTTGTAATATATTAATTAAATAGTAATTATATTAACTAATTTCCTTTATACAATTTATAGGGATAGTATAAATCCAATTAACCAGAACAACAGATTTAGTTTTATCTTTTAGATTTCTTTAATTAGACTTTCAGGCTAACAGAGCCTTTAAACCTGTCGGGAACAACCATCCCAAACAGCTTGGAGCCTGCTCTAAGGATCCCGGTCTGGGTTGTTTCCCCTCGTTACGTGCATAGTCACATATGCCCGTCAACAATGGCGCTAGAAGGAGGGCCTGATCAGTAAGAAGGCCATTTTGAGTTGGTTGATTTTTTATTTCATTTATTTTTATTTTTACTATGAAATGGATGATATTACTGATTTAGATCATGCTTTCAGCTTTCATACAT
This sequence comes from Pseudotsuga menziesii, assembly GCA_001517045.1. NCBI lineage: Eukaryota > Viridiplantae > Streptophyta > Pinopsida > Pinales > Pinaceae > Pseudotsuga > Pseudotsuga menziesii. The sequence goes on along the minus strand of LPNX010231044.1, from coordinate 657,977 downwards.
CTAGCGAAAGTTTTTCTCCAGAGCTATCTAATTTCTTGCGAAGACTAAGCTTCAATGGAGAAGGTAATATTTTTGCTTCTCATCAACTTTCGGTATTTAATTATTTTTGTGATTGCATAGATCTATTTGATGAGGTTGAGAAATGCAGACTTTTTGCAGCTACTTTCATAGGAAGAATTCTGATTTGGTTTAAGTTCTTGCCAGCAAAATCCATTCATTCATGGGAACATTTCACGAAGTTATTTCTTAAAGCTCATGAGGATTATAGCTATAAGAAACTTGGATTTGAGTTAGAAAATATTCGTAGACATAAAGATGAATCTCTTGATGATTTCTTTTCCATATTCATGTTAATATGTTACAGGTTTCGTGAAGAACACCAGCTCTCCGAAAAAGAAAAAATGGATTGGTTTCTCCATCTTATCTCTCTCTTTGATTTTCATGATTTGGAAAAGAATGAAAATTCTGCAATAGATAACATACATGTTAGTTCATTAGTTGAAGATGATTTAGAATTTATTCTTCCTAATTCCACTGCTGAAAATGAAATTGTTGAAAATGGACAAATCATTGAATTTTATGACATGCAATTTCAAGAACAAGAGAAAAAGGATGATGATTCAAATTTTACATTAAGCGACAATTTCGAAACTCTTGTTGTTCATAAGACAATGGAAGATAAACCAAAAATTCTTAATTCTTCAACTGAATATGCTAGGGATGATATAATTTCATCATCTTCCTTTCATGATGAGTTAGTTCCTTTCATTTCTTCACAAAATTCATTAGATCAGAGTTTTACTAATGATGCTTCGGTTAAAATAGTCAAACAAACAAATTGTATCAATAGAGAAGCATTTACCTTTTTATACTCTGACTCTTACTACTCTTTGTATCCTGATGTTTTTGCTGATCATAGACTACATTTACATGTTAATGATTTTCTAAGGAATACTTCATTATGGTCAGATTTTGATAGGATACAAGGAAATACATTTTTTAAAGATGAAGAATATTTTGATATCCATTCTGGTTTATTTCAAATTTGTCATGAAGAAGATCATAATTTTTCTACTATCGTTACTTATCAGACTCACGCATGTTCATCCATTTTATCTTTTATCAGTAAGGATTATTATTCAATCTGTAATATCGAAAGGGATGCACAATTTATTCATGATGTATTGAACATTAATTTTCTTCATTGCAACATGATAATCACATTTGAAGATAATGTTATCAATTTTAATCTTCATGTTAAAAGACACAATGACGTATTTGATTTCCAAATAATACCCAAATGTCATTTTGTTCTTTTTGAATTTAGTAATGATGATATTGTGTTAAAAGATACATTTTTTATTGATCATTTTTCATGAATTTTAAATCATACTTCTGATCAGATTCTTTTTAGTCATGATTCTTATGAGAAATATATCTTCTTCCGACTTGATTTTTATGATCCGATTTAGACATGGTGGGAGGAATCATTTATTAAAAGGTTTCCATGTCATCTTTTATGCTTTGTACATACAAAATTTGATTTAGTTTCTTTTCTTCATTTTGAGTTATTCCAATTTCCAATACTCATACATGACTTGTTTTCTCTGGCAGGTTTCAAGCTACGCGAATGGCTTCATTGGAAATTTTCATTTACTTAGTTTGTATATATTTTATTTTACTAGTTTAGGTTAGGTTTATAATTTAGAATGATTTATGTTTGTTTACATTTGAATAAATGCAGATATATGGAGTTGTGACAACATCATTTTAAGAATGAGATGACGACATTATTATCAGGGAAGCAGTTCTTTACTTCCTCTCGTTTTTTTTTATCTTCTCATTAAAAGAAAGAACCTTTCATCCTTTTATAGCTGCATACTCATTAGGATTTATTTTGTTACTTTTATTTCTGAATAAAACACATTAGATTAACATCCCATCAATTATTAAAAAACAACTTTGACTTGATTGAAAGATTTAAAAAAAAAAATAGGGATAAAAAACTTTAAAACATGTTAATCTATTTTAATCTCTCATTTTCTTTGCTGGTAATCAGTCATAGGTTGTTAAACCCATTTTCCATTTGATGAGATCTTGATTTAACTCATGTGTTATGTGTGTATAATTTATTTTAAAATTTCATTTTCTTTACTAAGAGTTTTCTCGTAGACTTTGAAATCCTTCGTTTTTGTGATTTGCTCAAATAAAACTCATGTATATATTATTTTGCTTTTTCTTTTGATTTTTGTTCTCCTTTTGATTTTTCAAAAGATGGAAAAATGATTGAGATCTGGGAATGTTTTTCTGTCATCAACTTGGAATCTGATTATATAAAAGATGAAGAAAGTGAGACTTTTAGAAATCTGTTCTTTTCTCAGAAATAAAATAAAAAGAAATTGAACTGTTGTAAACAAAACTACTAGACGAAAACTTTCACTGTATTTCGTTTCTTTTATCATTATCCTCAAATTGTTGGATTTAATGGATATCGAAGTCATTATTACTAGGAATTCTATTACTTATTTAGAAATCAGTTCTGGGAAAGCAGTTGCAATTTAATAATAAAATCAGTTATCTATAGATCCTTTACGCTATCTTACTCGTAAAGAGTTTCCTATTACGTTGCCCCATTATAAACATGCAAATCTCTTGTAGATGAGCACTTAAATCCTGAATATGAAACCTTCTTTAAACTTATTAGATTGGGATATAAGCCATTGGGTAGAATGGGTTAAAAGACGTACCCTTTCGAGGCTATGGACGCCTGCGGGTATGAGGGCTCCGTCTGTGGCATATTCGGATTCCAAATCATAAATTGTTATATATACAAAAATATATAAGAATCCAAGGTCATCCCACACTCATGAAGAGGTTCCAATGCAGCTTACCCATTAATAAATTGAGAAGTTCTAAATATTCATGTTTTATCTTATCTTGGGACTAGAACGGTAGGATGTGTGGTTAAAAGTCAACCCTTTCGAAGCTATGGACACTTCTGGGGAGGGTCATGACTGTAGTATTGGGATCATATCTTAAAAAACTGGTCAAATATCAAAATTGCGTTGTATTTCCCAGGACTAATTTCTTTTGGAGTCTTATGTTTTCAGAAAAAAACTTAAAATTCGTATCATTTTTTAAGCTAATCTCTGGATAATGATAAAAGAATTGAATCTGGTATTAGTTTGAAATCTAGTCTTATTACAAGGCGCAGTTATTTTATCTTCAGGAAAATGCTAATCTAAGATAAAGAAAAATTTTCTTATCTTGCTACATACACAAGTCATATTTCATGTTTTCGCAGAGATAACTGTTTCGCCCAGTCAGTCGCCATCTGTTGTGCCCCTGCTCAACAGCCTTTAAAAAACATTATTTCATCAAATAAAATTGTATTTTATTTTTGATGAAATGTTTGAATTTCATATAGCAAACCTAAATAATTGACAGCTACTGAAATGGTGACATTCCAGAAGCTACTGAAACAATGAAATTAAATGTTTTTAAGGAAAACCTTTGCAAACTATGGATTAGTTGACAAAATCACTACTTTGAAATTATTATTTTGAGTGGATTTGCATTGAAAATCAAGGGATAAGTGATAATAATTTGTCATGATCTAATCTTGAAACCTTATCCAAATATTTATCATTTGATTTTATTATGTGATTTTGTTATCATAAGTATTGATAAGGTTTTGAAATTTGAAGGTTGATTATTGTATTTTTGGCACCTTATCAAAGTTCATTCAAATTATATTTCCAAGGATTTTTGTTCAATCTAAGAATCACGCATAACACAACCTTATTATTTCATCTTTATAATGGGCCTCATATGTCATGTAGAAGTCGAGGTTGATATTATGGGTTATGGGATTTGTATTTCGCATAGCATGTATCCTATTCCTGAAAGGTTGAAACTATTATACAGTAAGATGTGGATGCATTTTATTCAAAAAGCCAAGGATGGATGCTTGGCTGTCATTGAGAGTTATATATTTTGGAATATGCATGAGCTTAAATAATATGAGCATTCTCAGTATTGGTAATATTGGTGGACTTTCCTCCACATGGGTGAAAGACAAAGTAACCATGAATATTATTGGATATTCTCCATATGAAACGACAACCAAAAGAGTATTTTAATCAATAAAGAATTATTTCATGGATTAAAATATGATGTTTATATTGAAAGGAGATTTGTGGTAGTAAAAAATTTTAGCACTTTTGCAATTAATGCCATATCTTGTTTTCATAAATCACCCACACAGCTGGATCGACAGTCACGTTGCTTTGTTATATGATCAACCTCACGGCGATCTCAAAGAATATTTGTATCAGATATCACATAGTTCGTGAGCGATTGTTGAATTGATGATAATCTATCAATGAGGTAGATTTGCCGGAAGAGAAGAAATAATACTGATTATGTGCAAAATCATTGACCAAATTTGCTGAGCTGTACGAGATCACGGAGAGGTTTAGATGTCATTGCACAGTGCTAAACAATCTCTAATTTTTTGCCACTTCGACTCAATCTAAAGATTTGTTGGTGAAGATTATGGGTATGCGATCAAATCGGTCGGAAGACAGTCTATTTTTGAAGGCAGGGTGAAAGTAAAAAAAACAAGCCATTGATGATGAGAATGATCGCCATGCTAATTATTCACCCAGTTATTCAGGAAGAATTCTTGATCTACTGTTCGATAACGATTTCCTACTAACTGGCCAGTTATCGTTGGATTGTTGAAAGGAACAGGAATTTTACACCACGTCCAGCGTAAAAGGGAAGTCTCTGATTCTCCATCATTTATCTTTCATGATAATTCTGTTGTTTTATTATGCAATTTAAACTTGGAGTGGAAAAGGAGTCGGTTAATATTCTATGCTATCATTTCTTCATAAATATATTTTACTAGAATTGATGTGGAAAATAGAATGCACAATATCAGTAATTCAATCATCATATTAAAAATTGTTCACATTTATGATTTTTAGAATGATGCAGATTAAAGGAGGTAACCACGGTGAAATGAGAGGTCACGTTCATTGAAAGCTAATGATGGTATCCTCAAGGGGGGCTTAGACAACAGGATTGAAGAATTTCTTTTTCATTATTCGGAGAGAAGACCAAGAGCTCTGCTGAACAGAACAAGAAATTTTTGTTTCATGTTCTGAAATGTGAGTGACAGAGTTGGGGGGGTCGATAGTTTGGGGAACAAGAAGACAAGACTACTGTTTGGTTTACTTGTGACTTGAGACAGTTTCCTGTCAGCAGCTGTAGTATTTTGAATTGGTGATGCTTAATATATGTTTATAGTTTTTATACTTTGCATATGGTTTATGGTATCTCTCAGTCTTGTCATCCTTTTCCTACATTATTAATGTTTGCTATAATTTCTTTGATGAATTATGTGAATATATCTTGTGTAATTATTGACTTATTCTGATGTCGATTTAAATTATTTTATGAAAAACAGCCAGTGAATCAGATCTTTATATGCGTATCACATTCAGGTTATTTTCTTATCTTATGATCAATGTACATGTGTTTATACTATCTTTTTGTAATCTGTACAGCCTGCTAATATTCGATTAACTTGTTTCATTCTTGTATTATAGATTGATTGAGGTAGATTAATTTTTAATTAGTTTGTAATATATTAATTAAATAGTAATTATATTAACTAATTTCCTTTATACAATTTATAGGGATTTAGTTTTATCTTTTAGATTTCTTTAATTAGACTTTCAGGCTAACAGAGCCTTTAAACCTGTCGGGAAAAACCATCCCAAATAGCTTGGATCCTTCTCGAAGGATCCCGGTCTGGGTTGTTTTCTCTCATTACATGCATAGTCACTATGCCCGTCAACACACCTGAACCAAAACAGTTGCCATCCCATCCAGTACCAAATCCTAATAATAGAGTGGAGAAACCGATGTATAATATCAATGAAGGAACAACAGTTTCATACTCAATCCTTCTTATTCAAAATATCCACTTAAGGTATGGAAAAATATTGGAAAAACAATCCCCTGTTATCATAGAAGAACAAGTAGAAAAAGATAAAATTCCAAAAAATTATAATACATAAAATTTGTAGCTAGGAAAACAAACTCAAAAGGATAAAATGATAATACCTCAAACACCTCCTTTTCAAGAAAGGTTAGTTAAGGAAAAAATTTCAATTTCTCTTCCTGAATTTGATATATTAGATGAATTAACAAATGTCTGTGTAAAAATTCTCTGATTGCAAGATATTAAATATATCCCAATCTATACAAAATCAATTAAGGATTTATGTTTAAACAAGACTGGCAGACGAAATAAAGGTCCACCAACAATTCATGTAATTGGAAATTTAGCAGGCTTAACGTCAAATACTATTTTTGTTGAAGAATATGTTGATCCAGGAAATCCAATGGTAAAAAAAACTATCAACAAATTTTCAATTTCAAAAACATTAATTGACTTAGGTGCATCTATTAATGTAATGACACTAGAAACAATGAAATACCTAGATTTGAAGAATCTTAGACCAACCACTACAATCCTAGAGCTAGTTGATAGATCTAAAATAGGACTAGAAGGGATACTTGAAGATATCATAGTTTATCTGGATTCATGGGAGTATCCAATAGATTTATTGGTTCTTCAACCAAAATCTAATTTAGGGGTACATCCACTAATTCTTGGAAGACCCTAGTTAGCTACAACTGATGCTTTTGTTGGTTGTAGAGAAGGAAATATGATCATTTCACATGGAACAGAAAGGAAATAGATTACACTTTATACTTATGCTCAAAGACCTTCTATGAAAGATCAGATATTTTGGATTAATAAAACAAAAGAGAAACAAGAAGAATTAATTCATCCTATCTTAAGTATTAATCAATATTTCGAGAGGAGAATAATGAATATATGCTAGATTACATTATTTCCGAACCTGATCTCTATGAACAATTAGGGAACATGCAATATATTGCTGCAGATTAGGTTTTAGGCCAAAATTTTTAAGAAAATTGCACAATTGATTCTTTGGAAACATCATTTGATGATATTTTTCTTTCATTCAATAACAAATACTCAAAGCAAAACCATTGAAATCAGTCCTGGAAAATACTTAAATATTGGTGCACATATCACTTTATCACAAGAAGAATTGTTGATTGCATTACTAAGTAAATATCACAAAGCATTTGCTTGGGAGTATAATGACATGTCATGGATTCATCAAGAAACATGTACTCACCATATTTACACAGATGATATCGTAAGACCTCTAATGAGACCTCAACAAAGAATGAACCCTATACTGAAAGAAATAGTCAAAGAAGAACTGAAAAAGTTATTAAAGGTAGGATTTGTCTACCCTATTTCTGACAGCCAATGGGTTTCTCCATTAGTTGTTGTTCCTAAGAAAAATGGAAAGTGGAGAATTTGTGTGGATTACAGGGAGTTAAACAAAGAAACACTTACAGATTATTTTCCATTACCATTCATTGATCAAGTATTGGATGCACTAGTTAGAAAAATATATTTTTCATTCTTAGATGGATTTAGTGGATACAATCAAATTAGAATTGCATTAGAAGAACAAGACAAAAATACTTTCACAGTCCCCTAGGGTACATATGCCTATAAAGTTTTACCTTTTTGTCTATGTAATGCTCTAACCAATTTTCAGAGAGAAGTCCTAGATATTTTTGCTGATTTAATTCCTGAATGTGTCGAACTATATATTGGTGATTTTTCTGTGTATGGAAACACTTCTGAATATGCCTTGGACAGTTTAGAGAAAATCCTAAAGATATGCATAGAATCAAATCTTTCCCTTAGTAATGAAAATTGTTTCATGAAGTTAAATGAAGGGATAGTGTTAGGTTATTGTTGGGCACCATTTTGACCTCTTTTTGTCACCTAAATATCCTCTATTTTCCTCCATAAAACATTCATACTGATTTATAAAGCCTTAAATTCACCCACAAACTTTGGTCAAGAGGTATAAATATCATTGCTTTTTAACAAATTGAATTTTGAGATTTTTAAAGCATTTAAACTAAGGTTTTTATTCAGGGTTACAGGATGTGCTAACTTCCCGTAATGTCTCCAAGGTTGAATATTTGCAAGCCAGCTAGGCGTGAATTGAAAGATGGAGAAAAGATCCTCAGTGTCCAAGGATGGATAAACTTCCAACGGATAGATGATGTCGCTATCACAGGTGTCCAGTCAATGTCGGTCAAAGATGACCACCTACGTTACCACTCAGCACAAAAGCAGGGTAGTTCCGATTTTGTTGATTTTCACAGATCTAATAGAGGATCCCGAGGGCTAGATGTCATTAATTAGTTTCCAGATTAATAGCATTTCTAGTTTTCCTTTAATTTTGTATAAATACTTCATAAGACAAAGGAGAAATCCATCACGATTTGACTGAAAACGCAGGCTGTGTTGGACTGCGTTGTTCTATTATTATGTATAATCGATTTCATGGTGAATATAAGTAAAATTCAAGTTCTGTGATTGTCTTTCTGCGTGTGTGAACGAGGCATTGGAGGGCCCCCATTTTCGAGTCTGCACACCCCTTTTATTGCCATAGAATGCGATTTGGATTGTAATGCGATTTGGATTGTGTTAATGGTATGTTTCAGTTCCTGTAGAATCGATTTCTCTTATTGTAGAATGAATTAGACTACTGTCAATCAGTTTTATCAGCCTTGTTATTTTATTAGTTAAATGCTATAGAGATAGTTTGTACTACGATCTCATATTGTTGTGTATTGCTTACCTATTCAACGATGGAGTGTTAAGAATCATTGCACATTATGAATGCTTTCCTGTAAAGGGAATTAATGACTAATTGTTTATTCAACATTGAGATAATGGGCAGAGTGTTGTGATTCTTATTTCAGGGTTAGATTTAATTCATTTTTATTATCTCAGTTCTTTCACATATAAACTGCTTTCACATATAATTTGTTGTGTAAATGAAACAACAAATGAAGTTATTCCTGTAAGGGAATTTTTGTGTTTTCAAGTCACAATATTTTAATCTTCAGTAGGTTTATTTCCTAAGTAAACTATATTTCCAAGTCAAGTCTAGCTTTGGAGCCCTGATACTTGGATATGCCTCCAAGTCTACCAACCCGGATTGACATAAACTCAAGGTTTGATTTGCATCAGTAGATTGAAGCCCAACATTTGGCACCATTGCCGGGGAGGCATTGTAGAAGCAGGCTTAGGAAATTTAGTTCTCTGATAAAAACAAAAATTTCAACAAAACATAGAGTAGATTTATTTTTATGTCAAGACAAAGAGACAAGAAAGGAAGATTTATCAAAACCCCCCAAAAAACAGAAGTAACAGGACCTTCTTTTCCAAAAGGATTCATCTCAACAGTGGGTACTTCTAAAATGGCTAAGGAAGAAACATCAAAAGGGCCAACTACAGTACAGAGAAGGGAGTATGAGATAATGTTAGAAATAGAAAAAAAATGAAGAAAAGAGAGAAGAGAAGAAGAGAGGCGACATGAAAGAGAAGAAGAGAGGAGACATGAGAGGGAAGAAGAAAGGAGACATGAGAGGGATGAAAGAACCGAAGAAGATCAGGAAGCCACCTTTTGGACGCTAGCATTATCCTAGGGGAAGAGGTAAAAATGAAAAATATCCCACCATCTCTCTTACCAAACTTCTATGGCATGACCTCTGAAGATCCTAACTCTTTCCTATTCGAGTTTGATATCTTGTGTCAAACTTATGGATACACTGATGATACCCATAAGCTTCGTCTTTTCCTTGCTACCCTTAAAGCAACTTCCTTGAAATGGTTCATGGGTTTAGGAGAGCATTCTATTACTAGCTGGGATGAGATGAGGAAGATCTTTCTTCGAAAATATCAGGCATATTGCAGATCAAAGGATCTAAAAGATGACATTTTTGGAATGACTCAATAGGAAGATGAGAGCTTGGAGGAGTATTTGGAAAGATTCTCATACAACCTACAGAAATCTAAATACAATTCTTTGACACCAGAGATGATTAGAACAATATTTCTAAAAGGAATCAGAGAAGAGTATTTGGATATTTTGAATGTTATGGGCAAAGGTGACATCTCTTACCTTCCCTTTGATGAGATACAAGATTTATGTCAGAAATATTCAAGAGGAAAGGCTAGAACTGGAAAAAGGGATATCACTACCAAAGTAACTAAATCTACAAACAGTGGTATCTCTAGGGTTGAGCTTGGAAATCTGATAGAAGATTTCAAGACTGATTTATTGAGTACCTTGCGCACACAAGTCGAAGTAGCAAAAACCAAGAAAAGACAAGAACAACAGGACCAGCAAGATCAAGCTTTGTCTATATTTTGTCCTAAATGTAGAAAGAAACACCCACTAAAAGAATGTCCTTTAAATGCTGTTGAAATTTATGGTTTATGTACTTTTAATCACAAAACTGATGACTGCCCCAGATTGAAATAATTGCAGGCAGCTTGAATGGAGGATAATCAAAGCATGGAGTCTCTCTACTTTATGGGACAATGAAGACCTTGGCAGCCACGATTTTTAGGTATGTCTTAATATCCTATGCAGCAATTTCATACAAATTATCAAACTCCTATTCAGAATTCATGGAGTGCACCCATGTCCTAGAGAACTTGGTCTCCTCCATTAGCCCAATCTGCTCCAAATTGGAGAGGATATGCCCATGGTAACCAGACATATCAGTAGGCCTATTTGCAGCCCTATCAACAACCTTCTGCATATCCCCAATACCAGCAGAATCAAGTCCAAGCCCCATCTTTCCAAGTTCCATCTTTCCAACAACCCAATATGGCTCCTCAATTGGGTCCACCACCTCAACAACTTCAATTGCCATCCAATCAGCCTCCACCTTGGCCTACACAATTATCAGCTCAACCAATTCCAAATCCAAATAATAAAACAGACAGACCTATGTATAATGTTGATGATGGAATGGCACTCCCTTACTCAATTCTCCCACTGCAAAATATCAATTTAAGATCTGGGAAAACTTTACAAAAAGAATCTCCTGTTATCTTAGAAGAACAAACAGAAATTGAGAAAACTCCAAAAAAATTAAATACAGAAAAATCTCAGTCAGAAAATCACAGTAAAAGAGGGAAAACATTAGTATCTTATACACCTCCTTTTCCCGAAAGGTTGGTCGAAGAAAAAACTTCAATTTCCTTACCTGATTTTGATGTTTTGAATCAGTTAACAAATGTATATGTCAAAATTCCTCTACTGCAGGCTATAAAGGATATTCCAATTTACACTAAAGTAGTTAAGGAATTATGTCTTAATAAAAGAAGGAAGGATCCATAAAAAATTCATGTGGTAGGCAATATAGCAGGATTAATGTCTAATAATGTTTTCATTGAAAAGTATGTAGATTCTGGAATCCCAATGGTTACAATTACTATTAATAATTTTTCAATTCCAAAAATGTTGATTGATGTAGGTGCTGCCATTAATGTCATGACACTAGAGACAATGGAATACCTTCACTTGAAAAATCTTAGACCAACCACAACAATTTTGGAATTAGCTGATAGGTCTAAAATTACACCTGAAGGGGTCTTAGAAGATATCATTGTTTCTTTAGACTCCTGGGTGTATCCTGTCGATTTCATAGTGCTACAACCAAAGTCTAATCTAGGAGGGCACCCACTGATCCTTGGCAGAACCTGGTTGGCAACAGGGGATGCTTTCATAGGGTTTAAGTCAGGAAGTATGCTCATTTCACATGGGATAGAGAGGAAACAAATTGCACTTTACCCTTCTACCCAAAGACCTTCTACATTAGATCAGTTGTCATGGATTAATGAGACCAAAGAACAAGAAGAAGAAGTCATTCATCCTGTCCTGAGTATCAATCAGTTCTTTGATTTTCAGGAAGAAAACAACGAGGATTTGTTAGATTATTTCATTGTTGAACCTGATATTTCTGAAGAATTAAGAGATATGCAATATGCTGTAGCAAATCAAGTTTTAGGTTATAATTTTCAAGAAAATTGCACAGTACATTCTCTAGCATTGGCACTTCATGATATTTTTAATGTGCATTCAATCACAGATATTTGAAGTAAAACAATTGAAATCAGTCCAGGAAAACATTTGAATATAAGTGCACATCTTACTACATCACAGGAAGAACAGTTGATTACCTTGCTGAATAAATATTCCCATGCATTTGCTTGGGAGTACACTGATATGCTAGGTATTCATCATGAGGCATGCACTCACCACATTTACACAGATGATAAAATCAGACCTCTTAGACAACCACAACGAAGAATGAACCCTATACTAAAAGAAATAGTCAAGGAAGAGCTACAGAAGTTGTTAAAAGTAGGATTTATCTACCCCATTTCCGACAGTCAATGGGTTTCTCCCTTGGTTGTTGTTCCAAAGAAAAATGGTAAATGGCACATATGTGTAGATTACAGGGAGTTGAATAAGGCAACATTAAAAGACTATTTTACATTTCCTTTCATTGATCAAGTGTTGGATACTTTAGCTGGAAAAGAATACTTTTCATTTTTAGATGGTTTCAGTGGGTATAATCAAATTAGTATTGCAAAAGAAGACAAAAAAAAACCACCTTTACATGTCCCTGGGGCACATATGCCTATAAGGTTTTACCTTTTGGCTTATGTAATGCCCCAGCTACCTTTCAGAGGGTAGTCTTGGCCATATTTGTAGATCTAATTCATGAGTGTGTTGAAATTTACATGGATGATTTTTCTCTGTATGGAAGTACCTTTGAAGATTCCTTGGCAAACCTGGAGAAAATTTTAAAAAGGTGTGTTGACTCAAATCTTTCCCTCAGTAATGAAAAGTGTTTTATGATGATGACTGAAGGGATAGTTTTAGGACATCACATTTCTTCATCTGGAATAAAAGTAGATCCTGCTAAAATTCAAATCATTGAAAATTTATCTGAACCAACAACTCAAACATATGTAAGAATATTTTTAGGGTATGCAGGCTATTATCGTAGATTTATTGCAAATTTTAGTAAGATATCTCTGCCATTGTTTAAATTGCTTTCAAAAGATGTGCCTTTTAATTGGGATACTGACTGTCAATCTGCATTTCAAACACTTAAAGAGAAGCTCTCAATTGCTCCCATTTTAAGAGGACCAAATTGGACATTACCTTTCCATATTTCTACCGATGCTTCTGCTACTGCAATAGGGGCCTCATTGGGCCAGAAAGAGCATACCATGACTTATGCCATCTATTTTATTAGTAAAAACCTGACACCTGCAGAGTTGAACTATATAGTCACTGAAAAGGAGATGTTGGCAGTGGTTCATGCTGTAAACAAATTCTGTCATTACATAACTGGCTACAAAATTTTTGTCCATACAGATCATTCAGCCTTATGATATTTAATGAATAAATCTATCACTAATGGTCGGATTACTAGATGGTTGTTATTAATGCAGGAATTTAATATTACTGTTCTAGATCGACCTGGACGATAAAATCAAGTGGCAGATTTCCTGTCTCGTTTACACAATACTGGTGAGATTGTTCCTATTTCAGATAGTTTTCCTGATGAACACTTATTTGCAATTTCTGTTATCACTCCTTGGTATGCTGACATTGCTAACTATTTATCATCAGGACAATTACCACCATCTATGACATCTAAATAAAAGAAAAAGATTATTAAACAAAGTGCTAGGCATATATGGGTTAATGGTGATCTCTTTTACACAGGATATGATCTAATTATAAGAAGATGTGTACGACAGGATGAAATTTTAGATATTTTAAAGGCATGTCATGATGAACCGTGTGGTGGCCATTTTGCAGATAAAAGAACAACATACAAGATACTCAATTTGGGGTATTATTGGCCTTCTATTTTCAAAGATGCTAAGAGGTATGTTCGAAGTTTTGATACTTTTCAACGGATGGGACGACTAGTCTAGTATGATGAAATGCCACTCCAACCACAAATCCTCATTGAACCATTTGAAAAGTGGGCCCTTGACTTCATTTGTCCAATTCATCCACCATCACAAGGGAAGAAGTACATTTTGGTATGTATAGACTATGTCACCAAGTGGGTAGAATCCAAACCATTACCAAGATCCACTAAACAAACTGTGGTAAACTTTCTTTTTGAGGAGATATTTGTCAAATTTGGGGTGTCTAGAGAGATTGTAACTGATTAGGGTGCCCAGTTTACTTCCAAACTAGTGCAGGAGATTGCATAAAAGTACAAGATTAAGCACAGAAATTATACCCCTTACCATCCACAAGCCAATGGCCAAGTGGAATCTACAAACAAGTCTTTAGAAGGCATCATCACCAAAACTATTCAGATGCATAGGAAGGATTGGTCAGCTAAGCTTACTGAAGCTTTATGGGCATACCAGATCACTTGGAAAAATAGCACTGGTTTTTCCCCTTATCATCTTGTTTACGGTAAGCAAGTCCTCCTCCCTATAGAGTTTCAAATTCATACCTTCAAGTTAGCAGCTGATTTGGGCATGGATCTTTCTGAGGCTCAGTAAGAAAGAATACTTTAGCTGAATCAACTAGATGAGATGAGACAAGCTGCCATAGAACACAATATTCTGATAGAACAGCAGAGAGCTCAATGGCATGACAAGTTTATTAAAAAGAAGCAATTTCACATTGGTGACTGGGCACTATTGTTTGACTCAAAGTTCAAAGACTTCAAATCCAAATTCACAACTCACTAGCTTGGTCCATATGATATTGCTGAAGTATATGACAATGGCTCAGTCAAACTTCAAACAATCGATGATGAAGCACGTACATTTGTGGTCAATGGCCATCGGCTCAAACTGTATACCAAGCCTATCAACAAGGAATATTTTATACAGCAGATTTCACAGCAACGGGAAATGGAAGTGCTAGAGAGACACATCAATGTTTCTCCTTCACTTACTTCTTAGCTGCTCTGATATTGAAAATAAAAAACAAAACACAGAAAAAGAAAAAAAAATAGAAAAAAAAACAAAATATAAAAAAATATATATAAAACCAAGAAAAAAAGGAAGTTTAGTTGTGAAAACCAGGTCACTGGCACAACATAAACTTGAATTTTCCATGGAAAACTAGGTTCGCTTGGCCATTGAAAATTCACCAAAATATTTTTCCAATTTCATGTCTTTTACATAGCTTTATTTTCAATAAATCAAGTTTTCTTTGACTTGAGGACAAGTCAATAACTAGGACTGTGAGGGGGATAAGCATTTTTATGCTTTCTTGGAACCCTCCAAGTCTTTTTCATATGTAGAAGGGACCTGATTTCCAGCAATACAGTGATTTTTAACAATGTAGAGGGACCTGACTTCTAGTAAGGCAGAAGAAATTTACAGAAGGACCTGACTTCCAGCAAAGTAGAAGGAATCTGAGATGGCAGATAGAAGACATTAGAGGACAGAAATGAATCAGAAATAAATTGCAAACCAGCTACATCAGGCAGCAAGCTCATCATACAGAGATATTCAGCAAAGTCTGTAAGAATTTAAGTTTTTGTGTTTTAAAAGTTTCATGATTCTTTGTTTCTAAGTGATGACATATTTACCAACCCTCGTAAGCTTGACTACCTATTTTCATTATCCTCACAGTATCTGCCAGCATTCCATTTACCTTTCATCATCCTACCCTAGGGGTCAAGATGGTGGTCAAAATCAAACCTAAGAGCAAATTTTAAATGGCCAAAATCTATACTACATTCTACAGGATATATATTGCATTCTACAGGACATATACTGCAGGCAGGGTTTTTGTTTTTCTTGGTAGAAAGACAAACAGGGTCTCCTTCTCAGCAGAAAGTGAAATGTTTTAACAAAAATAAAACATGAAATTTCCAATTTTTTATATGTATATATATTGGTGTATTAAGCATTAATCAAACATACATATAAGAATATAGATGGCCATGTGTATTTTCAAAATGAAAAGAGTCCACTTCAGATTAAAAGAAAATCCCTTCATTCCAATTTATAATCAAATATTGGGGCATACAAAGAAATTTAAACATGTTATACCTTACCTTTCATTTCTTTCCTGAGCAAATAATTGGATGGAAAGTGGCATGTTTATGAAATGATGAGAAAAAAAAACATGGATATATGCCCCACGATAGTATACAAATATGCCTGAAACTTGTATCATGAATTGATGAAGTCGAGGAGTGTGATTTGGTCATTCTTCTTTGGACCAAATCCAACTCTTTTCCTCTACAAAAATCGACTGTTGTGGGTGACAGTTTGCAAGTAAGAAGAATCCATGGGTTACAAGAAGGGCGCAAGCACCAATTGCTGTGGAAATCGTGCAGGAAGAAGTGAAGACAGTTACACTAGAAAGGAGGTAAAACTTAAACCCTTTCTTTGCTAAAGACTCTGCCAAGACCAACAGCAATTCTACATTTTCAGAGTATCATTTTTGGATAAGAAAAACAAATGCAGAGTTGAAAATTGAAGGCTGAAGTTTCCTGTTGCGTATCTCTTTCCTATTCAAGTTCAAAATGTCATCTAGACTAGAACCAGACAAGTTCAACCCCACTGATATTCATGAGAATTGCTTGGATATATTTGAAAAGAAACAGTGGGTAACTTTTTTTGAAAAGTTTGATGGGAATAATGAGCATGTTAGTCTAGCTTTTGCTGAAACCTTTGATGGAGAAGGGGTTATAGTGGGAAACTTGCACTTCAGACTATCTGAAGACATCCTAGCACAAATTATTGGCCTGCCACAGCAAGGAGAAAGATTTTTCAAAACTAAACAATTTAAAGAGAAAGCATGGATACCCTTTTTGTGCAGATCAAGAGCAGGGTCAGTAAACTGGAAGAAAGGGATACCAAGGAGCTGGCTAGTTCATCCCTGGGATGAAATAGTTTATGTTATCCAAAAATTTATTACTTCTGAAGGCCGATTCAGTATTGTGTATCTTTACCACATCAATTTGTTGCAACATTTAAAAGGTGAATGTGAGATCAATATGCCCTATTTCCTGTTACAAAGTTTAACTAAGATGGATAAGGCTATCCAAAGGCATGAAAAAGACAAAATGACAAGCCTTTTTCACTGTGGAATCATCAAAATCAACATCCAGCATGAGTTACAAAAGAAAAATTTGACATGGTCAGGATTTTTAATTCACAATTAGTTTGAAGAGCAGGAAGAATTGCTTGAAGAAGGTTTAAAAGAAGATGAATTGTTGATGATAACATACCCTGAGGCAACAAGCTCAAAACTGCCAAAGGGGAAAAAGAAAACGAAAGAGGTGTTGCTGGTTACTGATGATGAAGACAACTATGAGGCAGCAAGCTCAAAACAGCCTCAGAGAAGGATATGAACTAGGAGTGTGATGAGAGAAGAAAAACAGTTTCAAAAACAAGAGCAAATCTTCACCACTTATCAAAGAAAGCCAAGGAAGTATAAGCAAGCTCAAAGTAAGATAGCATTGGAAAAAGATGATGAAAGCCAGCAGAGGCAGTATGAATACATACAAACCTTGGGGAATCAAGAAGAATATACAACAGATGAAACAGGACAGGATATCCAAGACACTGATGAAGTGATCAAGCAGACAAAAAGAATCAATCTCTTCTTAGATCAGCAAGAGAAGGAAAAGGAAAAACAATCAAGACAGGAAATATTAAAAGACTAAGCTTCTCTTTTCTCAAAGCAGCAAACTGTGGAAGAGGAAAAGATAGAAGACTGCGTACAAAAGAATGAAGAGTTGGAGATAGACACCAATTCTGTACAGCTTCCAATGAAAATGAAGAAGAAGAAGACTTCCAAAAACAATAAAAATATTAAGAGATTGAAATTTGAAATAAAGGAGTTAGAGCTTAGGAATGAGAAGTTATGAGAAGTCAACTGGAAGCTGAAGGTTCAGAGGACACGCATCTCTAAACATGCATACAGATGGTATAAGAAAAAGAAGAGTTATAAAGCTAAGTATGAGAGACTGAAGGTCCTTTATGCATCTCAAGCTTCAACAGATGCATCATCTCAGACAGGAGATTAGAAGCAAGATGATCAGCAGCAAAATTTTGGTTTTAAACAGGGTCAAATATTTTTGGCATGGGGACATGCAACAGCTTCCTCTTGGGGGAGATGTTGGGCACCATTTTGACCTATTTTTGTCACCTAAATATCCTCTATTTTCCTCCATAAAACCTTCATACTGATTTATAAATCCTTAAATTCACCCACAAACTTTGGTCAAGAGGTATAAATATCATTGCTTTTTAACAAATTGAATTTTGAGATTTTTAAAGCATTTAAACTAAGGTTTTTATTCAGGGTTACAGGATGTGCTAACTTCCCATAATGTCTCCAAGGTTGAATATTTGTAGGCTAGCTAGGCATGAATTGAAAGATGGAGAAAATATCCTCAGTGTCCAAGGATGGATAAACTTCCAATGGATAGATGGTGTGGCTATCACAGGTGTCCAGTCAATGTCAGTCAAAGATGACCACCTGCGTTACCACTCAGCACAAAAGAAGGGAAGTTCTGATTTTGTTGATTTTCACATATCTGATAGAGGATCCCGAGGGCTGGATGTCATTAATTAGTTTCCATATTAATAGCATTTCTAGTTTTCCTTTAAGTATGTATAAATACTTCATAAGACAGAGGAGAAATCCATCACGATTTGACTGAAAACACAGGCTGTGTTGGACTGCATTGTTCTATTATTATGTATGATTGATTTCATGGTGAATATAAGTAAAATTCAAGATATTTGATTGTCTTTCTGCGTGTGTGAACGAGGCATTGGAGGGCCCCCATTGTTGAGTCTGCACACCCCTTTTATTGCTAGAGAATGCAATTTGGATTGTGTTAATGGTATGTTTCAGTTCCTATAGAATCGATTTCTCTTATTGCAGAGCGAATTAGACTACTGTCAATCAGTTTTATCAGCCTTGTTATTTTATTAGTTAAATGTTGTAGAAATAGTTTGTACTACGATCTCATATCGTTGTGTATTGCTTACCTATTCAACGATGGAGTGTTAAGAATCATTGCACATTATGAATGCTTTCCTGTAAAGGGAATTAATGATTGATTATTTATTCAACGTTGAGATAATGGGAAGAGTGTTGTGATTCCTATTTCAGGGTTATATTTAATTCATTTTTATTATCTCAGTGCTTTCACATATAAACTGCTTTCACATATAATTTTCTGTGTAAATGAAACAACAAATGAAGCTGTTCTTGTAAGGGAATTTTTGTGTTTTCAAGTCACAGTATTTTAATCTTCAGTAGGTTTATTTCCTAAGTAAACTATATTTCCAAGTCAAGTCTAGCTTTGAAGTCCTGATACTTGGATATGCCTCTAAGCCTACCAACCCAGATTGACATAAACTCAAGGTTTGATTTGCATCAGTAGATTGAAGCCCAACAGTTATCATATTTCATCATCTGGAATAAATGTGGATCCTGCAAAAATACAACTCATTGTGAATTTATCAGAACCTAAAAATAAAAAATAAAGATGTGAGAATTTTTCTTGGGTATGCAGGCTATTACTGAAGGTTTATTGAACATTTTAGTAAAATAGCTTTGCCACTATTAAAATTACTTTCCAAAGATATATATTTTCATTGGGATACTAATTCTCAAGTTTCCTTTCAAACACTTAAAGACATCAGGATACTAATTGTCAAGTTTCCTTCCAGACACTTAAAGACATTAGGATACTAATTGTCAAGTTTCCTTTCAGACACTTAAATAAAATTTATTATCAGCACCTATATTAAGGGGGAATGATTGGACATTTCCATTTCACATCTCTACATATGCATCAGACGCTGCAATTGGGGAAACTTTGGGTCAAAAAGAAAAACTCATGACTTATGATATTTACTTTATTAGCAAAAATATAACCCCTACAGAATTGATTTATACAGTTACTGAAAACGAGATGTTGGCAGTAGTACACACAATGAAACAATTTCATCATTAAATTACTAGTTATGAAATATTTTTCCATATAGATCACTCTTCCTTAAGTTATTTAATGAACAAGCCCATCTCTAATGGAAGGATAACAAGGTGGTTCTTATTGATGTAGGAATTTAACATTATTATCCTAGATAGACCTGGAACGGAAAATCAAGTGGCAGAATTTTTATCTCGATTAAACAATTCTAGTGAGGTTGTTCCTATTTCAGTTGATTTTCTTGATGAACACTTATTTTCTATTTCAGTTATAATTCCATGGTATGTTGATATAGATAACTACTTATCATCAAGAAAACTACCTCCCTCAATGACATCAAAAGTGAAGAAAAGAATCATTAATCAAAGTGCTAGACAGATATGGGTGAATGGAGATCTTTTCTATATAGGATATGATCTTATCATTATAAGATGTGTTCAGCAGGATGAGGTTTTAGACATTTTAAAATCTTGTCATGATGAACCATTTGGTGACCATTTTGTAGATAAACGAACAACATACAAAATACTCAACTTAGGGTATTATTGGCCATATATCTTCAAGGATTTCAAGAAATATGTTAGAAGTTGTGATATTTGTCAAAGGATGGGAAGACCAGTACCATCTGATGAGATGCCACTCTAGCCACAGGTTCTCATAGATCCATTTGAAAAATGGGCTCTTTATTTCATCAGACCAATCAATCCACCATAAAAGGAAAAAGGTATATATTGGTATGTACTGAATATGTTACAAAATGGATGGAAGCCAAATATTTACCAAGAGCCACAGAACAAACAGTAGTCAATTTCCTCTTTGAAGAAATATTTGTTAGATTTGGGGTTCCTAGAGAGATTGTTACTAATCAAGGAGCAAAGTTTACTTCTAATATGATGCAAGAGATAGTAGACAAGTTCAAAATCAAGCACAAGAAATCTACCCCTACCATCCACAGGAAAATGGCCAGCCAAAGTCCACCAATAAAACTTTGGAAACAATCATGACCAAGAAAGTTCAAATGCACATAAAATATTGGTAAGAAAAGCTTCATGAAGCTCTATGGGCATAAAGAATTATTTGGAAAAACAATACTAGTTTTACTTCCTATCAGCTAGTCTATGGTAAGCAAGTGTTATTTCCAATTGAATTTCAAATCCATACTTTTAAATTAGCAGCTGATCTAGGGGTAGAAATTTTTGAAGCAAAAAAAGAAAGGATAATGGAGTTAAATCAATTAGATGAGATGAGACAGGCTGCAGTAGAACAAACAATTTTGGTACAGAAACAACGAGCACAATGGCATGATAAGTTCATCAAGAAAAAGTAGTTTAAGGTAAGCGACTAGGCATTACTATTTGATTCCAAGTTCAAAAAATTTAAAGCTAAGTTCACCACTCGTTGGCTTGGTCCATATGAGATTGCATAAGTATAGGAAATGGCTTAGTCAAATTACAAACAATATATGATGAAGGAAGTACATTCATAGTTAATGGACAAAGGATGAAAATATATAATAAACCTATCAACAAGGAGGATTTACGACAACAGATTTGTCAATAGAGAGAGATGGAGGTGTTGGAAAAACACACTGGTGTTTCTCCTTCACTTTCTCCTGGATAATTTTGATGTTATATATATATATATAAAGAAAAAAACAAATTTTAGTTTTGAAAACCTAGCAACTGGCACAACATAAACATGAATTTTCATTGGAAAACCAAGTTTACTTGGCCATTGAAAAACCTCAAAAAAAAATTCCTAGTTTGCTTTACATTTCAGTTTTCCATTCTAAATGACTTGAGGACAAGTCAATAAACATGGATGAGAGCGAGAAGCATATCAAGTGTTATTTTTTTGAAAACCCTCCAAGCCTCCTGTAGATGTCACAATTTGATTTTGCATCTTAGCATAGTTTCATTTCATTAAAAATCATAAGTTTCTAGAATTACAGAGGGACCTAAAAATCGTAGCAGATCAAAAGCAAGGGGACCTGATTTTTAAGCCTAATAGAGGGACCTGATAAGGAAGAATGTCAAGCTATTATACCTTGCAACAAAAAGATACACCAAGCTACAAGAACCAAGAAATAATCGCATCGGAGGTACATGTGAAGCTATTCATAGAATCAAACAATTTTCAGAAATCCAAACTAGTCACATCAAACCAACATGAAGAGCACAAGGGATCATCAAGCAATTCTGTAAGAATTTTTTATTTTAATGTTTTAAAAAGTTGCATTATTCTTCATTTTTGAGTAAGTGAAAAAATTCCTTTTACCTTCATAACCCTGAATATATACCCTTTCACTCTCATCCTCACCACTTTGATCATCTCTCCATTCATTCCACTACCCTAGGCATAAAAAATGATAGTTAAAAAAAATACATTATAGGTTTTATGCCTAAATTGCACTCTACATGCAAGCTTCAGATTTGATTTTTGGAACTGAATCACAAAAAAAACTTCTTTGAACCATATAAATCCTAAGTTTTTCATATTATATACCTTTAAAAAGGTTAACATATGACAATTCTCTTAAAAAGGAGGTTTTTTTCATAAACATAAAGATAGTGGGAAATCTCAAATCACAATTGCAAAGGAAGTGGGAAATGACAAGTTTTAAACATGATGCCAAAAGAATCATTCCTTCATCCCCGCGTATTTTGACAAAATTTCAAAGTTCAGGGTATTTTTTTCCTTGTATCAGTTGCTTTGCTCATTCCCAGGTTCATTTCATCATTACAAAGGAAGTTTGCTGGCGTTTTCCTTGAATTAGTTGATTTGCTCATTTCTAGTTCAACTCTCATGATTGCAAAGAAAGTTTGAGAAAATGCAGGAGGTATTTTGTTCCACTCTCACAATTGCAAAGACGGTTTGTGAAAATTCAAGAGGTATTTTGTTCCATTCTCACGATTGTAGAGGAATTTTGTGAAAACACAAGAGTCATTTTGTTCAAGTTTCACTCTCACGATTTAGGAATCCCCTTCCAATTATAGACATAAAATTGTTAGAGGCTTAATTATGTAGGCATATCTGAGGGTTGTAATAGTTCTTTGTGTAGAAAAAAAACATATGAGAATGATATTTACATGCACACAGGATTCATTGTGAAAAAAGAGTCGCTTGAGGAGAGGTAAGACCGTTTTGAAACAAGAAATTTCTTTTTTTTTCAATGTTTAAATTGAAATTAGAATAGAGCTTTTAAGTGACATTGCAAGCTAGGATAAGAATCTCTGAGTCAAGTTCTGTTTGAAATATTTGTTGAAAGTGAAAAAAGGGTCTCTAGGATAGAACCAGAGACATTTGACTCCTCTGTTATTCATGAAAAATGTTTTGAAATATTTGAAAGAAAATAGTGGATTCCTTTCTTTGAGAAATTGGATTGATATAATGAAAAAGTCAGACTAGAATTTTCCCGTTCATTTGATGGGGATATGGTCGCAATAGGTAACTTTACTATCAGGTTATCTAAGGATATATTGGCTCAAATTATTGGATTACCTCAACATGGGGAGAGGTTCCTAAAAAACAAAACAGTTTGAAGAGAAGGCATGGATAACTTTCCTATGCAGATCAATGGCAAGTTCAATAAATTGGAAGAAAGGAGTACCAAGGAGTTGGTCAATCCATCCTTGGGATGAAGTGGCATATGTTATCTAGAAATTCCTTACTTGTGAAGGAATATTTAGTGTCATATACCTCTATCATATTAAATTGATGCAACATTTGAGAGGTGACTGTGAGATCAACATACCCTATTTTTTTGCTATAGAGCCTTTCCAAAATGGCTAAAGTTGTTTAAAAACGCACTAAAGACACTACCACAATCCTTTTCCATTTTAAACTCATCAAAATTATCCTTACACATGAATTACAAAAACATAGTTTGACATGGAAACAGTTTGTAGGTCATAATGAATTTGAAGAACCAGAGGAGTGGTTGGATGAAGGATTGAAAGAATATGAAATGTTAATGATAAAATACATTTAATGTGATGTACAATACTTTGAGGAAACAAGATCAAAACATCCCAAGAGAATAATAAGAACTAGAATCATGGTAAAAGAAGAATTGCAATTCCAACAAAAATATAAGATCTTCACCTGTTATGAAAGAAGATCAAGGAAACATCAGCATGGATAGAAGAAGCAAGCAACAGAAAATAATGATGAGGAATAACATAGGAACTATGTATAGATACAATACCTGGAAAGTCAAGAGGAAAATCCAATAGGAGAAATTGGAAAAATTGATGAGGATGTAAATATCATCTTTGAACAACAAACAACGGAATAAATATTAGAGTTAAATATTTAGATAGTTAAGAAGACTCCACCTGACAAACAAGAGTAAGATAATGAGGATATAGTCATCATTTCTCCTATCTTTGAGCAACAAGCCTCAGAAAAAGAAAAATAAGAGTGCTTAGAGCAGAAGAAGGAAACATTTAAGAACAAAGATGATTAAATTTGGGTAGATGCTATTTCTACACAGCCTACAACAAGTATGAAGAAGAATAATCCTTCTAAGAATAGTAAAAATATTGAAAAGTTAAAACTAGAAATGAAGGAATTGGAATTGGAAAATGAAATATTGAGGAAAAACAATAGAGTTCAGAATATTCAGATCTCTAAACAAGGATATAAATGGTATCAACAAAAGAGGGCACTCAAAGACAAGTATAAGAGATTGAAGGTCCTTCATGAAGCTCAGGTTAGTGTTGATGCATCATCTCAAACAAGAGAAATTTTAGAGGATTAGTAGAAGCAGAGAAACAACAATTTTGTGCATGGGAATATACAGATTCAGTTTTGGAGACACTCTTTATGCACGAGGACATGCAATACCTTCCTCTTGGGGGAGATGTTGGATGCTATTTTGACACATATTTTTTATGCCTTAACCCTTATACTCATCTCTTTAATCCCTTATGTTTCATCGTTAAACCCTCATATTTCACCCATAAAACCTTGGAGTCCATCAAACTAAGGTATAATTGTTGCTACTCTTTAATGATTCAAATTTTGTAGTTTTTAAAGCATTTAAATCTAAATTTTAATGAAATTACAAAATTTGCTAACTTCTCGTAAATGCTCCTAGACTTGGATATTTACAGGATGGTTGGGCATGATTTGAAAGACTCAAGAGAATCCTTGATTTCGAAGGATGGATTTATTTCCAACAGATTCATGAGATAGTTCTCATAGGTGTCGAGTCAATGTGGATCAAAGACAAACACCTATTGTTGCACCTGAAAAATCCACTAGTTCCTAATGACCCATTAGAAATCCTAGCCTAAGATTCCTTTGGTAACTTTTTTCTAACCCTAGGATGACCGACGCCTCTTTCCAGTTATGACATAGCACCGTCGGTGCACTGTCTTGTGGAGCAAAAAGCGCCGTCTCCTGATTTCTTTTGGAAATAGGCACCGTTAGTGCTCTTCCTTTATGAGTAAAAAGAATCAATGTTGTTTCACCTTAATCCAAGTTCATTGGTTGACCTAAAACATGAAAAAAAGAAGGTTCTCGAAGGTTCCTTGTAAAAGCCTCCATGGAGTTGGTTCCTACTAGCTAGGGAGAGGTTGCATTCACCTTCCTCACCTATTGGGATCACCTCCTATCCATTCCCTAAGTGAATCTCATGTAATTTGGCATATAAATGAAGCCTTCATGGAGTAAGTGGGAAGAGGCCAAAGAAAACACCCTTATGCTATTGGATTGAGATTTGGTTTAGAGGAAAGATAGAGTGACTCTTAGTGTGAAGATATTGTTGCAAGTGTGAAGTATTTTAGATATGTTGCAGAGGATAAATCTAGCAACATCAAGGCTTTATGGTTGCAACTTTACTCTCTTTTATTATTAATACAAAAGTGTTCCCATTTCCCATATTTAATGTGTGTTAATATCAGTTAAATGTTGTTATACTCCTTGATCACTAACATATATGATTAATTTTCCATGATACTCTCATCTCGTGTTTTTTTCTTTTCATCTCTTTTGCAAGTATCGAAGATTTCAAGAAGGACTTTGGAACGAAGGCAAAACATACTTAGATATGAGGTATGAGTTTAGTTTCATGTTGATCAAATTGATTATCTAGGAAAATGATATGTTGTTTTGTTTATTTTTTTCTACACTTGCATCATACATGGTAGAGGAACAAGAAGTGTCCACACCAGTTGCATAATTCCTTGAAACTAAATTGGCAACCATACTAGGTATATCTTAATCTAGTTAGATCTGGGGCAGATTCGATCAGATCTGGAGCAAATCCAGTTGGATCTACAACTGTTGGTAAATTTTTCACTTGTGAATTTAAATTCTCTTTGTTATCTCTTTTCATATTATAAGGTGAGTGATCCATCTTGTTTCTTCATTAATTGCCTCTATTTGGAAGTTGATTTTACTTCTATCGGTCCAATTCATTCAATTTTTTTGGTTTCTTATGCAGATCTTTAATTTTTCCCTCCATATATTTGTCGACACACTTAGCCTTATATGACAGAGTGTCATTGCCTCATAGGCACCTCTTTCCTCTTGGAATTCAACATCATCACTGATTTTTTGTATATTACACAGAGCGTCGTCGGTGCCCTGTTGCAGTGGAAAAAAAGCATTGATCCCCCTACAATGCTTTGGTGCAACCTTCTTCTGCGTCGAGGTAGGTCATCATACTACCTACATTTCGATTTTTTGATGTTTTTTGTTTCTCTGAAAAGTTTTGGTGTGTCTTGCTTGAGTGCTTGATTGCTGAATTTGGTGGTTTTGACACTCTGATTCTCACTTATTGAGATTAGTTGCAAAACATTTGTTTCCTCTTTTAGTGAAGAAGTCATAATGAAAAGGAATTGTGCGCAAGTTTAGTTTTGGATTTCTTGATTAGTGTGGTCCATTATCTGAAAAGTTTATATTGAAAAAGGAATTTTGTAGCCTCTCTCAAATCAGTTTGTTTATAGCTACTTTATGTCCTTTAGGTTCAGAATTACATTTGAAAATACAAAAATATACTAGTCATCTTGTCTTGATTATGCATAGGAAAGTTTTAATCTTGGGTTGCATGAGTGCTTCAAAAAAAATATCTTTTTGGTGTGATTGAGTAGATTTAATTTTGATAAAACATTAGAGGCTTCATTTTCTTTATGGATTCAGATAGTTAGAGTTCTTGTTGGTGAAATTTTTTGTGTTTGAATAATTCTTTAAAGAATTGCTTGTTAGGTCTTGTATTTGAGTTGTTGATAGTAGCATTGAATTTGTGTTTTTGAAGGAAAAAGAAATGGTCTCTTCCCTACTCTAGATAGATCTCATTGAAGAAAAGGAATTGCATCACATATAGATTAAATTTTCATTTTGAAAAAATACACCTCACAAACTTTGACTAACCATCCAGATAAAATAAACGGTAGCTTTAGGATAAAATTTTATAGAAATTTGAGTGATTGGATAGAGATATGTTCCAGCATATTTAAACATAGGATATGTTGTTACATGCCTGCACTGCATCTCAGGTTCTGAGTGGTTCCTCCACTTACCATCAGTATATAGAATGGCCTTTCACATACCCTTGAGTTATATCAAAAGGTACTTCACGTACTTGATTGTATATTGGAGGGACCCTTTCGAACGATTGTGCATTAGACAACACTAATACGTATTTGAGCTCCCACATACCTTGCATATATCAGGAGACCTTACTAGGATTCCAAAACCATTTGAGAAAATTCCTTTGGTTGTCCTGTTGGAAAAATACACCGAGAAAAACACTCAGGGAGCTACTACGCACGTGTCGTCCAGGTAATCGAGTGTTTAGGAAATGAACGATCCCAATCATCCTTGTTGCATTTCACTGTT
The DNA here is from genome assembly GCA_001517045.1 of Pseudotsuga menziesii. NCBI lineage: Eukaryota > Viridiplantae > Streptophyta > Pinopsida > Pinales > Pinaceae > Pseudotsuga > Pseudotsuga menziesii. The sequence goes on along the minus strand of LPNX010231044.1, from coordinate 630,155 downwards.
GTACCCTATGGTATATTGCGAGTTGTGACAACTTGATAATCCTAGTGAGAGATCAGCTATCTTCAGCCCATCCTACCATTTAAATCTATTTGTAACCTTAGCATGTGTAGGTTTGTTTGTGTGTGTATTTATTCTTTTTGAAATAGGGTAGAAAATTTCATCCATCACCCTGGCTAAGAAATTTGCGAGGAGTTCTTGTAGATTGCAGGGTTTACCACCTGACTCTCCTCCTACCATGGAAGGACATGAAGGTGAAACCATGGAACAACCAGCTTCTGCTGATGCTCATATAGAAAATAATTCATCTATTGAAACTAGAGAATATTTCTCTGTTTATGATAATCCTATGGTCCAAATGCCTCCTATGGCTAGCCCACCCTTTTACTTTTCGATAGAGGGTTAAGTCGGCTCATCTAACTAGAAATTCAATCACCCACTTAATGAAGACAGAGAAGTAGAATATGGTCGAAATTCTCCTTTCTGAAGAACCTCTCTAGGACAGTCCATTAATGATTATGGAGCTACTACAACTGAACTAGATCCATCTATACTTTCCCCTTTAAGGAGAAGCCTTGATAGTGCTTCGTCAAATGAATAATTTTTCCAATATTCTACGAGTATTTATGCAAATGCACAGAAGAGTTAGAAAATGCATAAAAGGAAAGGAGGAGAAGTATTTCTCCTCTTACCAGTCTTTTAAGAACAACCCCACCTAGGTATCATGCCATGTCACCACCTCAAGTATCTCTTCTTCCAGAGTCATCGACCCAAAATTTGGTTACTTGGAATCCATTTCACACCCCAACTCCTAGTCAGAATCCAGTTCAAACCCCCTCTCCCAGTCAAAAGTCCCCATCTATTTCATCTTATCCAATAGTTTCTACACCTTGGGGGAGTTCCCCGACACAAGTTCCATCATCTACTAGAGGGACTATTTATAGTATGGAGTAGAACATACCTATAGTACCGTCAGAAGCAAAAATTACTCCTCCTAATACCACTATGGTTGTACCTCCTACCTACCAGGGAGAATACTCATGGGTCCAACCTACTGTTACTCCACTTTCTTGCAGATATACTTATCCCCGAAATCAACCACCTACATTTCATCAAGGTTATCGACCAACACCATCGATGACAGTCTATCCCAGAATTTCCTTCCTTGGAAATTTGTTTGTCGCTTAGGGACAATTGAATTGGTCTAATGTCCCATCTTATGGAGGAGATTTTGTAAACATTGTTGGAGGGTATGGTGGTCCAACTAGAGGACCCCTAAGAGGACCAGGAGAACTTAGAGGATTTATAGGATCTAGAGGATCTGGGGGACCATTTGGTGGACCACCACCTGGAGTACCACCAACTAGAGGGCCACCATATAGAGGAACCCCACCTAGAGGACCACCACCTGGAGGCCCACCACCTGGAGGGCCACCATCTAGAGTCCCACCATCTGGAGCCCCACCACCTAGAGGAACACCTTACGAAGGTACATAATCTGGAGGACCCCCACCTAAAGGACCACCACCACAACCACCACCCCCTGGAGGCCCACCTCCCTCAGGTGGTGCACCGTTTGGTGGATCTTCTAGTAACCGATCACCAAATGAACCAACTACGAGGGCATCATCTATAACCATTTATCAAGATTCCTATGGTCCTATTGGTCCAAAAATGTCATACCACTATTACCAATATACTCAACCCAATCAACAATTTCCATTTCTAACTACATCAGATCTTCCATATCTGTCCATATTGATTAAAGATCCTATACATCACCATCCCTCTTGGCAGGCCATTCTAGTCAAGTTACCTTTACATATACCAAAGTTTGACAAAAAACCTCGTGAAGACTTGAAGAACCATGTGATGAATTTTCATCTATGGTGTTCTCCAAATTCTTTGATGGACAGTTGAATCTGTCTACGATTATTTCAAAGAACTCTCACAGGTGTTGCTGCAAAATGGTAGATAAAGCTACCACATCACTCTTTCTGGGATTTTAATGCTTTTTTAATGGCATTTCTAACTCATTTTCAGTTACCAATTTGGTATTAAATAGGTATAGACCTGTTAACCTCATTTTGACAAAATACTTCAACACATATCTCCGATCACATCCATGAATGGATATGAAGACGTAGGTTAATCAAGGATCCTATTCTTGACCATCTATTTCTTGATTGGTTCACAAAATCTTTACTTCCCCCTATTTCTAGAGATGTTTCTATGGGAGGTGTTGTTACGGTGGAGCAAGCTATCAGACATGCTCAGTACTTAGACTTGGTGTATTCCTAGTTCGGTACTCTATATGACTTAATTCTCCATGCTCCCCATCCCACATTGGACCCATTAAGACCTGCAACTGAACCACCTGTAGATGGAATCCTTGGTTTAGTTCAAACTCAAATGAAGACAAAATCTACCTAGAAGCAAACTCAACCCACCACACCAGTAAGTCAACCAACACCATCCCCCAAAAATGCACCCCCTCCTATTTCCCTCACTGAGGTAAATGCATGTGGAGAACCTCCTACAATAAACAATGAGAATGCATGATATAATAGAAATATTGGAGCACAAAAGATATTTTATTGATTGCAGGCTACTTCGAGGGGGAAACCTCCTTTGAGCAAGCTCAATACAAAATAAATCTTGGATTCTTTCGTTAGCCTCAACACATACTTATATACTAAGTCTAATATAAACAACTATTACCCCCAATGAATGTGGGATACTGCAACATAATAACTAGACAACTTAACAAATATTACTTAGTCCCTGTGAATGTTGGATAATACAACATATTGATGGGACGACTTACAAAGCATATGCGTCCGATAAAATATAATAACAAAATAAAGAGGAGGGCTGACATGGGTTCTTAACATCCCCTCCCTCTTAAGAAAAAAGCTTTTTCCTCAAAGCTTTAGATGTTGAAATTGTTGTTGAATATGAAGGAGTGGTTCTCATGTAGCATCCTCTGGTTGCATGTTGTGCCACTAAATTAAGACCTATGTGATGGATCAAGAATGAATATGACAAGTGTGCTTATTGAGGATGGTCGCCAAATCTGAAATGATGGATCCGTCATTATCCTATTCTGGTAAAACAATTTGTGCTCTGATGTTGATGCCAATCACTTGCTGAATGTGAGAAGAAGGAGGAAGTGCCAATTTATAAGAAACATAACCAATCTTCTGAAGAACTGTATATGGACTAGAGATATTTGGAGCGAGCATTTGATTCCCTTTGAGTTTCAAGGAGGATTGCTTGTAAGGTTGCAGATGAAGAAAAACCATGTCACCGACTCGAAAAGTGTGCTCAGAACGGTGCTAATCTGCTTGGTGTTTCATGTGGATTTTGGCCATGTGAAGATTGTCCTGCAAAAGGTGAAGAATCTGATGTGGGTTTTGGAAGAACGATGTCAATGGCCTAAACTGGTGAACTACTGGGGGTGTAGGGAAGGAGTACTGGAGGTGTGTGACCATAAACTGATTCATATGAAGGAATTTGAGATGCAGTATGGTAGGAAGTATTGTACCACCATTCAACGAGAGGGAGCCACTTTTCCCACAGATGTCGTTCTTCAGAGGTGAAACAACGAATATAAGTTTCCCAATAGTTGTTGATGGCTTCATTTGGACCATCTATTTGTGGGTGATAAACTGAACTCATATTCAGTTTGGTGTCACTAAGGAGAGAATGAATTGTGAAAGGTGTGTTGCGGTCATAGACAATGGAAGAAGGGATTCCATGAAAAAGGAATATCTTGTCCATGGAAATTTGTACGATTGAGGAGGTGGTATATGGAGGTCTGAGAGCACAAAAATGATGAGATTTGGAGAGCTGATCAACCACAACCAATATTAAGGTCTTCCCTCCATATTTAGGGATCCCTTGAATGAAAACCATCGAAATATATGTCCAAATCCTTGTAGGGATGGGAAAAGGTTCGAGCAATTCCGAAAGGAGTGTAGTTTCACCTTGGTGGCACTGACAAGGATCACATTTGGAAAACATCTGTTGAATTTCTTGTTTCATTCCCTTCCAAAAGAAGTGAGATCATGCCCTCTCATATGTTTTCATGAACCTAGAGTACCCTGCTGATGGAGAAGAATGGAGTTCATAAAAGACTGCATGTTCAATATATGTGCTCTAGGGAAGCACCAGACGACCCTTGTATCTCAGAGAAGAGTCATCCCAAGAGAAATGTGATACCATAGAAGGGTTACTAGCCAACGGTTGGATGATTTCAGATAATCAGGAGTCATTGACATAGCGTTTCTCAATAGAGTGTAACCAAGTTTGAATAGGCATAGAAATAGATGAAAGAGAGACAAGGGCATCAAATGTGTGGGAAAGAGTATCCACCACAAGATTGTCCTTAGCCTTATTGTAATTGATCTCATAGTCATAACCCTTGAGTTTTCTAACCCATTTATGTTCTGTTGGGGATGAGACCCATTGTTCCATGAAATATTTTAGACTCTGGTGATTAGTCTTGATGCAACAAGGATTCCCGAAGAGGTATGGCCACCACTTCTATACTGCATGCCAAATAGTCATCATTTCCTTCTCATATGTGGAGGTGGATAAATTCTTTCTAGGAAGGGATTTACCGGTGAATTCCATGGGATGTTCATCTTGAAAGAGGACAACACCAAGTCCATTGTCTCAATCATCACTCTCAAGAGTGAAGGGCTTGGAAAAATCAGGCATCTGACAGGTGCATCAGAATGAAAGACCCAAGGGAGTATTTGAGACTGCCGAAGGTTGCATCTGAATGAAATGGAGCTGAGTGATGACACCATGTGAATTATTATTAAGGATCATTTCCATGAAATGTGAACTGATGTAAGACATTGAATGTGTATCTTTTCCCATTGACGAAAAAATGCATCCACAGTTCATCAAAATCCCATAAGATGGGTCCAAGTGTGTGTAACCATTGAGTGCCTGAAATCACATAACAACCTCCTAGGGGTATGGAAAACATGTTAGAGCACAAGTTATAATCTCCAATAGAGATACACACACTGCGACACTTTCCTTTGCAAGGTAAGGTGCTCCCATTGGAAATCATGACTTTAAAGTTGGAGAAAGGACGGACAAAACAATCAACTTGTTTAGCAATATGAGCGTCAATAAGCGGCTGCAGAATGTCGACCTGATCGTCTACTGGATCCTGAGTAGCGTCACAAATTTCAAGTGCAGGACAAGAATCCACATCTGAGAAATAGGGCTTGTGTGTAGTACATTGATGTCCCTGGGTGAATTTATCATCACAATTATAACAAATTCCTTTTTCCCTATGTGCCCGCATCTCGATTTCAGACAAATGCTTGATAGAAGTGGTTCTAGGAGTCAGAGGGATTGAATGTCTTTGGGGAACCGTATTTTTGAATGGAACAAAAGTGGATTTGGGGTGTTGTTGAGCCCTAATCTTTTCCTCTCCCAACTTAGCCAACCCTAGGATTTCCATCATTGTGTTGGTACAGAACATTGTAACATCAGATCAAATTATATCCTTAAGACCACTGATAAAGAAACTCCTGTAGAATGCATCAAAAAATCCCTCTATGTGCTTGACTAAGTTCTCAAATTTTGTTTGATACTCTCTCACAGTGCTAGTCTAGAGAATTCCAGTAAGTGCTCCTGTGAATTTATAAAAACCACTAGGGCCAAATCGTTGCAAAAGGAGTTGGCAAAAATTTGTCCATTAGGGCTCTTCATGATCCTTGATGTACCAACAGAACCATTTAAGGGATTCACCTTCCAAATGAAATGATGCAAGTGGGACTTTGGTGACATCAAAAGTGTTATGCATATTAAAGTATTGTCCTGCCTTGTGTATCCATTCACTTGGATCATCACCATTGAAGCAAGGGAATTCAATATTTGACCCACAAAAGTTGCTGGAAGCAGAGAATACAATGCCTACAGAAGACTCAGGCTGTTGTCGGTTTCTCATGGCTTAATACTGAATATGGAGGTTGAGAAATCTTTGATCCAGATATTTGAGTTTGGTCTTGAGGGTGACAATTTCTTCTGCTATTTGTCTATTTTCTCTTGCGCGGGGGACAACCATAAGCAAGTTTTTTTTTTTTTGGAAATGGGTGAAAAAACAAAAACAAAGAGGGTTTTAGAAAAGGAAAATTTTGAGTTGGGAAAAAACATGAGTGGGTAACTAGGTTGTGGACACTTTCTAAGGGACAAGGAAACAAAAAATGTGAATTTCAGAAGCGAGGTGAATGAAGGAGATGGAATTTCGGGCTTCAGGAAGTGGACTTGCGATAGAGTCCTCAATGAATGAAATATTTAGTGAATTTTCAAGGGAAACGGAGCTAAATCAAAGAATATATGGCTGATTTTTTTTTATTTCTATTTTTTTGAAGAAATGATATGTGGTGGTGCTAGAAAGTTGTGTTTTATCAACTTGAATTGGAGTAAATGATCTATGACAATTCTGAAATTCTGCATGTTATCAATTGTAAATAGATATGGACCCCAGGTATATTCAGCTTCCTAATGGTTCAAAGGGAGTCACTTGGCCACCAAGGCTGTCTCAGGATTGAGTATTGGGGCAGTACCCCTCACTTCATGATGCAGGTAAAACTGCTAACCACTTGGCCAAAAACGATAGCACTTTGGTTTTCCTCATGGCTGGAAATCTAGTCAATCTGGTGGGGGTCATTTCCCTTTTCAATTGGCAGGTCCTCTCAATGGCCAGCTACTTTAGGGTTCTTGTGGTACTCCTCACAATGAGTTTTAGGGCTATGCCCAAGTACTTACCATACTTAAAAGGATAGGGTTTATTCCCTAATCCGAATGAATAATACCGCTGCAAAAAGAAGAACTACTATAACAATCATAGTGCTAGAAAAAATGTGGCATAAATTCCATCCAATGCTCAAAAACCCGTAATTAGAGCTGGGGTTTTGAGACAAAAACTTTTAAAATGAGCATAACCCGATATATATTGCTCAGAATCGCTATTAAAGCTTGTTTCTAGAACTAGAACAACCACTCTGCTTCTACCCACAAAATCGAAATAGAAATTTGGGCGCCTGGTCAAAAGATTTTTGTTCTGCAATTTCTACGGTTGTCACTGAAATTTTGAAAAATTGCTGATTTTAAATCCGCGATATCTCCAGTTTTAGAACTCCAAATCAGATTATTTGTTTTTTGAAACTGCGTATTTTTGAAAGAGGAATTCATATATGCAACTTCTTTTTCTTGAATCGGCACAAAAAGTTTCAAAAATGGATGTGAAAGTTGCCGCCCAAGGAATGTGCTCTGATACCAGATGTGGAGAACCTCCTGCAATAAACAATGAGAATGCACGATATAACATAAATATTGGAGCACAAAAGATATTTTATTGATCGTGGGCCACTTTGAGGGGGCAACCTCCTTTGAGCAAGCTCAATACAAAATAACTCTTGGATACTTTCATTAGCCTCGACACATACTTATATACTAAGTCTAATCTAAACAACTATTATCCCCCATGAATGTGGGATAATGCAACATAATAACTAGACAGCTTAGCAACTATTACTTACTCCCCATGAATGTGGGATAATACAACATACTGATGGGACGACTTACAAAGCGTATACGTCTACTAAAATATACTAACAAAATAAAGAGGAGGGTTGACATGGGTTCTTAACAATGCATTTCAATCAGCTGAATCTTCCAGTGGAAAAAAGAAAGGTAAAAACAAATCGAAAAAATCCAATAATCAACAGGAAGGTAATAGACCACAAAATCTTGATGCTGATTCCAAAAATAAGAGAAAGGTAAAGTACCCCTGCCTAATATGTGGAGGTGATCATTTCACCAAAGAGTGTCCTCATCAAGAGTAAATTAACAAGTTTTTGAAAATTTGACCCAACCCGATAGTTTTTACGAACCCTTTCCCCACCCAACGACAGTTGATTGATCATCAATATTTGCATGGGCCTTCTTCATCCATTGATGAGGTAAAAATGATGTCAAGTGAAACAACTAACCTAAATACAAGAGCATATAGTTATGACCCCCCACCAGAGAAGAAACCTGATGAGGTTCCATCTGCAAAACCTTCAGCTTCCACCCCCCTCCAAGAAATGGTCTTCACATTGAAAAACCTCTACATGATGCAATTTTTTTCCCACCCAAGAGTACACTTCGTAAGTCCGTTATCAATCCTAATGCATGTTCTGCCCAATATTATAACATTGTAGAATATTTTTCCCAGGAAGCATACGATATGTTGGCCCTAGAAGTACTCCAAACTTGTCCCACACATCGAAAAAACTTGCTAACAACACTTCGAGACATGGATCCTGAGAATAGTAACATCATTTCTTTCAAACTGGATGACTTTAAACCTAATCTCTCTCATCAATTGGTTTTCCAATTGTCTACCAAGGAGATTAGGAATACTATCCATCGTATCATATTGGACGAGGGAGTTTCTAATTTGGTCATGTCCCTATCTTATTAGAGAGCCATTGGTTCTCCTTATATTAATCGTTCACCTACTACAATCAAGGCCTTTGATGGTCATGGATTTCAACTATATAGATTAATTCTCTCTCTCCAAGTAGAACTGGGGGGGAAATTATTTTCCATTTATATTGAATTTGTTGATGCTCCTTTGTATTACAACCTACTCCTAGGTCACAACTAGTTCTATGCTATGCAAGCTATAGCATTGTCTATCTTTTGGATTTTCCAATTCCCATTCCAAGGAAGGATTGTTACGATAGATCAATTACCTTTCATCACACCTAATGCTATTACACATGATGCAAACAACATTCCACTTCTGACTACCCATCAGTATCAGAACATCAGAGTATGCCTCATTAAAGACTCGTCTCTCATGGGATTCTTTCCTTTACCAAATCATCCTCCTACCCCGCAGACGACATCTATAAATATGATTTCTACCTCTATCTTAGACAAAGGAAAGTCTATTATTGAACCGACATCACTTACTCCTTTTCAGGAATTTTACAGTGCCATTCAAAACACTGATGACCCTACCATCAATGACCATCTATTGGTGGCCTCTGATCCATATCACCTACCATATTAGATAGACAACCACCCCCATCTCTTGATTAGCTTTTGCATACATTTCCCTCTGATGAATCCATCATGGAAATTATGTCGCCATAGGAGATGCCTTCGAAATATCATCACCATATATCTTCTTTCCTTCCCCCTTTCCATATGGTAGAAGATCAATTCATGTCTGCAGTTTATTCTAATACATTCATGAACCCTCAGTCCCCAACCCTCATCTGTGGGGTTGAATCAGAGGGTAATTTATGCAATATTACCAAAACCATTCTGGTGGATATATCAGTGAAACCTGGTGTTTCAGAGATTATTCAGATAGGTCATAATTCTTCACCTTTAGACATTCAGTCATATACAAACTTATTCAAGGAATTTAGAGATGTATTTTATTGGACTTATGAAGAAATTCCATGGATTGATACATTCATTGTTTTCCATGAGATTAAAACATATCCTGGTTCCAAGCCAGTTCGCCAAAAATTACGCCAGGTACATCCGTAAAAAGCATCAACCATTAAGGATGAAGTTGAAAAACTTCTTAGGGATGGTTTTATTTACCCCATGCCCTTGAATGAATGGGTCTCCAACATAGTCCCTGTGAACAAAAAGTAGAGTACTATTATGGTTTGTATCGATTTTAGGGATTTGAATCGGGCTTGTCCAAAAGACAATTTACCTACCCCTTACATCGATTAAATTATAGATAACTATGCTATAAGTGTCATATTTTCATTTATGGATGGATTCTTCGGCTATAATCAGATCGAAATTCTCCCTTCAGATCAACATAAGACAACTTTCATATGCCCATGGGGGATCTTCACCTACCACAAACTCTCGTTTGGTTTAAAAAGTGTTGGCACTACGTTTCAATGCACCATGTCATATTCTTTTCATGATATCAAACAAGTTGTGGAGCCCTATCTCGATGACCTCCCTACTCGTTCCAAGAACCAGGACCTTCATGTCCATCATCTGAGAGATATTTTTCTTAGATGTCATCATTTCAACATTCGTTTGAACCCCCACAAATGTGTTTTCTATGTTGAAACTAGTTGACTGCTTGGATTCATTGTGTCCAAGGGTGGTATCTGTATTGACCCTTTAAATATTGAATCCATATTGGATCTACCTGCTCCCACTAATGTAACAGAACTCCAAATTTTGCAAGGGAAGGAAAACATTTTACGTCGCTTTGTCTGTAACTATGCAGAAAAGACACATCGATCCATGTGGATTTAAAAAAAGGACACTCCTTTTGTTTGGGATTACTTAGCATAGAATGCATTTAATAATATTAAACATGGTCTCACACATGCACCCATGTTGCAACCACCTGATTATATAAGGGATTATTCTTTGTATGTGGTTATATCCTTTTCGACCATTGGTATGGTCCTAGTTCAAACTGACGAACACGAACAAGAACATGTGATCTACTATGCTAGTAAGAGTCTCCTTGACTATGAAACCCAATACTTACATGTGGAGAAACTCACTCTGGCCATGGTCATCGTAGTCTAGAAGTTTCATCACTACATCTTTCTCCACACAGCTACAGTCTATGCAGATGCCAACCCCATGTATTATGTGTCGACTCAGCAGGTACTTGGGGGAAAATACTCACCCTGGATTGTTATCCTCTAGGAGTTCAAGTTGGAATTTCCTAAAACCACTTTGAAGAAGTCACTTGTTTTTGCTGCGCTCATGTGTGACCTTCCCCATGTTACTGAAGAAAAAGATTCCATCGATACATTTCTGGATGAATTTTTGTTTCTCATTACCACGACTGATATTTTGTATGGATATTTTATTCTCTATCTCCAAACTCAACGATATCATCCTAATGCCACTCATGATGAATTTCGTTGCATCCGCCATCAGGTTAAGTATTACCTCATTATGAATGATACCTTATACCATTGTCGTATTGATTCTATATTGCGACGTTGTCTCAACCACGAAGAGGATGAAATCATCTTGAATGATTGCCACTCTAGAGCTTTTGGTGGTCATCTCTTTGGGATGGCTACTGCCCATAGGATTTTGCATGCAGGGTATTTTTGGCCTTTTATTTTCAAAGACTATATTGAAACTGTCAAGAAATTCCCATACTTCTGTTACCACCTAAGTTGTACTTAGTGGTTTTTATCAAGTGAGCCCGGTGAACCAGACAGGGATAACTTGTTCGGACTTCAAAAAGACCTTTGGAAGTACTTCAGGGAAGTGCTTGTTGTACTATATCACATGTTCATACCCCATGATGGAATTGTAATAAATGTTCTAGCATGATAGTGTCTATAAAAGACTCGGTCTCTTAGACTTTATTTGTCAATCCGATCAGCCCATGGTGTTTTTTCCCTTGGTTATTATTGGTTGTTGAACAAACGACTAATAATTTCTGAGTTTTTCACTCCATACCTCCTAAGTTGGGGTGGTCGGCTTGGAATTTAGGCCTATTGAGGTTATTAGAGTCTATGTGTCAATGTATAAACATGCTAGACATCATTTTTGAGTCATATGAACATGTCTAAGTCCCCCTAGGTGTTTTTCATTTTTTCAATTTTTTAGTTTTTTTCAATGTTTTTTATTAAAATTTAATTTTTCCAAAACTTAGGCTATTTTTTAATAGTTTAATTGGAAAAATTGATTTTGTAATATAAGTGGGCCAAATAATCAGTTTCAGTCATGTATGCACTCATTTTCAAGCTAAGAGCACCATGTAAACCCATGGACCCACTGTTTCCTAGTTTTGAGTGATTTTCCATCACTTAGGTCAGAAAGCCCCAAAAATCAATTATTGATTATTTTAATTAATAAATTGATGAATAATGTAGCAAATCCAAAATCATAAATCAATGGATTCTCAGCCGATTTGATTGAAATCAGTCAGATCTGAAGCAGATTGACTGGATCTGACAAATCCTTGACTGAAGGAGGTGATCAAATCAGATCCGGAGTTGATCTTGAGCATCCTTTATGAGGAATTTCGCCCTCCCTCTCTCCTCAACATGTTTTTGGCTCAACTGGATGATTTTTGGTGGATTCTTCAGTCAACAGGTTGAGGTGTCAGTCAGATCAGCCCCCTGATTGACAGTTGCACTCAGTGAGACTCAGATCTGGCTCAGCTAGACACAGATCAGGAATTGATGGACTCTCCATCAGTTTATTTCACTTGATTCCATGAGTAATTGCGCCCCCCCTGGGCTAGATGGCCTGTAAATTGTATATATCCAGGCACAACCTCCTCTTCCAAGCTAGTTAGAGCTGGACTGAAGGGCTTGCCATTGTAACTGTGTACTGATTTTCATTTGTTGAAATAAAGAGAAGCTTTGAAGGCTCAATTATGGAGTACCTTTCATGTGTGGATTGCCATTGTCTTGCTGCATTCGAGGTGAAACTGCTATTTTCCAATTTTCTACACTTAATTATTGTCTGCCTGAATGGTTTCTGAAATCATAAGGATAGATCATTGTAAGTAAGCTTACTTAATTTCTATTTTCTGCATATGTTTGAATGAGTTAATACCTGTATGTTAAATAAGGTTATTTGCATACTGTATCATCCCTTTCTCATATGTATCTTCAGATCTGATAGTTCTATCTACGGGAGTTGTGTTGTAGCTTACAGGTTTGCCGTGGCTAGAAGATCTATGGTTCAGGTTTGATTCCATTGATTTCCAGCAGAGATTGCTAAGATATTTCCCCTCAGTGCTTCTCTACCAAGTTCCCTCAGCAGATCTGCTTCAACAACAAGCACCTTTCTTCCCCTTTCTCTCCTTTTAAAAATTATTAAACTTTCCTCAAACCGGTTACTTTAAAGGCTTCTTATTAATCTGATCTATCTCATCAGGAAAAACATACATAGATATAATTATCAATATCCCTTCCAATTTCTATATCTTAGTTTCATTTTGCATATAAAGTTCAATCTCAAGAGATCTAGCCTAAAGTACCTTATTTTCGCAAGTAATTTAGTGAAAATTCATAGCTTGCTGTTAAGGTAGTTTCATTTTCTGTTCAATAAGTTTAATATTCTGCAATATCAGTGCATTTTAATTGGCTGCACAAACAGCGAGCCAATATCCCAAGGAAAGCTTGCTTTCCTTGGTTCCTTTTTCGTCGGTTTAGCTAGTTTAATTTCATTATTTTTTGAGATAAAGTAGGCTGACCCAAAGGTACTCTTAAAGTGATTTTGGGAATTTTTTATTCTAAAATGCTCGCTTTCCTTTAGCAGGTATGACAGAGAATAAAGGAAGCTTCTGTCCAAAGTGGCTTTTGGAGCGCTCAAATCCCCCCAGGGGTCTCTCTTTTGTCACAAAATTTGTAAAATTTTTGTATAACTGTAAGATCTTGGTTTCAGCCTGTATAAGGAACAAGAAAGTTCTGATTTATCAGTGCTTTGATATTTTAACTGCTTTAATAAAATCATTCTTTGAATAGGCTCTTTCGAGCCCATTCCCCATCCCCCCTGGGGGGATTCGCGTCGATGCCATTTTCGTCATTTTCTGCTTATTTCTTTTTCACTAGAATTGATCTAATTTGCAGGGTAGTATACTTGATCTTTTTTTTAATTCCATACTCCATATATTACATTCCAAAGTAATCATAATACTTACCCCATGATTTCCCGAGTGACCCGCAAGGGGAAAGAGATTCGTGGTAGGATAAATCAGAAAACCAGATTTGTGTAGTTGTTTTATTTTTCATGTTTTGTTTATCATAAATTTAAAATTAACCCCTCCTCGATTCCCCGATTGAGATCCACTTGGATCGAAAGAGGTTCTTGGAGGCTTTTTCTTTTAAACAAGAACATCCAGTTTAAAACTTACTAAAATCGACAAGACTCCAGTGTGTATGCTCTGCACTTGGCTATGGTTCATCCGATCAGTCAAGCTATATCAAAAGCACTTAGGTGACTAGCATAATTAGGATTCACCCTCCCCAATTGACAAACCATCAGGTGAAAATCCAACACCTTGATCAAACCTTTACAGTGGCAAAATACCCAAAGGAAGCGGGAACTTACTGAAAAGTGACCTCGGGGCACCGATCTCTGTCACACCCTAACGGGTGCGTTATGAAAAATAGCCCCAGAGACTCCATTTCATCCCACATATTCCTTGCGGGTAGCCATAAAGGTTTTGTTTTGGACATACTCCAAGTACTCTCGGGTATATCTGGAGTCCCCCCTTAGCCTAATTTAATCAATTCATACTTCAATTTTAACTTAAAACATACCAAGATGCAATCGCAAAACATTCACTCCAAACACATGCAAGCACACTGATCTCTTTGATTTGACTCCATTATTAAGGCACTGGTCATTTTTTCTTAATATATATATGGTTTATCAGCTTTGTGCTTTCGTGTGTTATTTTCGTATCTTGTCATCTTCAATTGTCTATAGTTAAAATTTTTGAACTCCTAAGTAACTGATTCAGTTTAACATCACCACACTAAGTAATCATCCTTAGTAAGTTAATAGGGTCTACCCCCCTTGGCTTCGTTAGGATTTGAGCCTAAATGGAGGAGTCAAGAATAAGGTGACAGCCTTGACTCGAGACTTTCCCCCAAGGACACACTGAGTGGCTTGAAGATTTTTGCCACGTGATCCAAGTGTGTGAAAAGGTGGCAACACCTTCCAAATGTTTACCACTAACAATCGCACCCATCCTACTCTGCTCCATCTTGTTTTAGCGGTTGGCCCTTTCACAAAATGGGGCATGGACTTCGTGCATTGTAGGCCTATCTCATCTAGGGGGCATGGATACATTATTGTGGCCATGGACTAGTTTACTAAATGGGCTGAGTCTATTCCCACATACTCCGAAGACAAAAAAATAATTGTGTTGTTCTTATTTAACCATATCATTGCTAGGTTCAGGATTCCTAGGGCCATTGTGACCGACCATGGGTCACATTTCCATAATAGGATGATGGCGGAACTGAGTACAAAATTAGGGATTCGACATGATAAATATATTTCTTACTACCCTCAAGCTAATTGCCAGGTTGAAGTGATCAATAAATTTTTAAAAACCATGCTTCAACGAATGGTAGGGCAGGCCAAATCAAATTGGCATTTGCAACTTTTTTCTACACTTTGGTCCTATAGGACTACTGCAAATACCTATACTAGTTTTTCACCATTCCAATTAGTGTACGCACTTGAGGATACTATCCCAATAGAATGTGAAAGTCCTTCTCTAAATCTCATTATAGAACTATTTCCTAATACCACCATAGATGAAGAACGATTTATGTTTTTGAATAAGCTTGATGAAACCCATTGTGATGCTCCTTTAGCTAATGAGCCACACAATTGGTGAATGAAAGAAAAATATGACAGATCTATTCAGCCCCACTCTTTCAGTGAAGGAGATCTGGTCTTGACTTATGACTAGAAACATCATAAGATGGGGGAAGGTAAATTTCAATCTATGTGGAACAATACTTACACTATTAGTCATGTTTTGGAAAAAGGTGCGTATGAGTTAGTGGAATATGATGGGATACCTTTGGGAGAGCCCCGCAACAGGATCAACCTTAAAAGATACTATGCCTAGGTCATCTAGCATAGGATGTTTTGTAAATATTGTTTATAGATTGTTGTGTGTATTGATTTGAAAGTGTGGTTTTTTGTGTGATATAGGATGTGTTTTTCACAAACCCTACTTATGTATATCCTATGTTTAATGAAAAGATGACCACTTTTACTGGATTCACAGATGGTGATAATCATTACATGCTAAATCTTGCATCAGCAACTTGGGTATTGTACTCTCCTACAGGTGATCTTGTGAGTTCAAGGGGTGTTTTTTTAGGTCCCTCCACCAACAATATCATAGAGTATCATGCAGTGATCGGATTTTTGATGAAATATCTAGCTAACGATGTAATGGAGATTAGGGTTTACCTAGATTCAAAACTAGTTTTTCAACAACTAAACCGAGTCTACACCGTCCAGAACGCTCTACTCCTTTGTACATTCTGAAAGGTTAGGCTCTTCAAAATTTCTTTTGAGTAGGTCCCATATCAAAATATTCTAAGACATTTGAATGTTGTGGTAGATTCCCTAGTTAATTTTGTCTTAGATTGGAACATTGCTCATAATTAAAGTTCATTATAACATAAAACAAATGTATTTAAAATTCATAAGTAGGAAAACATTCACACATCACATTTTTTGCACACACATCTGTAAATAAAGTTGGTCATATATATATATATATATATAAACTGTGAAGCTAAGATACAAAAATGGACTGAAACATCGAGCTTTCAGAGCCCTAAAGTCTAGGACTGTCATAGTTCAAAATATACATATACAGGGAAAAATTGAAGCTTTGAATCTTTCAGTGTAAATACATATACAAAAAATTGGAAAATCTCTGTGGACTAGTCATCATGGTGATGCTCATGGTAGCACATAACGGCCTGAGCCACTCTACAGAGTATCCTAGCAAACCATCCTGAGACTCCTGTTGTCTTACACTGGTAGTGCCTGGGTAGGTCATCAGTGGAGACATCAAGAATTCCTACATTCAAACACTACAGGTTCTCCTCAATATTTTGATCTCCTCATCAGCCTTAGAGCGATGAATTACCATGTCTCTAACTGCTACCCGTCTCTCAATAGGTGACGCTACAGCTGGATGGGTAGGTCCAATGTCTGCACAAATCATTTTCACTTATATCATCATTACAGTATAAAAATAAAATAAAATTCAAAAATTAAAAACACATATGATAGTGTCTTTCTTACCTTTCCCATCCCACTCCTCTCCCTCTGCTAGAGGAAGATCTAGAACCTCATGGAATTCTACACCCTCGTAGGAATAATCCTTGATCATAAGTAAGTGGTTCCTCAACCAACAAAAGAAAAATGATCCATAACTACCTTGGAACCCCTACCACCATGATAGGACATGACATAAACCGGTCTGACCATCCTAGGATCCTCAACATCTAGCCTACTCATGGCTACCTGAGGTCTCATGTGAGGCACCCTCTGTAGGCTTAAATATATTATCACAAATCCATAGCCAAACTATTTGATCTTCCCCAATTTTATCTTGTTAAATTGATCCTTCAGGCTAGCTAGCATGCCCTCACACCAGATGAATATTGTAGGTGTCATACACTCTAGGGAATATAGCATGTTTTCCCTAGTGGTCAGGTGAGTAGATCTAGTCTCGATAACTTCCCTGATGGTATAAACTATTGTCCTCAAAGGACGGTCCACTATCCATTTGATAGGGAGCTTCCTGGATTAGGCATGCATCTTTAATGAACAATATTTGTCAATCATGTCATCCAAGGAAAACTCACCACCCCGTGGACCAGATAGAACCACTTGTATCCCTCTATGAGACAACCGAATCATAAAGTATATGTCCTTGATATCAATGGTTAGTGTGTGGGCCTCGACCATAAAATGATTCTCATCAGGGTGCCACATATTGATGATATACTCTAAGAGACATACATAGAATCTCATGCCTGAAACCCTGAAGTATTTGAGTAACCCACAGTTCAAAAGGGCCTCTATAGTGGTCAGGTCACTGACAGCTTGGAAATCCTCTGTTTCATGCTCATGCTCCTTCCATATTACCATGGTGAGGATACTTTGTGCATCTGCAAGACATTGTAAACATGCATTAAGACTCAAATCCTAGGTAAAGGAAGCATAAAAATAAAATTTTGTTGGATGAAATTGACGACTTTTGGATAAACCCTAGTTGCGGTACTTTTTCTCTACGTAGAAAGAGTGCCTGATGCTCCTACTGGTTGCGGAAAGAGCGCCTATGATTCCTTTCTACCAACATTGCAGAGTGTCGCCCTTAGGATCTCCTGTTAGCTGTGGACAGAGCACATACGACGCCCTTATCCCAGCATGACAGAGCATCGTCTCTCTCCCCGACAGAAAAAAATAACGTCACCCAATGCGTGTTTTTGGTTTGAAAAAAACCCCAAATTCTAGTAAAAAAACTAGAAATGATACCATAAAAATGAAGGGAAGGGTCTTGGCATTTACCTACTTCGAGCATCTCAAGAAATGGCGGACCATAGCACCCAGAATCAAGAAATGAAGTTTTTCTCCTTTTGATCCAACTCCACTTTCTCCCAAATGGTAAAAAAACAATGGTAAAAAAAAAATACTATTTGCTTCTATTTATAGTAATTTTAGACCTTATTATTATTATTTAATTAAAAATTGTTTTAATTCCGAAGTTACTTTAATATTATGGGTTTTATTATTTGTTTCATATATTTTTATTCTGGAAATGGTCAAAATGGTTCTAATATGTTTTTTAAAGCTTCCAGGTCAAATCTTTACAACTCATGGCTATGATTTAAGCTCTTTTTGTCTTTTTCATGCTAAGATTGGAAATGAAAAAGCACCGAGCGTATTTTACACTTTTCGCATGCTCACTAAACAACCAGTAAAAGAGTGTCAAGTCCACTTTTGCTTCTCTTTTAGACTCGTAAAAGCTAGCTTATGAAAAAGATAACCCATTACGGAGTTATATTTAAGCTCTTTTCAGTCTCCTTAAAAACAAAAAAAGATTGCCAAGAAAACCTGTTACGTTCACGCTTGTAAAAGTATCAGAACGGTCGACTAGGCAGTAGTAATTTATCTCTTTTTTGTACCGATTAGGGATATTTATGAAAAAATACTTTTTTTGGAGTCTCCTTGTGTCTTCATTCAGACTCCCTAAACATGAATGATAGTGATTTCACTTTCATCAGACTCATGAAATTAAACAATGAAGGACCCTTTCTGGGAACGAACCCCTCCTTTCTCAGGTTTGTAAAACATGTGAGAATGGACTCATATCTTGATGAGCTATAATGAGTGTTTGATACCCTCTTTGAACTCATAAAAATGAAAAGGGTCACTCATCCTTCAATATGGAGAAATTAAGGGAAAGGGGAATGCTTTTCATTTGTATTTATGACAGTTTATAGTCCACCTTTGAACATGGCACATATCTGCATTAGCATATTAGAACATTTGGGTATCTAGCTTGTCTTGGAGTCGATCCACTTTTGTGAGTCACCTGAATCCTTTGAGTCAATTCAAATAATGCTCATCATATTCCTTCCATTACACCTAGTTTTTGTCTCGTCAAGTCAATGCTGCCAAGTCATTTGTTGTGCCACAAAATTGTTCAAAGGATGTCTCTCCTGAAATTCAACTCATTAGTAACTATACCTTCTTACAAAGTCATTCATGCCTGGGTCAGTTTCATGGTTGTCTCATCACCTCAAAAAATTAAATTTTGTTCCATGTTTCGTGTTGATGATAGAGGAAACATCATGGACCTCCTTTGACGAGTCTGCTCCTCTCGACTTCAACCCATCATCCAAGAATTAGAATTAGGAACCTAGTCAAGTACCTTGGATCCTGCATCCCTCAATGGCAGGTTTCCTCGATTTCAAAAGGAGGTTTTCATCAATGACCTCTAATTGGAATATTTTATCAAGTGTTTGACTTCAAAACATTTATTCACACTTGAAAGAATGTACTAAGATACCTTTGGGATCACTGCCATTAATGGTGATTTCCCTCATGCTTGTTAATAGTATACATCAATGGATGGTAATCATGTGGTTTATGCCATGTTCGACATCAATACATTCATTCGCATTGCTATAATCGTATCAGTTGGGGATTGGAATGAAGACCCTAAGTAGCTAGGCTTCATCAGCATAATTTCCTACCCTCGGGTTGTGATGGAAGATTATTTTGGGTTATGGCATGGATCCAAATTGTATGTTTGGTGGTTATGTCCATACTGGGTTTGGATAACATGGATCTACTTTGTATGTTTCGTAGCCATGTTCCACTCTCCATGTCATTTGATCATGGATCTATAGTGTATTCTTGGTATCCATGACATGGTCATCATCATGGATCTGCAGTGTATTATGTAAGTCATGAGCTCATCTCACATTGCCTCTGATACTGGATCGATGTATAGAAAAGTATTTTACCTATCAATTCCCTCTAGCCTCATACTTTGGGGGGCATTATTTTGCAACTGAAAAATCCACTAGTGCCTAATGACCCTTCAGAAATACTACCCTGAGATTCCTTTGGTAACCTTTTTCCAACCCTAGGATGACCGAAGCCATTTTTCAGTTATGACAGAGCAGCGTTGGTGCACTAGCTTATGTATAAAAAAATATTGGCTCGTGTTTGTCTTTTGGAAATAGGCGTCGTCAACGCTCTTCCTTTGTGAGTAAAAAGTGTCGGTGTTGTTTCACCTTAATCCAAGTGTGTCGGTCGACCTAAAACATGAAAAAAGGAAGGTTATAGAAGCTTCCTTATGAAATCCTCCATGGATTTGGTTCCTAATAGCTAGGGAGAGGTGGCATTCGCCTTCCTCACCTATTGGGGTCAGCTCCTGTCCATTCCCTAAGTGAATCTCATGTAATTTTCCCTATAAATGAATCCTTCATGGAGTAAGTGTGAACAAGCCAAAGAAAGCATGCTTATGTTGTTGGACTGAGATCTAGTTTAAAGAAAATATAGATTGATTCTTAGTGTGAATATATTGTTGTAAGTGTAAAGGATTGTAGATCTATTGTGGAGGATAAATCTAGCAACATCAAGGCTTTATGGTTGTAACTTTACTCTCTTTTATTATTAATACAAAAGAGTTCACCTTTCCCGTATTTAATATGTATGAATATCAGTTAAATGTCGTTGGAATCCTTGATCACTAACATAGATGATTAATTTTCCATGATACTCTCATCTTGTGTTTTTATCTTTTGATTTCTTTTGTAGGTATCGAAGATTGCAAGGACTTTGGAACGAAGAAAAAAAGTACTCAGATATGAGGTATGATTTTAGTTTCATGTTGATCAAATTGATTATCTAGGGAAATTATATGGTATTTTGTTTATTTTATTCTACGCTTGCATCATATAGGGTAGAGGAACAAGTGGTGTCCGCACTGGTTGCATAATTTCTTGAAACACCTGTACTGCCAGGAAGCATTAAAACAGGGTTGTTTTAATATTGCAAAGATTTTCTCCTAGTTTCATGGATCTAAGGACGAGCACGGGGTTATGGAAAGATACCATTATGATTTTTAGCAAGATTGTAACGTTTTTAGTTTTAAAATAAGTAGTATAAATATTTGGATTTTTCCATGTAATTCCATCTAACAAACTGTGTCAAACTCTGTGTTTTTGGCAATAAGAATTTAGACTTCAAATGGTTGCGAGTGTATTTGTTTTTGCACGTTGTAAAATTTATTTAGGTCTTGGTAATATGATAACTTGTTGTGTGTGAGAGAAGCAGTGGAGGGCCCACTTTTCTAAGCCTGCACACTCATTCCTTTCATTACTGTGTTTGGTACATTTTTATTCTTGTAGATGCATTTTGGTATATTTTAAATATTCCTGTGGATGAATTTTTTTTATTGCTGTAGATTCCATTTAAATTTTAAAACAATATTTTGCAATCCAATTACAGTCAGTTTAAATGCAAGTGAGTTTTTTTATGTGATGTAGGAAGGTTTTATTTGATAGTAGCATACGTTGTCTAGGTTATGGTAGAATTGTTTTAGTTCTATTATACAAATATTCTGTTGTTGAAGAAACCAAATACATTGTGGACTCGCTTCTTGTAAAAGAACTCAATGTCTTCTTCTTTCAACAATGGAATGATGATGTTATACTTTTTAGTTTTTTCATGTTTTAGATGTTATCAAGTTTTAAAATGCGAATGCATACATTTTCCGTAAAGAGATTTTTGTAGTTCTGAACTTTCAACATTTAAACAAGTTTTAGGTTTATTTTTTTTTAAAGAATAGTGTATTTCAAATTAGTCTAGTTCTAAGTACATAAATGTTGGATGTGCTTCTAAGTCTTGGGATACCTAGTTGACATTTAAAATTGAAGCTCTGTTCTACGACAGTATATTGGGTCAACAGATATCGGGTAGATGGATGGGACTCATGATGACACTGTGATGGAATTTGAGGAAGAGTGTGGTCTTCTACGAAGTGGGGTGAGGTTTTGGCAATAGAAGAGAAAGAGGGATGAGGAGAGTCTTGGTGCAACCAGAACAAGAAACTTCAAAATAATATCACAACTGAATATGCAACCCTACAATGACAAAGGAAACAACCAGGCTATTCCCAAGTCCGAGGACGAATCAAACCAAAGAAACAAAATACCTACACCTATGTGCACTGCACCACATTCAAGAAGAAACACCAGATAGTCACAAGACTTCTTGGTGTGCCACCACCGAATCAATAGTAGAAGATCAACAAACACTCGAAGAAGGCCCAGAATGGCGGTTGGAAAAGTAAAACTACCTATGTTCCATGGGAATGGAACTAAATATCTTGAACAGTATTGTTTTCTTTATGAAGCAGTATGGACTATGAAACAAGTCCAAGATGAATACATTAAGGGACAACTTGCAACGACCTTTCGAGACCAAGCATTGGATTGGTACATGAATTTTGCACAAGTGTTGATAGGGAAGCAACATAATACTCTAGGTCATATTAGAAATGGGTTGATCGAAGAATTCCAGAAACCAAAATATGAGTCGCAGTACATTACTAAATTTAAGGAAATAAAAAAATATCCGAACAAGTGGGTATGGGATTTCGATTAGCGGTTTAAGACGATGATGGATAAAGTTAGTTTCATAATGAGTCACGTGCAACTCAAAGAATGGTTCATCATTGCATCGGTGCCACACATATGAATGCCATTAATGTAGCAGAATATTGCAACACAAAATGAAGCTATGGAAATTGCGATGAAACTAGAGGCTTCACCAGTTGGAGAAACATGGGTTGGAATGGATCAGATCCAATCACAATTGGAAAATATTATGATTCAGTTGCAGGATATCAAGAAGGGAAAGGACATCCATGAACAAGTGTGGTGTACTCAATTTCATATAGAAGTACATCATAAGGATCAATGTCTAGACTTTTGAGAATACTTACATGATGGTGCTCCTAATCCATTGAGTCAAGGTGGTTTACCATGGTATCAAATATCTCAAACTCGAGGACATCGAAAAAAGGAATGAGTGTACCTCCAAAAGGTTATATCAAAACCGGAGAATTTGTTTTGCACTTTTTGTTAGTCACTTGGTCATGGAGAGAAGGATTATAGAGCATATGACTTGCTCCAAGAAAGAACGATGGATACGTATTTCATGAAAGGAGAAGACAACCGACTGACATAGGGGCCGCCACCGCAACAACCACCATATTTCATGCAGTAGCATTCAAAGTTTGAATCATTGCAACCACAATACAATCATATGGAGTATAATATGCAGCAGCCACAATACCCTCAACCACAGCCTAATAAAAAAAATAGTTTTATCAACCGCAATACCAGCCATAGGGAAGATTCTGTAGAGGATTTTAAGGAGGTCAAAATGGAGGATTTGGTCGACAAGGGGGTATGGGACGAGGTCACGAACATATGCAATGCTATAATTATGGAGTATTGGGACATTATTAGAAATATTTCCCAAATCTTCAGTCACAATTTAATTATTGTATCGTTGTCGATCATATTGTTGAATATTTTCCGTAGCTGATTGCAAAGTGGAAAGCAAAGAATGTCCCACCACTGCAAAATCAGAACTAGAATGTGAACCAGGACCAAAATGTGAACTAGGCTATGAACCAACCTCAAAATCAAAATCAACGAGCAATTGTAGGGAAAATTTTAGTGGAACCAGAACTCGACCACAGATGTTGGAGTTATAACTCAAGGAGGCACGACAACAGGAGATGATGGTCCACTCCCACCAATTTGATTGGTGGCTCGAAAGAAGGTGCAATTTGATGTCAACGTTAAGAAATAAATATTATTATATGTAAGAGACTTCATAAAAAAGAATACAGGTAAGTTTCCTATCTATGAAATTCCACCTAATTTTGATTTGACACTTGTAGAAGAACCATCGCGGAAGGTTAGAACAGTACAAATTTTATTAGAAATTTGTTTGTCGTTAGCAAAAGATCCTGATGCACTAGCAAAAATATAAATTCTATTATATCGACGAGAGAAAGGGCGACATGACTATGTCGTGAATTCTTTGCATAAAAAGAAAATTGGAAGGGAGATGAGAATAAACATCTAAATCGGTGACTATGATGTGGATTCAGTCATATTGGATCTAGGATCGGATGTCAATATTTTGACAAAGAAAACATGGGAAAGGATGGGGAAACCACAGTTGGTTTGGTCCCCTGTACAACTATGACTAGCAAATTAGTCTAGAGTGTCACCAATTAGTCGAGTATCTCACCTACTTGTCTAAGTAGAAGGACTGAATAATTATGCAGACTTTGACATTATTGAAATCGTCGATGAAAGTATCTCATATCCTACAGTGTTAGGGATTGGTTGGGATAATCATAATTTGGTGGTTATCAACTTTAAGAAGAGAATGGTGGATTTTGATAATCGCAACATTTGGATAATTTCCTCATATGATATAGGCAAAGCCAGAAGGTATGTAGAACCAATAAAGGAGGAATTTGTGGGAGGATGGGATAATGCATACAATATTTTTGAGAATTACATCCATAACACCATAGACGGGGAGCTGGAGTGGAAATGTGCTAGCTCTGCATCATCGGATTTTGATGATGCGTTAGAGAATTGGAAGAATCAGATACATGAAGTATCATTCTGAAAATGTGGGAGAGTCACTTAGTCGCTACGCTGGGTCACAACATAGGTTATCAATATACCAACCTATGAAGGGATACCCAACCTGATTAATTTTATCAATGAATTTGAAGACAAGGTATCAGAGCCTCAGTGACTGTTGGAGCTAGAGGAAGTACTGAAGGCCACTCCAACAAGATGGTAGGAGACACATAATAAATTGTTCAATGGTTGGACGATATGTCATAAACTGATGGAAGTTCAATTTGTACAAGCAGAGCATTACCAGGGTGTGAAGTATGATGGAAGGAATAATCCTAATAACCATTTGGTTGCATGTCATACTGCATGGGTATCAATACTGAAGGACAAATGGGTATATGATTTTTTCCATACGTTAGATGAAATGTCGTGACAATGGTATGTATAAGAAAAAATCTGGAGGGAAATTAGAACATGGGAAGACTTGACTATTTTCTTCAGTCGCACTTTTAGCTTTGTGAGTGTTGATCAAGTAATACATAACGCACTACAACACATCCAAAATGTTGTCTTGGAAGTATTTCCAGTGGCATTTCCCACATAATCGCATGAGATACCAGTAACACAGTTGATGAAGAAATGTTACAATGTGGTAGGAGAATCGGACGAAAAGGATGATCCAAGGAATATTAATATCACATAATCAGAAGGAAGTCGAGATATAATAGCACCAAATATGCCAACCGACAAATTCCAATAACCTATTAAGACATGGAAGGTCAACATTGGAACGACAGAAGACTCGAAGTTCACCAGTGTCGGATATTATTGGGACGAAGCCACTATGGAGAAGATCATTGATTTGCAGCATGAGGTCTAGGATTTATTTTCAAGTAAATTTGATAAGATGAAAGTGATTTTAGGAGACTTGGGAGAGATCAAAATCCCACTAAATCTATATGTGAAGCTAGTAAAGCAACGTCCTTATCGGTTGAACATGAGCTACAAGGAATGAGTCAAAGCTGAGCTCCATATGATGCTAGATGTTGGCATCATCGATCCCATGGAAGAATTGGAATAGATCAGTCTGATGGTTTTTTAAGATAAGAACAAGGGGGGAATTTGGATCTGCATTGATTCAAAAGCTTAATGATGCATGTCTCCATGATTCGTTCCCAACACGATTTACTGATGAAGTATTAGAAGGATTCGATGTTGGAATATTGGACAATACTGAGAGTGGGGGTGAATCAATATTGTTAACTTTTATAATTTGAAACAAATTTTAACATTAATAATTAATACACAGAATCAACAAGAAACATAGAACACATATTTTATTGTGGAACCTAATTGGGAAAACCACCAATAAGTTCTATTACGGCAAAATTATATTTACAAATAGTTTCTTCCTACTACAACAAACAAGGATGGTACCACACCCTCTTTACTAGAAACTACTGGAAGGAGGCTACAACCCCCTATTTTTATTAGCTGCTACTGAAAGATGCTACAACACCCCATTTACCAGCTACTACTAGAAGGAGGTTACGACCCCCTAGTTTTATCAGCTACTATTGAAAGGATGCTACAACACCCTATTTACCGGATACTGTTGGAAGTAAGCTACAACCCCCTCCGGGACTGTTTCCTACCCTAGTGCCACCCTATCACCCTAGTATGTTTTATATGTTTTCCATATCTTCTTTACGATTACTATCACCGGTTCTTCTTTGGACTCTATGTCGATCGAAAAATTCCAAGAACCTATTAAGACATGGAAGGTCAACAAACAAGGATGGTACCACAACAAACAAGGATGGTACCACAACAAATAAGGATGATACCATACCCTATTTACCAGCAACTACTGGAAGGAGGCTACAACCCCCTAGTTTTATCAACTACTATTGAAAGGATGCTACAACACCCTCTTTACCAGCTACTACTAGAAGGAGGCTACGACCCTCTGGTTTTTTCAGCTACTACTGAAAGGATTCTACAACACCCTATTTACCAGCTACTATTGGAAGGAGGCTACAACCCCCTTTGGGCATGTTTCTTTCCCTAGTGCCACCCTACCACCCTAGTATGTTTTTATATGTTTTCCATATCTTCTTTACAATTACTATCACTGGTTTTTTCTTCTTCATAATTATGTTTATATATTCTTTTAATTTTCTTTTGAATCATTTCATCTTTCCAACCTATGCTCATGCCTCTTCATAGTCATCCCTCTTTGAATCTATGATAATTAATTTATCATTATGTTCCTTACTGATTTTAATTAATTAATTTATCGTTCTATTCATTATATATTTTTAATTTAATTAATTAATTAAAATTTATGTGCTCTTCGAATCTCTGTGGGTTTATTCCATCTTCAGGCCTTCGGGATTTATTTCATTCATGTATGTGGGATTCCTATCTCATTCACCAACATGAATAATCCAATATTTTGTGGGATTCCTTTATCTAGGGCATGCTTCCTTCTCCCATCCTTCACCTGCGTGCACTTCTAGACATGTATGGACCTTAACCCTCTATATCTGTGGGCATAGTCTTGCTTCTATGCAGGATTTATTCTTGAAGTCCCTTTGTGAGACAATATAACCCTTTCTGGTCATTCTTAGGCCCCCACAAGCTTTAATATCATCCCTTGTGGGATTCCTTAAGCACCCGTAAGCTTAACCTTAGCTCCTGTGGGCATATTTAATCTTTTGGTAGATTTTAACCCTTACGAAACTTTATAAGTAATCATGTTTTTTATTTTATTCGGAACAAAACTACAATTTGACCTAAATGATGTCCCAATCTCTCCAATCGTATCAGTGCTCACTTGCGAGTCACCTTCGATGATGTTGGCCAATCTCTCCAATCGTTTTGGTGTTCACTCATGAGTCACCTTTGATGGTGTCGAAGGATTTCTTTTAGTTGTGCCAAAACAAAAACCTCTCCGATCATTTCGGTGCTCAGTCATGAGTCACCTCCAACGATATGGGTGGATTTCTTTCAATTGTTCCAAAAGAATAGTTTCCCAACCTCTCCGATCGTTTCGGCAGTCCTGAATGAGTTACGCCGACATGGATGATTCAGCCGACCATTTCACAGTGACTGGATGAGTTATGGTGACTGTTTTGCATTGGCTAGATGAGTTACATTGACCATTTCGAAATGACTAGATGAGTTACCCCCGAGCATTTTGTAGCGACTGGATGAGTTACACCGATCATTTTTGCAGCGACTGGATGAGTTACAACGGCTGTTTTGCAGCGACTGAATGAGTTATGTCAATCATTTCATAAAAACTGGATGAGTTACACCGACACATCTATTTAAGATAGATTGGATGAGTTACACCGAAATGGATTACTATCTTTCATCCAACTTTGGAAGATGAAGTATCCAGATCATGGAGACAACATGCCAATTTTATCTATGCAAACTTTATCCTAGGTTTTTCCTTTCTCATTACTAAAATTATTTGACATCAATGAAAACCATACTCAATAGCCACATCATCAATTCCTTTGACATTAATGAACTTCTTTGACATCAATGACAACTAAACTCAACATTCTTCCCCTTTGGAATTGATGGCAGCAACTCCTTAATTTCCTCCCCCTTTGACATTAATGACAAAGGCTTCATTCTAACACCTCCCCCTGACATGATGCCTTCTCTTTTCATTTGCAGAACTAATTTCTATTTCATTGCTTTCATATTAAGTCTAATCTTTGTTCATTGCTTTCAGGCATGCTTTTCTCCACAATCAGATTCAAGGATAGTTATTTGAAATTTCTCAGTTTTTAGAGGTAATCTAATTCCATAATGTTTGGATGTAGTTAGCTCTCGTGATCATCATCTATCTTTCGTTCATCACAATTTTGATTTAGACTATGAAATATTAAGTGTGCATCAATGCTTCACTTTCCAACATGTCTCTTCCCTTTGTTACATGGACTTGGTACTAATCATTGCTTGAAGAATGATAGTCTTAGTTATCATCCTCATTTTCTTTCTTGGGGTAAGTATTTGAATGATAACCCAAGTGATAAATTCATAGACTCCCCCTATCACCGTGCTTCCTTCTGCTCCATTATCAAGTCTCTCTCAGTCTACTTCTGTCCAATTTTATGCATATTTTCTCTATGTAAACCATGCACCAGTATTATCATTTAAGCCTGATCATCTCTTGTTTTTTATGAATATAGATTTCATCATACCTCAACATTAGATACCAATTGATTTTTTCCTTAGATATCATTTGGGATTTTCTGAATTTAACTCCCCCTGAGTATATGATCCCTCCTAATGTTATTTTCAGGGTTCTATTTAGATCATGAGAGATCTTAGAAAAGTATTCCATGATCACTATATCCTTCTTCATCACCCTCATATTCATATTCATCGGTGTATTATTTTACATGGCCATCATTCTTTGCCTCATAATGAATGTCATTTTTATCTATGGCACTATTATGCTCATTATCATCTTTGGAGACCTAACTGATGTTTGAAATTTTTTGTTTCTTCTGAGTCTTCGTAATCTAACTTTTTATTACACGTCTTCCCATTTGGTGTCATGCTTACTTGACTTCCATAATCTTCTGTGTTTGTGTCTTGTTTCCTTTACAAACTTTGTTATTTTCCCTTGGTCCTATAGTTAGCAGCCTTGTGACCAAACTTATGACAACAATAGAAATAACCATAGAAATTTCCTTTGAGGAATATCTGATCTTCCTGTTTCCCAACTTCCATCTTCTTCCACTATTTTTGATCCTCTACTGAAACATTCTTTCTTATTTTACATTCTCTATCCATATGTCCAAAGTTATTACATTTGTAACACTCTATGTCATATGTTTGAAGAGATCCAAAACGGTTATGATTTCTTTCCTTTGGTTTACTAGGTGCACCATTCTTGTATTCATGAACCTTTCCATAAGATCTGCATTTCAGGTCTTCATGAACAAAATTATAACAAGAGTAACAATGACCCAAAAATATTTGCTAATATCTATTTTTCATTGGTCTCTTAGACACCTCATTAGTTTTGTTTTTGTCATAAAATCATGGAGCGAATTTCTTGATTTCTTCCTTTTTAACTGGACTCTTTAGTGTAGCAACATAGCTTCTTTCATTTCCACCTTGGTTTGTGAAGGAAGAATATTCTGGTTTCTTTTCTTTGTCAAAACTCAAACCAGATTTATCACTCTATCATATTTGGTTACTTAATGTATCATCTAAAATCCTTGAACTGTTCTTAAACTTTGATTTGATAGATTCTTCATCAACCCATTTCCTAAATTGAATTATCTCTTTTTCAAGTTTTTCAAAATCTTGTAATCTCTTCCTAAACTACACTACTAGGTCCTCTTCAATCTTCTTAGCCTCTTGAAGTTGGTTCTTCAAGTCAATAATAATTTGATTTGTCTCTTCTTGGTACTTTGACAGTTTTTCTTTCAAAACATCGTTCTTTCTCCTACATTTTTTAATTTCATCAACAATAGCCGTGTATTGAGCCTCTAGGTACACTTCTGATTTTTTATATGATTCACCATTCTAAGTTTGAGTATATATTCCCATGAATAGGATTTCTTCATCTTCACTTTCATCATCACTATATTCTTTGGAATATAAGTTTTCCTTCCTTTCCTTAGACTTCTTCTTATCCATGGCCATTCACTTATGACTGCAATATTCTTCATGATCACTCTCCTCTTTTTTTGGGTAAGGACACTTATTCAAAAAATGTCCAATTCTTGAACAATTAAAACATTTCAAGGGTAGATTTCCTTTATATTTCCTAGTACCTTTCTCAAGTTTTCTAGTGAAGAGGGATTCTTCATCATCTAGGTTTTCTATTTGATTCTTGGATATGGATTTAAATGTTGCCTCTTTTATTGAAGTTGCATTTTGTCCCGTCCTCATCTCATATGCAATGAATATCCCATGTAGTTCATATACTTGCATGGAATCAAGGTCATGTCATTCTTATAGAGCGGACACTTTTGAGTGATACTTCATTAGCAATGGTATTAGTACCTTGTTAACCACTTCTCTTTCTTTTAATTTTCCTCCAAGACTTCTAATAGCATTGACAACCTCATCTGCTCTTAAAAGGTATTCCCCAATGTTTTCTTCTTCTTTTAGTTTAAGGCTTTCAAAATGTCCTTTATATGTTTGAATCTTGGATTCTTTGAATTTATATTCCCCTTCATAAATAATCTTTAACTTATTCCAAACTTGTTTGGAATGCTTGCATCTCATAACTTTTGTAAATACAGAATTTGTTAATACACTCAAGATGGCATTTAGGGATTTGGAATTACCATCTATTGGTCTAGTTCCAAACTTTCTATAGGTACTTGGTATTCTATTTTATACTCCTTTTCAGTTGCTTCCCAAACCTTCTATTCAAGGGACATCAGATGGAACTTCATTCTTACACTCTAGTATGCATAATTTACTCCTCTGAATAATGGAGGTATGTTAGTGGCTAACCCTTCTTGTTGATCCATAGTGGTTTTTTATGTAGAATTTGACTTCTAGTGGTTAAACTGTACTGAAGTAACCTCACTTTGATACCAATTGTTGAAATATTGGACAATACTGAGAGGGGGGGTGAGTCAGTATTGTTAACTTTTATAATTTAAAACCACTTTTAACATTAATCATTTACACACAAAACCACAAGAAACATAGAACACCGTTTTTATCGGGGAACCCAATTGGGAAAACCACCAGTACATCCTATTACTACAAAATTATATTTACAAATAGTTTCTCCTAGCTACAACATACAAGCATGGTACAACAACCTATTTACCAAGAACTACTTGAAGGAGGCTACAACCCCCTGGTTTTATCAGTTTCTCCTAAAAGGATGCTAAAACATCCTATTTACCAGTTACTATTGGAAGGAGGCAATGACCCCCTAGTTTTATTAGCTACTACTGAAAGAATGCTACAACACCCTATTTGGAGGATACAACTCCCTACATCCCTGTTTCTTTCCCTAGCGCCACCTTGCCACCCTAGTATTTTTTTTTATATGGTTTCCAGATCTTCTTTATGATTGCTATCACTGGTCCTTCTTTGGCCTCTGTTTGTTGCTTCTGCTGCATGGATATGGGTAACATAAACACTTCTTTCTTCTTAATAATTCTATTTATATATTCTTTTACTTTTCTTTTGAATCATTGCATCTTTTAAACCTATGCTCATGCCTCTTCATCATCATTCCTCTTCACATCTCCAATAATTAATTTATCATTCAGCTTCTTACTGATTTTAATCAATTAATTTATCATTTTGTTCATTATATATTTTTAATTTCATTAATAGATTAAAATTTGTGTGCATCTCAAAACTCTTCAAATATCTATGGGTTCCTTCTATATTTAGGCCTTCGGGATTTATTTCTTTCATGTTTGTGGGCTTCCTATCTCTTTTACCAGCGGGAATACTCCAAGCTTTTGTGGGATTCCTTCATCTGGGGCATGTTTCCTTATCCCATCCTTCACCTGTGTGCATTTATAGACACATATGGACCTTAACCTTCTATATCTACATGCATAGACTTGATTCTGTGTGGCATTTAAACCTTAATTCCATTTGCGGGCCCATATAACCCTCTTTATTCATTCTTATTCCCATGCGAGCTTTAATTTTATCCCCTGCGGGATTCCTTAAACCCTTGTGAGCTTAACCTTAGCTCCTGTGGGCATATTTAATATTTTGGGATATTTTAACCCTTAAGCCACTTTATCAGTAACCATGTTTTTTATTCTATTTGGAAAAAAACTCTAAGTTGACCCGAATGGTGTCCCAATATCCGTTATCATTTCAGCACTCACTCCTAAGTCATGTCCGACGGTGTCAACCAATCTCTCCGATAATTTCGGTGCTCACTCATGAGTCACCTCTAATGATGTCGGTGGATTTATTTCAGTTGTGCCAAAGTGACAACCTCTCTGTTCATTTCAGCTCTCATTCACAATTCACCTCTGGTGATGTCAATGGATTTCTTTCAGTTGTGCTGAAACAATATTTTCCCAACCTCTCTGATCATTTCGGCAATACTAGATGTGTTATGAGGACATGGATGATTCAGTGGACTACTTCACAATGAATGGATGAGTTACACTGACCATTTTGCAGTGATTGGATGAGTTACGTCGACCATTTTGCAGTGGCTGGATGAGTTACACTGACCATTTCACATTGACTAAATGAGTTATGTTGACCATTTTTGCACTGATTGGATGAATTACGATGACCATTTCATAGCGAATGGATGAGTTACATCTACCATTTCATAGTGAATGGATGAGTTATGTCGACATGGTTGTTTTTGAGAGACTTGATGAGTTACACAGACATGGATTACTATATTTTATTCAACTTTGGAAGATGAATTATCAAGAGCATGAGGTACAACATGTTGATTTTATCTATGCAAAATTTATCCTAGGTTTTTCCTTTCTCATTACTAAACTTCTTTGACATCAATGACAACCATACTCAATAGCCACATCATCACTTCCTTTGACATTAATGAAATTCTTTGACATCAATGACAAGGAAACTCAATAGTCATGCGACAAAGGATCTATTCATTCACATATGGATTTTCAGGCTACCATTAGATAAAGATTGCGGAAGAAGACCAGTACAAGACGACTTTTGTGACATAATGGGGTTGTTTCCATTACATGGTGATGATTTTGGCCTCAAGAAAGCACCTGCGATCTTCTCAAGAACAATAGTCGCTCCATTTAAATATTTCATTCATAATTTTTTGGTTGTGTATATGGATGATTGGATTGTTTATGGATTGGTGAAAGACCACATTGTGAACTTGCGACTGATGTTGGAGAGATGCCGACAACATCAGATCTTGCTAAATATAAGGAAATGTATATTTTGTGTGTCCTTTGGAATTTTTTTAGGACACATCATCTACAAGGAAGGAATGTTAGTAGATACTGCTAATATCACAATAATTGTTAATATTCCTGCACCAACGATGGTGAAACAACTCAGGGAAACATTGGGTCATACAGGGTATTATCGAAAGTTCGTAAGGGGATAAATAATGATCACAACATTGATGGAGAAGTTGTTCAAGAAGGATGTGAAATTCTAGTGGAGCCATGAGTATCAAGGGATTCTTAACACTCTCAAAAAGAAGATGGTCACATCGTTGATATTGGTATTTCTCGACTGGACAAAGGACTTTCACGTCCATGTTTATGCATTGTCAGTTGCATTAGGAGTAATTTTGGTGTAGCTAGGTGAAGGAGCAATTGACCACCCAATCTCTTTTGCAAGCTATAAATTTCCATCTATAGAAAGGAACTACACCATGACGAAGCAAGAAGGATTGGTGATGGTATATGCACTACATAAATCCTGCCACTATTTGTTGGGAGGACACTTCAAGATGTTCATCAATTATTTATAATTGAAATACCTTTTCAACAACCCTGTGTTGTGGGGGAATATCTGTTGATGGTTTTTATGCTTCCAAGGATTTTATTTCGAGAAAATTGTGAAGCCGGTTCGATTGAATGTCGGACCCTATCACTTGTCAAGGATTGAGACAGGCGAAGAACAAACCAGCGTCGATGATGGCCTTCCTAATGCACAGTTGTTTAAAGTTGGAATGGTAGATGACCAATATGGACAGATTATCTAGTTCTTATCAACAAGAAAATCACCATAGGACTACATGACGAACCAGAGCAAGCAACTAGTCATTGGAGTTGTATATTTTCATCTAATAGTGGGATAAGTCTACATGATGGGGCCGAATGAGATTCTACATCAGTATGTTCTAACGTACGAGAAAGAAAGGATATTGGTGGAAGCACATGAAAAACTCATAGGGGGATAGTTTGGAGGTTGCACAACCACTAGAAATATACTCTGAGCTGGCCTATGCTTTCCAACCATGTACAATGATGTTGCAGATTATCCAAAAAGTTGCGACATTTGTTAAAGGACAAGGAAGCCATCGCGACGGGATGAGATTTCGTTAGTACCTCAAGTAACACTGCAACCATTTGATAAGTGGACAATGGATTTTGTGGGACCCATTAATCCACCAGGAAAAAGGAAAAGTGTGCAATACATTATCACTATGATGGACTATTTTCCTAGATGGGAGGAAGAAACACTAGTGACGTACCTTACCGCTGCAACTGCAACAAGGTTCCTATTTGACAATATTGTTACTTGGTTCGGTTTTCCAAAGTTACTAATGAGATACCAAGGCATTCAATTTAGCACAATGATGGAGGAATTCAAGATTCAACATAAGAATACCACATCATATCACCCACAAGCAAATGGAATGGTCGAGGTATTCAACAAGGTGCTGGAACATGCAATAACAAAGGTATGTAATGCAGACCGTGATGACTGAGATTTGAAAATTATTGCAATATTATGGGCCTACAAGATTACGTGAAAATGGTTGATAGTGTAAACACTATTCAAGCTAGTCTCTTGCCAAAATCTGGTGATTCCAATAGAGTACATTGTTTCTTTCCTACGCATTGCAGCAGTGACAGGAATGAGTGATTAGAGAAAAGTTGACACAACTGTTATAGCTCAAGGAGGATCAATTGATCATATTTTTTCATCAACAAGTGGAAAAGGATCAACAGAATGCATGGAAGGATCGCCATGTGAAAGTGAAGTACTTCCAACAAGGAGATATGGTGCTGCTCTACGATAGCAATTTCACGAAGCATCCAGGTGAGTTACAAATACATTGGTTAGGACCTTATGTAATTCATTTCATCACCAACGGAGGTGTGGTAAAATTATAGCTGCTAGATGGAGCATTGATACCAAATCTAGTGAATGGAAGTTAGATAAAACCCTATCAAGATAGCCAGGTGTGGCACCATGACTGAGACATTGCGCAGTAAAAAAAAAAGCGAAAGGGGGAAAAAAGGTCATTGGAAGTGGGAAAGATCAGTACAAAGGAGTCGACAATGGAAACAACATGTATCACCACATGAATGGATCTTGGAGATACCTAGCGAGGTGTGATAGGGTCAAATCAAGAAATAAATGAAGCAGTTAAACCAGCCAAGTGGTGGCGCAAGTAGATGTGACATTCATTTATGAGGAATTCGACCACTGGATTTGTAGAATCGGTGGTGGATTTGGTCGATCAATGGTGTATTTGGGTACGCTGAGTAACATCATACACACACATGATCTCAAGGATATAAGAATTGGCAAGAGGGGAGTCAGATGAACCATTATTACCATTGAGAAAATGAGTGAGAGCGAAGGATATTGGGAGAGAACAGTGAAGAGTCAGAGGTCAAGAGATTAACAACAATGGACCAAGTTAATTTGAGTGTTAGCAAACAGGATTCTCCTATAGAGAGTGTGTCGATTGTGGAGGAAAGCATGGGACTCTAGGAGAGTTTACCCAAAATTCCAAGGAAGAAGAGGGGCAAAAACTTCCCAAAGTATCCACCACAAAATATTCGGTCCACACGCAGTGCCACCAAGGCCTCAAAAGTATAGGAAAAGGTTGGGCCCTCGATGAAAGGTGGAGAGGACTCCACAATAAGGAAGGGGGTGAGAAATGATGATATTCCTGGGTATGCACTTCCCAAAAAGGCAGGAGCACCATCAATTAAGTTGTCAAATAATCAATAGTATCCCATCAAGATTCCTACCACACTAAAAGGGGTGCATGTACCCATGTATATTGTGTCGCATTTGATGAAGATGACCTACAATGATCACAGCATTCTGGCATATCCAGAATGCATAGCAGAACCCTACAAAAAGCAGGCACATTATGATGGAGGCCCGGTTGTTCGAGTACCGTAGTAGTGGGATTTGAGTTTGCAGTGGTCGTGGTTGTTGGGCCTCACCTACATGCCACATTTTTGTAGTTCGAAAGAAGAAAATGCATTTTTAAAGCAGGTGTTGGATTTTTTCATGGAGGGTACCTTTAGATCGACACAAAGGTACCTATCACCATTGAGTTAATATCTCATATCATAAGGTTTTCGATGGAAAGCGTCGACCCGTCGAAGTACTTCAAAGGCAAGGAAACTAATAAGAATTTAGTTGTGAAGCTTAAGAGGAAGTATGATGTTTTCAGGGATAAATGTGTATACGTGATAAAGAACATCAACGACAAGGTCATTTGAGTCGCAACCAGGTTATTGGTTGTGATGATGGTGCAAAAGAATAGACCCAACTAGTGCACCTCAGTAGTAATTGCATGCGCAGTGCAGTGCACCGAAGGATTTCAGATAAAATGGTCATTATTCATTTTGAATCGACTAATATAAGATGCAATGCTAGTACATGAAGGTAATATACCATTTACATATTCATGGTCATTGATTTTAATTGCACTTGTGGGTTGGATGGAACCCACATGTTACTAAGTAATGGATGTATAAGTTGCCCAAACATGCAAGGGCACAGGTTATCAGAACCTATGGTGGCTTGACGTTAAGGACCGATAGGTTTACTATTCCATCCAATTTTATTTGTATTGGGATGCACTTCAAGAAACGGTATGAAATTTCCATGTCTCACTGAGGAGGAGGTGACAAAGTATAGATGCATAGAGAGATTCACAATGGGGATACATGCAATCCATATCCAAGAACAACGTGACAAAAATAAGCAATGGCTCACCACATCATATAAGCTTACAAATGTAGAACTAGAGGCCATTATTGATTAATGTCCCCCTGAATGGAAAATCTTAGTTAGCATAGAAGATTTGTCGGACACAAAATCGGGGCCACCGCTCGACATGCCAGTTAATCAGGAGAAAAAAAGGGAGTCCAACAAGTATTTAGAGAATGAGTCATCCAATATTCTAACTGGATTCGAGATAGAACAACAAGTTGAAGAAGAGAGAACCAAATGAATATTTTAGCAAGGATAGGGAAGCAACACACCCAAGATGGCAGATGACAAACTCGGTCACATACTAGTAATGATCACTACCATAATTGTTGAGAGACAAGTGCAGTTGAAGCAACATTCTACCCAGATATTTCAACCAGGTTAAGGGATTGATGAAATCCCTGATAAATCCTATATTGGAGAATGTACCATAGGTTGATGTGTTGCAAAGATAAGCAGAGATAAGTATAGGTAAAAGGGTGAGGATTGTCCATATTCCACCACACGCATTGGATTCTTGAAGCGAAGATGTTGACACAGTCATGCAGCAATTTGATGTAATCAGTCTCGATGTAAACAAGCTACCAACATAGATTCTTGCATGAATGCAGAAGGAAGCAAGCCAAGATATTACAAAACGAGAAGAGATCATGTGGGATCAGCTAGTTAAGTCATAGGAGTAAGTCACACAAGCACAAGGGGAAATCGAGTGCATGAAGAAGGCACAAGAGGCAGATATCATTTCAAAAGCAAAGGCCTTAGATGACCAAGAGAGACCATAAAGGTCCATCGTGGTTTCATGCTAAGAAATTCCAGACATCACGACAGATATGTTTGCAGAAGCAAAGATACTGTGACTTAGCCAAATAATCACATACTTAAATAAGGATATCAAGGAGTTGCAAGCACGCGTAGTCCAGAGTACACCACCTAAGCAGGTCACAGAGCGCAGAAGTAAGATAGAGGATGCGGTAGGTGAGATCGAGGATTGTACAAGAATGGCCGAGACAATGGTGGAAGAAACCACATAGATTTGGATGAACATGGTCCAGGATGAGCAATTGCAACAACTAGGTGCAGAAATTCATGAGGCAAAGGCATAGCTAGCGGTGATGTAGGAATCCTTGAGAATGATGCCCCAAGTGGTGCAGGTCAAAAAGGAATCATAATTTGAAGGTGCTCCAACAACAAGCCAGCAAAGCATGAAAAAGACATCAACATTGAACTACACAGTTCGATGAGTTCCAGGACCTAGGAGAAAAGTTGGCACTTAGGGCTATGGATGTGCTTGCAAACACTCAAGATTCCTGCACAAAAGTGATAGTGAAGATTGCAGAGAATCTGACTGATTAGGACATGGAATATTTCACAACACTCATCACATGGACCAAAAAAGTAGTCGAGCAAGTCAAGAAGGAATATGATGACTTCAAGACCAATCTAAGAAAACATATGATGTCCAATTGACATGGCTCTAAGATGAGCCACAAGTTTTTGTTGGGGGCATGTTGGCAGAGGATCGATTATGCATATTGCAATATAGAGGAAGTGACAAGTATCAAAGGGAGATGTGTAAGAGGAAGTTGTCGATAAGTGTGTTCGGCTTGGTTGGAACTAGTTGGTCCAAGTTAGTTAGGAAATTAGTAGATGTGGACCTCTTTGTAAAAGGATCAAGCCTATAAATAGAGCTAGAAAAGTAGTGATAAATCATCTCATGGGATCTCATCTTATATTGTATGTGATCAAAGAATGCATCTTTTGGATATAATTTGTCTTTGTTTTGTGAACTATTTTGTGATATGGGTTTTGGTCTAAGGCTGTCTACCAAGGGATTTGTTTTGGAGATGTATTTTGACATGTGGAATTTATTATGATAATAAGTTCAATGGGAACTCTATATTGTCTTTGTCTATGATGTGATCTATAATGTTTTATGTCTATGCGGTTAATTGATGCAATCTGAATGTTTAATATGTTGTGATCTAATCTCTTAATGTTTGGCGAAATTTTTTGCTTATTTGAATTATGTGAAGTCTTCATATGTTGAATGAATTCTTATATGTGGACCTATTTTCTAAATAATGAAATATTGTGAAACTAGATTTGGTGTGAATAATGATGAATAGTTTGGATAAATGATGAATAAAAACCCCTCCCTATATCTTTGAGTTGTGTTGCAATAGATTGCACAAGTCCTCTTCCCTTTTATGGAAACATGGTTCATGCATCCCTCCCTCAAACATATCGGGTGAGACTACATCTGCTTCCTAGGCATTGCTGGATAGTGTAAAACCTATCTAGGCTGGTGTTTAGGGAGATTGCATTGAAGGGTGTCGACAGTGTGTGAACCCCTGTCAACTGAAGTGTGTCAACAATAACCAGTTACAATCAGTTAAAATCAATTAACTAAAGAGGGTAGGTGAACAAGGTAGGTTAACAAAGGCGCCTATAATCACTTGAATTATGCAAACTGGTGGTAGAGACACTAGAAGTGATCTAACTGATGGGGATCATATTTTAACTAAGGATAAATAATGACCTACTGGAGTCAACTGCTGGACACTGCTGGTGGCACTTTGAGTGGGTACCTATAAAATAGGGATTGATCCTAGGAGCTCCAAAATGCATGCAGACAGGTACAGTAAGTAGAATATATCAACTAGTTATGTCCCCCATGCATTGGTGAAGTGATGAGACCTCTGAAGCTAGGGAAATTAATAAAATAGACTATATGTGGTCAAAGAATAAAAATGGAGGATTAATAATAATCCTAACACCCCCCTTTAATCCTAACTTAGACTACCTGGGCCCTTGTAACTAAGACAAAAGTTCACCCATTACAATATAAATGAAAAAATTATTTGTCCAAGAAAAATTGAGGGAAAATGAAACACCTCATGGGGAAATCCTTCCGAAAAAATGGACTTAGATACACCAAAAATAAATTTCTCCAAATATAAGTAGGTGTGAACTTGGTTAGATGTTTGGAGGGATATTCTTCTTTGGAAGAAGAGGAATATGCTCAAACTAATCATGAACATATATAGATGCATAAGAGTTTATGGGATTATGTAAAGCAACTGAGATAATTTGACAAAAGAGAAATAGAGAGTGCCCATTCAACTTGATCTTGAAATTAGGTTCAAATGAGCCTTGATGTGCTTGATACTTTGAACCATGTGAAGTAGATTCGGTTCCAGATGAGAGGCGCATACATCCAAGCAAATGCAAGACGTTTACATCATTTCTAGCACCGTGGGGAGATGAGTATGTGATTGAACAGGAAGAGATAGAAGATCTGGGACCATGGAGAGTGAATGCTTAAGCTCCAAAATCTGATGTAGCTTCTAAAAATATCCATGAAATCACAAAATGTAATATCAACAATTCATAATAATATACTAACATCGAATCCCCAACATCAATTTTGAAAGAGCCTTGCGGTGCTTGATTTTTCTCACAAAAACAGATGAGATCAGTTACAAGCATAATTGAGAGGTATTGAATATATGAATTTGAAGAGACTCATTGGAGAGTTCTTCAACAGTGAAGGTTCGAATCTCCTCTTCTAGAGTAGCTGCATGAAAACATGGGACATCAAATTTCTCAAAAGAATCAAGAGCAACGACAAAATGAGTCTGGTTTCGAATTGAATTAGTTGAAGAATCAGTGGGATGAAAGGAGAGTTCTTCAACAATGGAGGCTTGAATCTCCTCTTCCGAAGTAGCTACATGAAAACATGAGACATCAAATTTATCAAAAAATTCTAGAGCAGCAGCAGAATGAGTCTTGTTTCAAATTGAATTAGTTGAAGAATATTTCATTTCTTCATATTCCAAAACTTCATCTTCTTGAGAAATAATGGAGGTTGGAATAAATTGAAAGGATATTTCATATGCACTCTGTAGCAGCGATTTCTCCCTACTACAGGGGCAAGAATGGCTCCCTTCTGTCTATAGGAAAGAAGTTTAGGTTC
Source organism: Pseudotsuga menziesii (assembly GCA_001517045.1). Lineage (NCBI taxonomy): Eukaryota > Viridiplantae > Streptophyta > Pinopsida > Pinales > Pinaceae > Pseudotsuga > Pseudotsuga menziesii. Next base: position 588,740 of record LPNX010231044.1, on the reverse strand, counting down.
CTACTAGTGGGTAAATGCAGAAAATAAAAACATAATGTAAATAACAGAAATGAAAGATAAGCTAAGAATAGAAAGAAGATAGATGGAAGCACTGGTGAACCCCTCTGCAAACATGGGTTAGGGTTCCACCTCCTAAGACCTACAAACAAATCCTAAGCTACAGTAAAACCTGCAAAACAATGTTAAGCATAAAACCTGCAAATGGAAATAAGGGTTAGAAAGAAAATACAACGAAGAAGTAAAGAAATAAAACATGAAACATGGTTATACCTTCTCTGGTGGAAATGGGCCACCATGCCCTAGCTTGTGGAAGCACCTCTCTTATATGGGGAGCTTTGGCTCAATGGGAATGGAGGAGAGGGAGTGTGGGTGGCTTGAGAGGCAAAGGTGTCTCAAGGCATCCACGGGGAGCATAACAATATGCAAGGGAGAAGTTTTTGAGAGTGACCGCCCACCCTCCTTTTATAGCGTTTCCAAGGGTTTTAGGGTTTTAAGCCCTTGGTTAGGGATTTAGCCCTTTTTTTGGGCTTTTAGACCCTTTCGCCTTAACTTTAGCTCATTTTAGGGTTTTAGCTCATTTTTGGGGGTTTAACTCCTAGGAGACTATTTTGGGCTCCTTTTTGGGGGTTTTATGCCCTTTTCTTCATCCTTAGGCTATTTTGAGGGCATGGGGGTCTAATGGAGTGATATGAGGGTTGTGAGATGGTTTCCTTGGGTGGTGTAGGCCATAGAGAGCTATGTGGGGGATTTTTGGGTTAACAGATTGCCCCCTGATGTCTGAGGGTAGGAGCTCAACGTATGGTCGATGGACATCATAGGATTTGTTGCGTAGAGGTGGTGCTTCTAGGGCTAGGGCATTGTGGCTTTTGGTTTTTGTATTAATATGGTTCCCATGAATGGATGAGATACAAATAATGTGTGACATGTATATGGATGAGGCGGGCATCCCCATGCTTGTGATAATGTCAAAAGAATAATTTGATCTATGCTCTAAAATACAAGAGCCGATCATATACAACTGATGTTACAATAATGGTTGCCTCTATGTGAGGCTGAATACAATGATGATCTGGTACATTGGACCCATGGCATTCTCATGGAATGCTATATCTTCATGACTGATGGTTTGTTGGTTCTAGAATGGTACATAGCTGTATGGACTCGCTGATTGAGAGTCAGAGTCTCTATGGTACAAGTATGTTGCATCAATCATAAAGGTATATCGAAGCACTACTGGGGCTTCTGAACACTGTCTCCAACGCAACCCAAAAATCACAAGGGACATAACCTATTTAGGTCCCTCGAGTGGAATCACCAATGTGCTAGAGTCAGGTGACATTCGAGGTCTTTGACCAAATATTGTACAGACAAAACCCTATACAAATCTCAACGGTGTGATGATGTAATTGAAGCTGAGCATGTGAGAAACAACCATCTCGAGAGGCACTAAGGACTCCTCTCAAGTGTTCCAAGGAACTCATCAATGAGGTTAATGAAACCAAGATACAGGGACCTATGGGTCTATCCTCTGGGATATGTGTGTTGGCATCGACAGAGGGGGACCTACCCTTAGACAAGGCAATGATGTTTCCTTGACCAGGAGCACAAGGGAGATAACTGGAAGGTGTGAAGCAATCTGTGGACTGAATCACTGAATGGGGAGAGGGGGGGGGGGATATTTTAATAGGGGTAGGGGGAGGTAGACTCAAACTTCCTTTATTCAGAGTATGATGACAGGGAAGACCAGGAAGCAAATGAAACTGACTCATGGGAATGGGATCATAGCTGAAATACTGGGGATATCACTGTAGATGGTAAATACTTGGAGGAGGTAGACAGTTTTGATACTAATGGGATCCAAGGAAGACACATTGCAAAGTACTCTAAATAAAGGTGACCCAACGGGGGAATGCTGCCAAACTGTTTTCTATCAGGTGGTGTCTAGGGACACCATTATGGTACAATATCGAGGCTTTTTGGCGAGCCCGAGAAGGTAAATGCTTGATGGTGCTTTCAATTTTAGAGAATCTAAAAGCACAAAGAAGACTCTAGTGGGGGCTCCTTTTAGTTAGTAGTCTCCTGTGCCCAAAAAAGGATAAAAGTATACATAGGAGAGCTCACCCATCCTGGAGGGGATGAGATACTTATTTACCATTGGTAGTCCAATTAGGCTAGAAAAGGATAAACCTATATTGATTGGACGGTCATTCAAATAATTTTACGAGCATGAACGAAACCAAGTTTTCTCAGGAATATTTTCTTGATGAGATGGCTGCAAAAGAGCTTAATGACAACCCATAGTGAGATTTTTCATAAGATGCAGTCCCTCTACCCAAGAAAGCATAAAAATATGCAGAGGGGAATGGTCTTGGATTGAGTGTGCCAAGGAGGTCCTTTTCATGAGATGGTCTACATGGTCCACAAAAGGAGATAAATGAAATGATGTAGACACCATTTCCTATACTTTAATGAGTAGGAAAGGAAGCAGCTACGCTTGGCTATCTTTTCATTGTTTTAAGGAGTCAGAAAAGAGCTTAAACAAAACTCCAGTGTGGTCAACCGATTGTGGTGGCACAGGTTGTGCCCCATATCGGGACCGTAGACAACGGTCAAAATGTCATCCGCACAGTATGGATGGAGCAGAAGGCTCTCAAACATACCAATACATGCATGGGATAGATCGTGGAAGATGCTTGTGAGTTGGTGTGGCAGAGGCACGAAAACTGAGGTGGCTCTCGGACAGAGTTTAGGAGAGCGTGTGTGTGTGTGTTGTGGTGAACGGACTTGATTATATGCGATGTGAGTGCAAGTACATGGGATCTTATATGCCAAATACATGCAAGAAAAATAAATCGTTTTGTGGACAGTGGTCCAGAGGTCCACGTAGGGTACGATGGAAAAGACAATTATAAATACAAAAATAAAAATAAAATTACATTCCTTAATGGGCGGTGGCCCGAAAACCCGCATGAGTAGTGGTCGGGAAGTGTGATACAAGTACAGGTCCGTAGACACTTGCATCATCATGTCATGGATTCGTAAATCGAGGTGACTTTCAGGGGGTGGTCCCAAAATTTGTTTGTTAAACATGAGACGATGGTCTCATTTTGAGCCCAAAGGTGTGAGAGGTGTCTCGAATAGGCTCTGGGTGACTCTGAACTGGAAGCTAATCGTTCCACCCCTGACTTGTCATGAAACAATGTTGAAAAACAAAAAGGGAAAAAAACTACAATATAAGGGACTCACAGTGGTTATATCAGGCATAGACTCTCTTGAGGTGGAGCCCGTTGCACAGCTTCTGCAAGAGTCGACCGTCTGAATCAGCGAAAAGGTATGCCCCCTTGCCGAGACAAAGGTCATTGGAAAGGCAGGATGATGAAATCTGGTCTTTTATAGGAAGAACCGATTCCACACTATGGTTTAAAGGGAATGGGGTAAAACCGAAGGTGGTCTTACATATATCTCCGTCATTGTGTAAGTGGTGGTGGGATAGATTAGGTGGATCTTCCACAGCTGACGAGACAGAAGGGAAAATGGTGCTAGAGATCATGTAAATGGCATTGGTTATGGTTTTGGTGGCCTTGACCCCAGTCTCTGTTGGAGGAAGAGGGGCAGGCCTAGACACAGAAGGAGTCTTTGATGGACTTGGAGGTAGGTGCAAAATCATCTCAATTGGATGGACATGAGTCAACACATCCTGGGGCCTCAGAGGTACGGTACGTGGTTCAAGGTACCACACAGGATCTCCCAGTCTAAAATCCTGTAGATTGAGGGTTGCTAAGATAGACTTACTCACGATCTCAGATGGTAGGAAAAGGAAAAGGAAAATTTTGATGGATAATGAACCCCACTGTTTCCCTTGTAACTGAGGTTGAGGTTGCGACTGAGGTTGCAGCTGTGGCTAGGAAAAAAATGGAAGAGACAGGTCTGATGGACTGTTGGTGGTGGTGGAGACAAGAGGGTCTACAGAACTAGACATCATGTAGATGGACATGGTGTCTGAAGAAGGCAGTGGGGGGTGAACTTCTTCGATCAAGGTGATATCAAACTCAAGGGAATGGTGACGGAGGTTAGCGAGAGCCATTCAAAATTTGGGCAGGTCTTGTAATGTCCATACAAGCCACAAAGGGCGCAAGCATGGTTTCTCCTCAATTCCTTTTTCTTGACTATCGACGTGGTTGGGAGTTCAAACATGGGGATTTTTTTGTTCGTATCCATGGCATCCAGATGTGCAAGGATCATTGGGATTTCAGGGAAATTCTGAGTTGGATGGCCCTGTTGTTCGCAGACGACAAAAGGTAGGACTTGTCATGGTTCTATGGTGGCTTTGGTATTCTTGCCCCTGGATCTTTTGGGTTGGGGCAATGTAGGTGCAGGTGTGGAGGTTGGCTTGTGCAGACCGGGTGGAGGGTGAGACTCAACCATAATAGGTTGCACCAGGGTTAAGACAACCTGGGGCATTGCTGGTTGAGCTGGTGGATCAAGATACCACACAAGGATTCCCAATGTAAAGTTGGGACTGGCTTCCTCATGACACCAGGTGGGGGGAAGAGGAAGGGAATCGTATGGACTAGGGATGAGCCCACATAACTCTCGGTTGGTTGCATGTGGGGATGTGGTTGTGGTTGTGGCTGCGCGTAATGCTGCTGCTATGAGTGATGTCGTGGTTGTTGTTGGTGTTGTGGCTATGGATGATGTTGTGGTTGTGGTTCGGGCTACGACTGTAGTTGTTTTTTGGGTGCAGCGGTGCTAGATGATACCATGCACAAGTCCACATTTTTAGACTGTGTTGGTGGTGGTGACACTAATTAGAAAGGAGCCATCATGGAGGTATCAGTAAAAAACCCAGGGCCCACATTGAAAAATGGGGAGGCTGGTGTGTTTTCAACCATAGTGTTGGTTGTAGGGACGACATTAGCATGTGTGGTTTCCCCTTACAACTCAATGGTGGTGATGGTAGGTGATCCAGGAGGATCCAAGAAGGAAAATTTTCAAAGTCCTCCAATCTTAGAAAAACTAGCACCAAATCAAAGGGCTCGTCGAGACGATTCCAACGGCATTCGTTTCACCTCAAACAGACTCCATATGAGAAAGTTATCGCATTCTGTTGTATTGATGAAATAAGCAAATTTGGCAAAATGGAGGTGCCACGTGGCACCATTGATAGGGTGACACATGGCATCCGTATTGTATAAACATGATTACATGGCACCACTGAAAGGGTGACACATGTCACTCATATAGTATGGACAAGATGACATGGCAGGTGTATCGACCAACCAAAAGATGACACATGGCATCACTCAGACGATGACACATGGCATCCGTACAGTACAGACCAATCGCAAGGTGACACATGGCAGTATAGATCCGAGCTAGCATACTGCTGACTGGGCATATGGATGGTGATGTGGCAGTACAGGCACTAACTTGGTGGTTGACTGGACGCCAACTGGACATGAGGTGGACCAATCCCAGGCCGCCACGTGGCAGCACAAGATTGGCCAATATGTCTAATGCAAAAGTTATGGCCTCCGCGGGGTTCAACCCCGTGACCTCTGCAATGAAGGTTGAGAAAATTCACCACTCCAGCTACATGGATTCTTCGTATGGGTGGTTAGGAGATTTTATTTAAGCTTGAAGAAAGTTTCACATGGGCACGAAAAGGGGTCGGTGCTAGCCCCAACCCCTGGTCCTACCACGCATCCACACAACCGGGAGCAAAGCGGAGGTGCCAGCGTGAGGGGGGGTCACATGGTATGCACCAACGCCACCACCATGAGCCACGTGATTCAAATGGAGGGTGGTTACAACCACCGCTCCCCTCCCCCCATGGGCACAGCCACCACGTGGGACGCTCCATTCTTTTAACATGTATTTTTTTTAAAGACTTTGGTTATGGCTTAAAGTGGGTTCAAAAATATTATAGCATGTGTATTTTTAACCATAGGGTTGGAGCGCCACCACATAACAAACTTTGGGTTAAAGTTCTAAAGTGGGGTTGTATGGTTATAATATGGTTTTAACCATATGAAAAGCCAACAAAATGGTATGCCAATTAAAGGGTATTTTTAAATATGGTTGTTTATTATTTACTAAAAATCCCAACCACATGAAAACGAACTTGGAGAAGTTGTAACCAAGGCCAAGATAGGAAAATTAGTTGCAACTAAAGGAATCCATGAGAGTCATGTGAAGAAGGGAAAGACAACCTATATAAACCCATTCATTTTCCATTTCCCACTCATGCTTTGGAGTGGAGACTTTGTAGCTAAAGGAGAGAAGGGAGATTGCGTAGCTCTGCAGGAGGAAGGTACGAGTGTTTATACTTGTTTTACACCGTCTTCAAGCCTCGGAGTTGCTGGAAGCAGTCTTGTTGTGTTTTGGGCAGCGGTTCTCTTCCTGACCATTGTCACCAAGGTATCATTGTATCATTGCCATGTATTTTTCCTTATGCTGAGATTATAGATCGGCCCTCCTATTGAGAAGCAGGCCTAGAGACGTAGTACATCCTGGACGAACTCCGTTATCAACTTGTTGTCTTTATGTGCGTATTGTCTATGTTGTTTGGTTCTCTTCTTATGCATTTGTGAGCTTCATTCATGCTCTTTATGCACTTCATGTTAACGTCATAGAGTATCAAAGATCTTGTTTTCGGAACATGTGGTATCAGAGCAGGACTATTTGACGTTGGATTGTGAGTGTGGATGCTCATGAGGGATAAACTGCAAGCTAGTGAGGGTACATTAGAGCCTTACAATTTCAAGATCGGACGTGCACACTGAAGGAGGAATATGGATGCTAATGATTCCCACACCAAGATGGAGGAAAAATTTCACAAGGTCTTCTACATGATGGCCGACAAGGTAGACAAGTTGTTTGCAGACTATGAAGAACACATGGCAAAAGAAAGAAAAGGTAGTGAAGTAAAGAAGGAAGACAAAGAAGTGAAGGACAAAGGCAACGCTTCAGTTAACCATAGAGGAGATGGTGAAGAGCCTCCTGAGCCTCCCTCTTCACCTTCAGCTTCAAGCACAAGTTCAAGTGCTTCTTCCTCATCTCATTCTCAGCATTCCAAGGTTCCTCACAAAGAGCCTCAAAAGAAGCCCTTATTGAAGCTTGATGTGAAGTTTGATTTTCCCATGTTCAATGGGGAAGAAAATGCAGAGAAGTTGAACAATTGGATAAGGCAATTGAGGTCTATTGTCGAGTCCGACAGATCAAATAAGAAGATGTGAATATTTAGTTGGCTTCACTTCGGCTGATAGGCACCGCACTTGTATGGTGGGAAAGCAAGCTTCAACAAGGTAGAAAACAAATGGGTAATCTTCTCTCATCGTGGTCTGCTTTCATTTCTGCTTTACGTAAGCAATTTTATCCATTGGGTTATGTTCAAAAGGCTATGATGGATTGGAAAAATTTTAGACAAGGCAAGGGTCAGAGTGTTCAGAATTTTACTAAAGAATTTAGAAAGAAATCTCTAGAGTTGAATATTTCTTTAGATTCTCCTGACACTCTTTTGAAGTACATTGGTGCTCTTCATCATTATCTACGCCATACTTTGCTGTTGTTGAATCCTACTAGTGTGGATAAAGCAAGTGTTCAGGCTACTCATCTTGAGAGTAGGGGGAAGCATTTGCAAGAAGACCATCCAAAGAATCCTTTCAAGCCCAACAACAACCACAAGTCCAAAAAGAAGGACAAGAGCAAAAAGACAGCTACTTCTAAGAAGGAAGGAGGAAAGCTCCATTGCAACCATTGTGACACTGATGGGCACGATGAAGAAAGTTGTTGGAAGTTGCATCTTGAACAGAGGCCAAAGCATTACAGGAGCAAAAAGAAGAAAAATACCGTTGCAACAGTGCAATGAGATTTGGGTTCCGACTCAGGTGACGAAACCATGATTACAACCGTGGGAATGCAAGGTAACAAAACTCCTCATACTGGTTCAAGTTCTACTCATGTTTCTAAAGAAAATGATAAAAGAAGAAGTGAGTTGTTTCACATCAGAGTTGTGTCTAAGCATACCAAGATTGAAACATTATTCGATCCAGGTTCTCAAGTAAATTTGATCTCAGAATCAGTTGTTAAGAAGTTGGGCATACAAACTAAACCTCACCCAAAGCCTTATCCTCTTGGATGGGTATGTGATAATGCTAAGCTACAGATGACTAAGCAATGCAGGTTAAGGTTTGCAATTGCTTCAAAGTTGATCGATGAGGTGGACTTATATATTGTTCCTCTTGACATATGCGGTATCGTATTGGGAAGCCCATACTTGTATGATCGAAAAGAAGTATTCTTTCGTCACAAGAACAAGTACCATCTCACCAAAAATGGGGTGGAGTACATCGTGGGAGCTCATAGTATGAAGGCTAACACCACTCTTGTTAGTGTAGGACAGATGAAGAGAATCATTAACACTAATAAGAGATACATGCTCATGGTTGTGAGAGAAAAAGATGCTGAAGCGTCCGATGCTTTCAAAGGTTGTGATCCTTCTCATAAAAAGGCTATGATTGATATTGTGGCTAACTATGATGAAATATTTCAGGAACCTACAGGTTTGCCTCCCAAAAGGGATGTTCAACATGAGATTCATCTCCAGCAGGATACCCCTCTTCCTAATGTGGGCATGTACAAGTTGTCCGCAGTTGAAATGGCAGAGATTAAGAAGTAGGTTCAAGACTTGTTGGACCAAGGAGTGATCAGACCCAGTTCCTCTCCATGTGGTTCGCCGATTGTGTTGGTGATGAAGAGAGATGGCACATGGAGGATGTGCATTGACTATCGGGATCTCAACAAGATCATGATCAAAATTGATACCCGCTTCCTCGCATAGATGACTTGCTCGACCAGTTGAAAGATGTTGTGTTCTTTACCAAGTTGGATTTGCATAGTGGCTACCACCAGATCAGAATTGCAGAAAGTGATGTGTGGAAGATGGCCTTCAAGACCAAGCAAGGTCTATTTGAGTGGTTGGTGATTCCCTTTGGGCTTTGCAATGCACCTGCAACCTTCATGCAGGTAATGAATGATGTTTTCTGGCCATTCTTTGATGATTTTGTCATTGTTTATCTAGATGATATATTGGTCTTTACTAAAACTTGGGAAGCACATGTGGGGCATGTAAAGCAAGTATTAGATACTTTGAAAAAGGAGAAATTGTATGTAAAATTGTCAAAGTGTGAATTTGGAAAAACTTCATTAGTTTACTTGGGTCATATTGTAGGAGGTGGAAATTTAAAAATTGATCCTTCAAAAGTTGATGTAATTGCCAATTGACCTAAGCCTACTAACGCTACTGAAGTGAGAATCTTTTTAGGAGCTGTTCAATATTGGAGAAGGTTCATTCAGAACTTCTCATACATAGCATCTCCTTTGCATGCCTTAACAAGTGTAAATAAATCCTTCCAGTGGGGAGGTAAGCAACAGAAAGCCTTCGACACATTGAAGGGAAATACCAGCACCGCCCCAGTCCTAGCCTTGCCTAATTTGCAAAAACCATTTGAGATAGAGACAGATGCTAGTGGATATGCCATGGGGGTAGTATTGATGCAGCACTGC